>CM053793.1:819296823-819896823 GCA_028749045.1 Cupressus sempervirens
TTCTCCTTGTTCTTTTTTTAATATTTTTTTAAAAAAATTGTTTGGATTCATCAAAGCACTTGTTTGTCAAGTTTTCACAATGATGATCCATTTTTTAGGACCTTTTATGATTCTTTTGGTATTTTCTCATAATTATTTATGTTGTATAGGAACCCCAAATGAAGAATGTTTGGCATGGAACTTTTTTAGGTGGATGATGTTGATGGGATCTAGGAGTTGTTTGTTAGAAATTAAAGTCCACCAAGATAACTAAGAGGAGGTAGTATAAATTTTTTTATGAATACAAATTTTATCAATAATCTTCAAATATGTGATCAATATAGATAGAAACCATAAGAAGATACACATACATAATAACACTAGATATGTTAACTAGGGAAACCCTTGATGAGAGGGAAAGCTTCTATGGGGATGGTACCCAAAAAATGATGTAATCATATAAGTGATCCTTGTAAGAGGAGGAACTTTGATAGGAGCCAATGAAATGCATTTAGTACATATTAGTCCCTTTTGGGAGATGTTGAATCCCTATGAGGAGATTCTAACCCTATTAGGAGTTGTAGAAGGTAGATGGACCCACTATCCAAATAGCTTTAGGGGCAAGATCATCAAACTTGCTATCCAACTAGCCTCTACATTATTCCTTTCAAGATAATATAAATGTAACTAGTTAGCAACTCAATACTTTCTTTTTCCTCTTACCATGCCTCTACCACACCAAAAAACTTGTCAAAACTGTAAACTTGCATCATAATGATCCCTTTGATTGCTTACTCATATTTAACAAATTTTCATGTCACTTTCTTCTTGTACACAAGTACACACTTCATCACAAGGAAAATAGCTTCTATTTATACCATGTCCTCAAAATAATCCATTGATTTCACCTTGATGTTTTCCCAATTAATTATAATAGGACCTCATTAAGATAACACACAATATTACATCTTTTTCATAATTAGATGATATTGTTAGCTCACAATAAATACAACTTATCACATGTGTAACCTTGAACTTTGTGCACTCACTAACATCATCATCAGACTATTTTCTTCCTCTATCCAACTTTTCTCAACTATTTTAGTATCTATTAGGAGATATAATCCTGACATTAGAAAACACTTCTCAAGTACTCTATCTACAAAATATCTTCTATAAACCACAAATAACTACTACCAAGATTCAAATTTTTGCATGCACAACTAACCATGTTATCAAGACACACTATAGAACATGTCCCCAAATATTCTTGAGCTTGTATTCAATAATCGATCCATACGACCTCAATCTATGTTTGTCACTCTACCAATCTTCTCAAAATATTGACATCAATGACAAACATAGTCACAAATGCAAAACATAGTCATGCTAACTATTTCTCCAATGCTCTAGCAATGCTGTAATACTCCCTCATAGGAATATCATTAGCATTCATGCTAATAATATCCCCCTTTTCCATTGATGGCAACATAGATGAAAAATATCTAAGTTCCAATAATACCAAATATATTGCTTTGTTATTGTTGTTACTCTTATCTTTTCAAATCCTCTTCTCCAATAAAATCTAAAATTTTGAGGAACAACTCTTTAATAGTACTACTACTCCCCCATTTACATGTCTATCCCTCATTGACATAATTTTTTTTTTTTCATACTCTCACCATTCACATGAGACACTCCCATATGCACTTACTTCTCCCTCATTTATAGATGTTTTTCATGCATTATCTCCCCCATTGACATCAGTGATAAAGGAAGATCATTATGTCAATCTACTACTCAATGCCTTCAATCAAATAAATTGTCTAAAGAAACTATTAATAGCATCTACCAAAAGTCCTTCATGACTCTTCTCAATCATAGATACTCCCCCATAGAGGAAGCATCAACATTCATTCTAGATAAATAATAGTTCTCTATACCACTTGACTGATGCAATCTCTACATCATCTACTCTTAAGTAGGTAGAGGCATAACCCAAAGCATACCTCACAAATACTCAAAGGTATCCTTAGGAAAAGGCTTCATAAATATATCTACGATCTATTCCTTTGTATTAACATATTCTAATTTGATTTCTTTCTCTACGAATTTCTCTATCAAAACATGATACTTAATAGATATGTGCTATGTCTTTGAATGTAACACAAGATTCTTAGACATATTATACTTGTGTTATCACAATGTATGATAATAGGTTCTAAAAACTCTTTATTTATATTGTTCAACATCTATTCCATCCATGTGATTTGATTACAATTTTTTGTTGTTGCTACATATTCTGTTTTTGTTGTACTCTGTGAAATACAATCTTAGTTGTACTTTGTGAAATATAATCTTATTTCTTACTTAGCCAAGAAGCCAATCTCCTCTAAGGAAAAATACTCCACCACTTGTACTATTTATTTCATCCATACTACCTACCCAATCTATATCAATAAATGCACATGGAGTAAAGTCACTTGATCTATCATACCATAACCCAAAATCTAGTGTACCCTTTAAATATTTGAATATCCTTTTTACTACTACATAGTGTGATTCCTTAAGATCACTTTGAAATCTTGCTACTATACCAAATACATTTTCTATATCTAGTCTAGTGTGAGTCACATATTGCAAATTTCCAATCATGGATTTGTAATTCTTCTTCTCAGTAGTAGGTGTCTCATCTTTGCTAGATAACTTGTGATCAATTATCATAGGTGCACCAATAGGCTAAGAAATTTAAAAATTGAATCTTTTCAACAAGTCTTTCAAATACTTAGTTGATGCAGAAACATCCTAGGTTGCTTTGTTATCCTGCTCATTTTGTTCATTTTGCAGTTCCTTCATGTGCCTAGTAGTCCTTTATGTTCCTAGAAATTACTTCATGTTCCTAGTAGTCCTTTATGTGCCTAGTAGTTCCTTCACATGCCTGGTAGTTCCTTCATGTGCCTAGTAGTCCTTCATGTGCCTAGTGGTGTAGTTTCCTTCATGTGCCTAGCAGTTCTGATTCCTTCATGTGCCAAGTTACTGTAGCAATTCCTTCATGTGTTGAGTTACCCAATGTATGCCAAGTGACTCTTCATGTGCTAAGTTACTTAGTGTATACCAAGTGTTTCTTCATGTTCTGAGTTACTCAATCTATGCCAAGTGTTTCTTCGTGTGCTAAGTTACATAGTGTATGCTAAGTGTCAGTATTTGGAAGTGATTTCTACAGGCTGACTTGTGGGATTTATTTCATTTGTGATATTTATGTTAAGATCTTTCCTTGGGATGAGTCCAAACTATTATTGGGTCAGACTTCCTCTTATGTAATGTTCTAGAATAATCTATAAGTCATTTTGGCAAGTATATATAGAGTTCTTAAGCTTAGAGTTAGGTAAGTTTTAGAGAAGAGGATTTTAGAGTAGAATTGAAGGTGCGAATTTGATGTTGGATCTTTGTATATGAATGTATTGTTATTTTTCATAACCCAAAAGGCCTTACAGTTGGGCATGTATGAAGATATTTTGATGAATCAATAAAAGTATTCTCTCTTCTTCCTCCTTTAGTTGTTGTTCCTTGTGTTTTCTTTTGTTTTGTTAACTCTTGTAGGGTAGTTGGATAGCTAGGTGAGCCTTTGGCCCTAGTTATTCATCCTTTTCCTATGTTAGTTGGTATTAGATCTTGAGGTTCATCCTTGTGGAGATTGGATCATGTAGAACCCTAATTTAGATTTGGTTTTAGAGTAGCAGATCTACAGATTTGACCTATAACTTGCAAAGGGTTACGATCTTGTAGGAACCTAATTTGTAAAGATGGTTCATGGTAGAGGAAATAATGTGGATAATGCTATATTGGATTAGTTGAGACAAATTGTAGCCAAATTAGATGTTTTGGAGACAACCCAGAGGAGAGGAGCACATCTTGATAATGTAAGTGATGATGAAGTAGTAGCACCAAACCATAATCCAGAACCTGAAGAAGATCAAGATGAGGAAAGATTGTTGCGAGTTTTGTCTAGGGAAAATTCAAAGCCTATTGTAGAAATTGTTTCTTATGATGGAAAATTGGACACCAATGCTATGTTGGATTGGATCTATAATATGGAGAAGTTCTTTGAGTATGAAAACACTCTTGATAATAGAAAGGTGAAGATTGACATCACTAGGCTAAAAGGGCATGCATCACTATGGTGGGAGCACTTGCAAACTCATAGAAAAAGGAGAGGAAAGGAGAATATTAGAACTTGGCCAAAGATGGTGAACAAGGTAAAGAAAAAATTCCTTCCTATTGATTACCAAGTTATCTTGTTGAGAAAGATGAAAAATTTGAAGCAAAAAGACATGATTGGGAAAGAGTATACTAAGGAATTCTATAGACTAGACATCAGATCTGGACATGTGGATGATGATGTTGAGAAAATTGCAAGGTATATAAATGGATTAAGATCTAGAATACAAGATGAAATAAGTTTTGTGAAGTTGGAGAGTGTGGAAGAAGCATACCAATATGCCTTGAAGGTTGAGGAGATCTTGACAAAGAAGCTTGAACAAAGACAAAGAGGTAGAGGTGGTAGACTCCAAGAGGTAGAGGTAGATCTTATGGTGAAGGTCATAGATCTGAAAGTTCTATGTAGGATAAAGGAAAATCTGAATGGAAGAATGATGAAAAAGGCAAGACCAAATGGAAAAGTGGTAATTCTTGTTGAGGAGGCACTAATTATTACCGAGGAAGAGGTAATTCTTAATCTAAAAGTGGATTTCATGGTAATTATTTTAGATGTGGCAAAGAAGGGAATAGATATTTTGAATGTAGATCCTCTGAAAGTGGAAAAAATAATAGAAATGTTGTGATTCAAGAAGACATTGAGAGTTCACCAAGTGGACTTGAGGCTAGAGAAAATCTGATGGTGAGAAGAACCTTATGTAATAAAGGAAGTGATGAGGAACCTATTTTAAGGAGAAGTCTTTTCAAGACAAGATGTAAGATGGCTAGAAAATTCTACAAAGTGATCATTGACAGTGGAAATTCTACAAATCTAGCATCAGAGGAGCTGATTACCAAGTTGTAGTTATAGAGGCTAAAACATCCAAAACCCTATCATGTAACATGGATCAAAGATGAGGATAAGATATTGGTAAGTGAGCAATGCCTTCTAAAGTTCAAAATTGGACATTACTTTGATGAAGTTTTGTGTGATATTATGCCCATGGATTATTGTCATTTTTTTTGGGTAGACCTTGGCAATATGATAGATATGTAGTACATGATGGAAGATTAAATCAATATACTCTTTTAGTAAATGGGAAGAAACAAACATTGCTTCCTTTGATTGAAAGTCCAGATGAGGTTAATTGTACTAATGTAAAAATTTGCATGAGTAATGGGAGACAATTTGAAAAGGAAATGAAAAGGAATCAAGTCTCTCTTGCCATAGTTCCTAGAGGACCGAGTGTTGGTAGTAATGACTGAGAAGCAAAAGCTAGTAATGACCGAGTGATAGCAAATAGTGATAGCCAAGTACTAATAGAAATTATAGAATTTTTGAATGAGTATAAAGAAATTATTACTAATGATATTCCTAATGGTTTACCTCTAGTAAGAATTATAAGTCATGGTATGGATTTGATTCCTGGAGCTAGTTTGCCAAACAACACACCATATAGATTAACACTTGCAGAGAATGAAGAACTTAATAGACAAGTGCATGGGTTGTTGCAGAAAGGTTTGATCAGAGAAAGCTTGAGTCCATGTGTTGTACCTACTATATTAGCACCCAAAAAGAATGGAGAATGGAGAATGTGTACTAATTCTAGAGACATTAACAAGATAATAGTGAAATATAGGTTTCCTATGCCGAGAATGGATGACATAATGGATTGTTTGAGTGGAGAAAATTATTTTACCAAGATTGATTTGAAGAGTGGCTATCATCATATTAGAATTAGAGAAGGTGATGAATGGAAGACTGCTTTCAAGACAAAAGATGGTTTGTATGAATGGTTGGTTATGCTTTTTGGTTTGACTAATGCACCTAGTACTTTGATTAGGTTACTAAATGAAATTTTGAAAAGATTCTTGGGTAAGTTTGTGATTGTTTATTTAGATGATATTTTGATATTCAATAAAACTAAGGAAGAACATCTTGAGCATATTAGACAAGTATTATAGAGGTTGAAAGAGGAAAAGTTGTTAATTAATCTGAAAAAGTGTTCTTTTATGCAAGAAGAGATTGTGTATCTAGGATTTGTGATTTTAGCTTATGGTTTGAAGATGGATCCTGAGAAGGTTAAAGCAATTTTGGAATGGCCTACACCTTATAATGTGATTGAGGTAAGATCATTTCATGGTTTGGCTAGTTTTTACAGAAAGTTTATAAAGAATTTTAGTGTTGTTCATAATGCTATGACTGAAACAATGAGGGGAGATAAAAAGGAATTCATGTGGACACATGAAGCTGATAAGAGTTTTGAGACTTTGAAACAAAAGGTTAATGAATTACCTGTATTGGCTTTGCCTGATTTCAACAAAGTATTTCAAGTTGAATGTGATGCAAGTGGTAATGTAATAGGAGCTATATTAAGTCAAGAAGGTAACCTTGTTGCTTTCTTTAGTGAAAAGTTGAATGATGCTAAAAGAAAATATTCTTTGTATGATCAAGAGTTTTATGCTATTGTTCAAGCATTGAAGAAGTGGAGACATTATTTGATTCCTAAGGAGTTTGTGATGTATCCTGATCATAAAGCTTTACAATACTTGGGAAGTCAACATAAATTGAATCAGAGACATATGAAGTGGGTTGAGTACTTGAAGAGTTTTACATTTTTGATCTAGCATAAGAGTGGAGCTACTAACAGAGTTGTTGATGCATTGAGTAGAAGATATTCTTTGTTGATTGAAATGAAGGTTGAAGTTCTTGGTTTTGATGAGATGAAAGAGTTATATGATGCTGATTTTGATTTTTCTAAGTCATGGACAGAGTGTAGAGCACCAAATTTGATAGACCACATAAGTAAGTATGATGAATATTTCATTCAAGAAGGTATGATGTTCAAAGGTATTTAGTTGTGCATTCCTAGAAGTCCTATCAAGTTGAATCTGATTAAGGAAAAGCATAGTGGTGGATTAGCTGGACATTATGGAATTGATAAGACATTGAGTTTGCTAAAAGAGAAGTATTATTAACAAAAAATGTATAAGGATGTTAAGAAATTTGTAAAGAGTTGTGGAGTTTATCAAGTTGCAAAGGGTGTGAGTCAAAATACAGGTTCATATACACCAATTACTATTCCTAAGAAACCTTGGACTAACATTAGTATGGATTTTGTTCTTGGATTGAATAAGATAGTGAAAGGGTATGATTCCATATTTGTTGTAGTGGATAGATTTTCTAAGATGACTCATTTCATACCATGTAAGAAGACATCAGATGCTGAGCATATTGCTAAACTTTTCTTTAAAGAGATTGTGAGATTGCATGGATTACCAAGAAGTATTATTTATGACACAGTCAGTAAGTTTGTTGGATACTTTTGGAAGACTTTATGGAAGAATATGGGCATTGAAGTTTAGTTCTACATTCCATCAAAAAATAGATGGACAAATAGAGGTGGTGAATAGAAGCTTAGGAAATTTGCTAAGATGTTTGGTTGGGAATAAGCTAAGTAATTGGGAGATGGTATTTGCACAAGCTGAATTTGCATATAATAATTCTATGAATAGGAGTATAGGGAAGACACCTTTTGAGATTGTTACTAGAATGCATCCTAGAGGTATCTCAAATTTGAGAGATGTTGCTGGTGAAGAAAAGAAAAGTGTTGCAAGAGAAGAATTTTCTGATTTTATGGATTCTTTACATAATGAAGTAAAGTTAAGGTTGGAGGAAAGTAATCAAAAGTATAAGGAGAATGCTGATTAGTCTAGAAGACACCATGATTTTCAAGTTGGTGATGAGGTGATGGTTCATCTAAAGAAAGGAAGATTCCCAGTTGGAACTTACAATAAGCTAAAGATGAAGAAATTTGGACCTTGTAAGACCTTGAAGAAGTTTGACAGTGGTAATGCTTATGAAATTGAGTTACCTGATAACATGGATATATCTCCTATATTCAATATTGCTGATTTGTATAACTATCGTGAGTCAAAGGATGAAGTTGTTGTATTAGATGATTATCATAAGAAGCAGATTGAAGAAGTTGAATAGATATTGGATCAGAGAGTTGGCAAGAGCACAAGAGGAAAAGATTACTATGAATATTTGGTGAAGTGGAAGAACAAACCTATTGAAGATGCTTCATGGATTTCTCAATTTGAGTTGGATTTAGCTCAGTTTGGGACATCCCAATGATTCAAGAGAATTATTTCTTTCAACCCCAGTTGTCTAATGTTGGAGCATCCTGGGTTGCCTTGTTATCTTACTCATTTTGTTCATTTTGTAGTTCCTTCATGTGCCTACCAGTCCTTCATGTGCTTAGCAGTTCCTTCATGTGCCTAGTAGTCCTTCATGTGCCTAGTAGGTCCTTCATGTGCTTAGCAGTCCTTCATGTGCCTAGCAGTTCCTTCATGTGCCTAGCAGTCCTTCATGTGCCTAGTAGTTCATTCATGTACCTAGTAGTTCTTTCATGTGCCTAATAGTCCTTCATGTGCCTAGCAGTGCACTTTCCTTCGTGTGCCTAGTAGTTATGATTCTTTTATGTGCCAAGTTATTGTAGCAATTCCTTCATGTGCCAAGTTACTGTAGCAATTCCTTTATGTGTCAAGTTACCCAGTGTATGCTAAGTGACTCTTCATGTGCCAAGTTACTCAGTGTATGTTGAGTGTTTCTTCATGGGCCATGTTACTTAGTGTATGATGAGTGTTTCTTCATGTGCCAAGTTACATAGTATATGTTGAGTGAACATATTTGGATGTGATTTTTGTGGGCCAACTTGAGTGATTTATTTTGTTCACAACATTTATGTTAAGATATTTTCTTGGGATGAATCTTGACCATTTTTGGGTTGGCCTTCCTCTTATGTAATGTTCTAGAATAATTTGTAAGCCATTTTGGAAAGTATATATAGAGTGTTTAGGCTTAGAGTTAGGTAAGTTTTAGAGAAGAGGATTTTAGAGAAAAACTGAAGGTGCAAATTTGCTATTGGATATTTGTATATGAATGTATTGTAATTGGCCATAACCCAAAAGGCCTTACAACTGGGCATGTATAAAGATATTTTTATGAATCAATAAAAGTATTCTCTCTTCTTCCTCATTTGGTTGTTGTTCCTTGTGTTTGCTTCCATTGTGTTAACTCTTGTAGGGTTTTTGGATAGCTAGGTGAGCCTTTGGCCCTAGTTATTCATCCTTTTCCTGTGTCATTAGTTTGTGATAGGAAAATACCATCACCATTTTGTACAATCTACAAGCCAAGAAATATTTCATCTCACCAATCATGCTTATCTCAAATTCATTCTTCACTACATCAAAAAAATTTGTCACTTGCTTCATCATTACCTCCAAAGATTATATCATCCACAAATATTATACTAATCATCAAGCAGTTCTCAATTTATTTCAAATACAACTTACTATCTATAGTACCTTTAGCAAATCCTAATTTTGCCAAATGCTTATCCAACTTTGCATACCAACTTCTAGGGGCTTTCTTTAATCCATAGAATGCATTTTTTAACTTATATACCATATCTCCAAAGGAAATCCTTTAAGATACTCAATGTATACTTCTTCCTTGAGTTCTCCATTTAGAAATATTGACTTCACATCCAGTTGATATAGTTTGAACTTTTGGTTTACTACACAAGTTAAGAACATTCTTACTACTTCAAATCTGCCAATAGATGGAAATGTCTCTCCATAGTTTAAACCTTCTTGCTATGAATATCTCTTACATGCCAATCTAGCTTTGTTTCTCACAACCTTTCCTTGTTCATTCATCTTAGTTTTTCAAATCCTCTTTGTTCCTATAACATTTTTTTCCTTTGGTCTAGGAAGAAATTCCCATGTCTTATTCTTCAAAAATCTTATCTAGTTCTTCCTTCATAGCTTGAGTGCAATGATCATCCTTATATTCTTCATATGCACTCTTAGGTTGAAATTGAGAAATCAAACATAACTCTTCATGTAATTTGTTTCTTTTCATAACTTATGTATCTTTTCTTGCAATAATCTGATCAATAGAGTGATTCTTTGTCAAATTCTTGTTTGGTGTTGGTGTCAGTATCTCAACTATTACTTATGGGTTACATTCAGATCTTGGTTCATCTCTCTGTTCTACAACTTGATTGTCATTCTACAAGTCATTGTTAGTCTCCTAAAATAACTCAACATTATCATGATTAGTCTTTGGATTAGTCTCTTCATTTGAATTATAACCATCAAAAATACTTACTAAAGATATCTATTCTATTACTTCTTCTTTATAACAATTCCAAACTCATCATCACTATAATTCAAGAATTCTTCTAATCTTGTGAAAAAATTATTGTCATAAAAAATAAAATCCGTAGGCATTCTTGACTTGTAAGGCTTTTTATTCTTCTCTACTCTCTTAGGACATTTGGATGAAAAATGACCAAATTCTTTACACATCCAACAAACAAAAATTTCATGCTTTCATCTCACCTTTTATCTTCCTCTTTTCAACTTTCATAGTTAACTTTTTCAAACTTAGGACTTTATTTTCTAAAATGAACCACCATTTATACGCTTAAGCTATTAAGCTTTTCTTTCAAGGACCTAATTCTTTGATACCAATTTTTAGAAAGTAAAGTCCACTAAGACAACTAAGAGAGAGGGTGTGAATCAATTATTTGATCAATACAATTTTTATCAATCTTATTAAACTTCAAATATATGATCAATATAAATAAGAAGTTACATATACACAATAACACTAGATATGTTAACTAGGGAAATCCTTAATCAGAAGGAAAACCCTAATGGGAATGGTACCCACAAAATGATGTACTAATATAAATGTTCCTTGTAAGAAGATGGACTCTATTAGGAGTCAATGAAATACATTCAATACATATCAATCCCTATTAGGAGACTTTGAATCCCTATGAGGAGATTCCAACTCTATTAGGAGTTCTAGAAGGTAGATTGACCTACTATCCAAACAACTTTAGGGGCAAGACCACCACACTCATTGTCCAATTGCCCTTTGTATTATTCTTTTTAGAATAATAGAAATGAAACTGATCAGCAACTCAATAATTTCCATTTCCTCTAACCATGCATCTATTGAATCAAAATACTTATTATATCTCAATACCAAGTCTATGAATGCCCATTAGAATGATCACTTACTCGCATTTACCAAATTCACATATCACTTTCTTCTTGCACATTATTACACATCACAAGGAAATTAACTTTCCTTTATACCAAGTCCTCAAAATAATCCATTTAGTTAGTCTTGATTATTTACCAATTAATTATAATAGGACCTCATTAAGATAACATGTCATATTAAATCTTTGTTATAATTACATGATACTGTTAGATCACAGTAAATACAACTTCTCACATGTGAAAACTTGAACTTTACACACTTGTTGACATCATCGTCATGCTATCTTCTTCCTCTATCTAGCTTCACTCAACCAGATCCTATCACTATTAGGAGATATAATCCAAACATTAGAAACTACTTCTTAGGTACTCTATCTATAAATTATCTTTTGTAAATCACAAATAACTGCTACTAGTTTTCAACTTTCTACATGTACACTTAACCATGTCACCAAGACACATTGTAGAATATGTCTCCAACTATGCTTGACATCATCTTTAATACTCAATCTATATGACCTCAATCTCTTTTTGGTTCTATACCAATCTTCTCACAATATTGGCATCAATGATAAACATAGAAATGAATACAACACATAGTCATGCTAATTGTTTCTCCAATGCTCTAACAATACTAGAATACTCCCCCATAGGAATATCATTAGCATTAATACTAACATTGTTATCCCTCTAGTGTTCAGATTTTGTAGGCTCTTGATTGAAATAATTTTGTGATGATTAAGGGACCCAACTAGTCAGGTTAAAACTTCCCATTTTGAGCCTAATTTTGTTCATTTTTAGGGTGCTCTCACTATACTAGATCACCAACTTAAAATAATTTGTGTTGTACCTTCTTGTTGTATCCTTTGGAAATTTTTTTTGATATACTCATAAGTGATCAAACCTAAATTATTTGTGTTCATACAATAGTTACACTTCTTGGACTTGAGCTATGTGATAATCCTTGTTTTTTGTGAGCCCCTTAATGGAGACTCTAAGTGGAGCTATTTATACCCCAATGGGCAAGACTGCATCATGCCCATAGGCAAGAGCAAAGGAATAGCTCCCATTTGTATTATTATGTTTTTTCTATAAGTCCATAATATAGGGTTGAGGTGTTTTAAGACCTTGGAAACCATAGTAGACCCATTAGGAAGTTGGGTTCTTGTCTGTGTATAGGTGGACCATTAGTAGCCCTAGGAATCATTGTGAATTTTGATTACAATTTGATTAACACTTGGCAAGTTTTCTATAGTGGTTGTGAAGCCTCAATATCACTCTAAATCTAAGTGGTATCAGAGTACAACTGTTAGCATGAATTTTGATGGTATTCCTTTGGTGGAGAATCCTAAGAATTGGATAGATGTTTAGCATGATTGACATGTTGCATTCATGAATGTGTTTATCATTGATGTCAACATAGTATTGTTTTTGTGAAGACTAGTAGAGTAGTAGGAAAATAATGAGGTTTTATGAACTATGTAATGATGACCAGGTCAAGCACACAATTGAGGATATATTCTATAGTATGTCCTAATGAAGTGGACCAGTTCATGTACAAAGATTCAAAGACATGCAAAAGTTATTAAAGAATCATAGAGGATAGTGTGTAGATAGAGTACCTAATTCATAGTTTTTGATGTTTTGATTGTATCTCCTAACATGGATAGAATCATGATGAGTGTAATTAGATACTAATAGAAGATAGCCTGATAATGAAGTTAGTGAGTGTGCAAGGTCATAGGTAGAATTTGTAAGAAGTTGTAATGACTTGGAGTCAACAATTCCATGTAATTATAAAATGGTTGTAATATCTTAATGAGGTTCTATGATAATTAACTAGGAATTCCTCAAGGCCAAATCAAGGAATTATTTTAAGGTTTCATTATATAAAGGAAGGTAATTTTCCTTGTGATGATTTGTGGATTCAAGTGTGATATGTGAAGTACTTGGTAAATGTGAGTAAGTGATCCAAGGGATTGTTGGATATAGAGTTCAAAGATCTGGTATTGAGATTAGGAGAGGTTTTTGTATGGTGAAGAGGACATAGAAGTTTGACTTATTTCATTTCTATTATTTTTCAAGGAATAATACAAAGACTAGTTGGATAATGAGCTTGATGGTCATTCCCCTAAGGTTGTTTAGATAGTAGGTACATATACCTTCTACAACTCCTAACAAGGCTAGCACAACTCCTAACAGGGTTGGAATCTCCTAATTGGGACTCAAAGTATCCTAATAGGGACTAGTATGTATTGATTTTATTTCATTAGCTCATAATAGATTCCATCCTCTTACAAGGAACTTTTATATTAGTAATTCATTTTGTGGGTACCATCCCCACAGAGGTTTTCCCCATGATCAAGGGTTTCCCTAGTTTACATATCTAGTATTATTATGTATGTGTATCTTCTTATGGTTATTGGTTATATTTCTTACATGGTTAAGGATTAATAAGCTTGATAAGTATTTTAAATTTTGGATAACTGATTCACCACCCCCCTCCCCCAATCCCCTTGGTTCTTTGTTATCTTAGTGGACTTTACTTTCTAACAATAATAACATCTTTAGGAAGGAGGAAAATGTATATGTTTGAGGAATAAGACTTTGAGACATCTAGAGAAGAGGCTTAAGGTATGCCTCAAAGAATGAAAAATATAGAGCTTTCCAAGCTTGTGGCACAATAGACAAAAGAAAACAAGAAGATGAAGGTAGAAATGGAAAAAATAAGAAGAGAAATAAGAAATAATAAAGGAAACAATGATCATGAAGATCAAGATGTGTTGGTACCTATATGGACCCAGTATTTCAAATTTCCAACTCATGGTTTCACACCCCTTTGAACTAAGGTTCAAAGTCAGTTGAAGTAGTTTGAAGTGGTTCGAAGCAAGTTGTCTTGTAGGATCAGCATGGAAGTCTAGATATTTGAAGGCCAAAAGTTCAAATTCTTGGCATACAAATTCAAGTGTCATTTCAAGGTTCAATACAATATTGTGGTTCAAAATCAGTGTTTCCAAATGTAGATTTAATGGTCCAGACTTCAAATTTAGGCTAACATATGTCCATGCTCATGATCATATTAGTAATTCCAATTAAGCTACTCATGATAGGAATGTCAACCCATTAATGGTGTGATCAGGGATGATGCTTTTAGTTGCAGTAGAACTCATCCAAAGAGTGTTTTTTCTTCAAGAAACTTTATCTTTCATGATTTGATGGAAAAAAAACCCCCAACATTTGAAATAATAAATTAGGTGAATAGCATGTAGTGATCAGTTTTCAAATTCATAAGCATCATCATATTAGTGATGCTTGAAATTTCATAGAGGAATCAAATGAATGAAATGGGACTATTCATTAACTAAAGTCTTTGAGAATACAATAAAGATCCAGAGGTAGCAGATAGTTCATAAGAGGAGGTAGTTTGATAGAGATGCAAGCACACATCTTGATCATGGGGTTACTAAGGCTATCAAAAAAACTATGGCTACAAGTTCTATGAATGAAATTTTCAATGAATCATATTATACACCATAATAGATATGGTATAGATTCATAGGAAGATTGATGAATGTGCACAGGCTTAGTGGGACCATTTTATTATAAATCAAAAGTAGCTCGCCATCATTGATTCCCCTTAAAAAAATTTGTTTGATGAAAGATACTTGTGTTCAACCAGTCATGGAGGAATCTTTTATGTCTTTGGAGCATATCTCTAAAGGTTGAACGAAGGATTCATTACATGTATATTAAGAATGAAGAAGGTCTGTGAAATTTCAATCAGAATAAGGCATGGAAACTGGTCATGGAATTTGAATTCATCTCCTCCCTTGCTATATATGCATACTATCATGATAGAAATAGGAAAAGATTCTGAGAATCAGCTCAAATAAAGATAAGTAATCAAGTTTTTATATAATGAAACTTGGTCACTTCATCTTGTTACCAAGAGAGCTCGATCAAACCTTCATACAGCTCTATGAATCTCCATGCTTAGGCACTTGAATTCATAGAAGTCCATGTCTCCAACTATGAACATGGTGAACTTGATGCATGAGAAATATACTGACACCTCACTCTCCTCTTTGTGAAAGCTTAAAGGCTCGTGATCATAGTTAATGAGCAAGAAGGAAAGAATGATTATCATCACCAAGAGTTTATCCAACCTTCAATGGAAAATGACTTGGGGAACTACCTCTTGAATTCTTCCAATCAAGCTTCCTTTACAAAGTAACCAATGGTTCCCAACCTACATAAGGTGATAAATTTTATTTGGCATTTAATGTATGAATATGAGGGAACTGTACTCAATACAATCTCAAGAATCCAAGGTGGCACAATGAATTTTTAAATTGATATTGATAGGATAGTCTCTAGTTTCAAGAAAGACTAAATCTAACATAGGCAATTATGAAAGATTTGTAATGTTAAACCCATAGGTATGAATTCCAGAAATGTGACAAATATATGTCCAATGTCAAACACATGTGCAAAGGTGTAAGTTTTGAAATATATGTAATGAAGATTGAGTTCCATTGTGAATATTGGTAGTATCAAATAAATTATTAAGCTATGAAGGTTGAAGGAATGTAGGGTGCATTGTGAAAGAATTGGTTGACTCTTGTTGAAATCATATGTAGGGACATTGATAGATGCATGCAAGCTCTTTGACAAAATGTCTGGAGTGTTAAGAGATTGAACATGATGGTAACAAGATTAATCATTGAGCTTTAACAAAATGAGATTCCTAAGCACCAAATAAATCAATACTCCTCATGCTTTGAATCCATATATATCCTTCAAGATCAGCTCTATATTAGTAGATAACCCAAGAATATGTAGTGCACACAAAATGAGTGATAGGTGGTTATAAATTCAAGGATACTTTTGGTAGTGAGGATGTGAGTCATCATTCAATTTGAAATCTTCCCCAATGTAGTTATATTCCCCCCCAACTTTAAAGATTATCTTCTTAAATTGTAAAGAAAAAAAGTCAATCATTTTATAATATCTTTAGTATGGTTATTTAATGTTGGAGTTTTACCAAAAAGTCAAGAATTTTTATAATATCTTTAGTATGGTATTTAATGTTGGATATTTACCAAAAGTCAAAGCATCATCTATGTATCAATTGATAGAAGAGAAGAGGCACCTCCAAGAAATAGTTATCATAACTGATTAATCTAAATAGAGTTGGGAGAAATTATATAAACTTTTGAGAACAAAGGGAGTGGGGTTCCACTTTTTCCTTTTGAAAGGAGAAGAGAGACTTGGTTCTATAGCAAAGGGAATTTTTCAATTCTTCTTCTTTTCTGAGAGAGCAGATCTTGGGGCTATTGAAGAATAGAGTCTTCATTAATTTTTTCTAAATTATGTGTTGGAAAAAGGGGGGAAATTTTGATTTCAAATGTAATGTAGGGGAGGGGATTTGTGTTTCTTTTAGATTGTGATCTTTGTATGACTTTCAATTTTCTCTAAATGCATTTAAATGTTGTGGTTTCCTGAATACATTTTGATTCCAAGATATCTTCAAAGCTCTAATTCTTCATTTTCTTAGGGGGATGGAATATTTATTCTTTTCTTTCATTTTCCTTGTAATGCAGCATTCAGGAAAATGAACTTTGTGTCATTTGTTGCACTTTTCTTTTTGATTACTTAGTTTTCACATCTATTTCATGTTTATGGATGGATGTTTATATATCTTTTATGCTTTCTAGTTAAAAGCATTTATATTTACATTTCTATGAATTCATTGTATATCCTATATGGGGAGCTATACCTGATAAAATTTAGAGGAAGGTTATCAATCCAATGATAACATATCCAACTATTAGTGTTGATTTAGTGTTCTTATCTAGGCATTTAGAGTTAATTTATATGTGTTTTCTTGGAAGAAAATCTATTCACTAACAGATATTTGGTGACTCTTTTGGGGATTTGGAAATGAAGATCAGTATTAATATTTTTTTCCTCAATTTTATGATTATCTCCATGTGCAAGAGATTGGCAACTCTATTGCAAAGATCATGCCGACTATAAAATCCATGAGAAGATCAAGGCTAGACCCTTCTCTCCCAGAACTTTATCAAGTGGATGATAAAGTGTTACATGAATTTATGGATAGCTTTAAAGAAAGAATTTCCTAGGGTGTCTAGAATAATATAAGTATTGAAGATGATGCCTCATCCTAGCTACTATGGAAAAGCCTCTGCATGAGATTTCACAAGTTGAAAGACTTGCAAGAGCTTGAGGAGAGAGTGTCTTAGTTGAAGAAACATTTGAAGGTGTGTGATGATGAAGCCCCAATTATATCTTCACATTCCATCTAATGCAATTATTTAGTTGAAGTTAGAATGGATTCCAAACAACTAACAATGGAGAAAGGGTAAGCACTAATAATGAAATCTTGCCTCAAGATTCTTCTTCACCTCATGTAGAAAGTTTATCAATTGAGGATCATGGTGATCATTCTTTTCTTAAATATTTTGTTGAAATACCTTCTAGAAATGCCTTATCAGAAGATGAATCTTTAAATATCATAAGAGATTTTGATAATAATGGCTCTTTGTATGTGAATGTTGAAAAAGGCCCCATTTTGGAATCCTTTCATTTTGGAAATAATATAGTAGCAGATCTTATTGTTAATGCTGATTTTTAAAATGGTGCTGAAATTTGTCTTGAAAGAGATTCAGTTGTGACTAGATACTTGGCCAAAGGGCTAATCAAGAAAAAAATTGGAGTAGGATTCCTTCTAATTTCAAGAAGTGTTGCAGCCTCATGAAGATCAGATAGGGGTAGATAAAGACTTTCAAGTTGAAAGAGAAAACCATGGCAGTAGTGACCATGGAGATAAAGAAGATTTGTTAGTTAAAGAGGAGGAATCTCTAGGGAACACTAATGAAGGTGATCTTGAATTCTTTTCCTCTCTGGTTTTAAAAGGCTTTGTGTTTGTAATCAATGATGATCATCTTACTGTGAAAGTTCCTATGTATGCAAGAACTGCCAATGATGTGTTACCAAAGTTTGAATCTTTTTTTTTTAATGGGAAGGCTGAAAATAAAAAGGCAAAATATTTTTCATCATGTATAGAAGATGAGAAAAGAGAAGATTCTCCCACTATTTTTGAAAAGAAAGAATCACCGGCTGAATATGAAGATGATAAGTTTTAGCATGAGACCTTCATTCAAAATGATAAGCATTTTGAAACAAAAATAGATTTGTACACCTTTGAGTTGAGAAAATTGCAAAAAGATGATTATGTTGCACTTCAAATGGAGGAAATCTAGCTTCAATCAAATTCAGTAGTAGCAAGAAAGAGTGAAAAGAAGTCTAAGAATCTAGAAGATAAAGTCACCTAGAGTGAGCTCAATCCACTTTTCTTGCATATGGGGTTTTGTGAGAGTGCTGCTATCAGAGAATATCCTATATTTCAGCCTCAAGATTCACCATTAAATGATGAAAATCTATCCTCAAAGAATGCTGAAACATTGATGGAAAGAGGAAAGGTTGGAGTTGGTTTTTGATTGGTTGGTGATTCCATTGAAATATCAGGTGATACTCTCACATATGGAGAAGAAGAAAACATCATATGCATATTTCTATAATCTCTTGGGCAAGAAGGTTTATCTTTAGATAGTCAAGATATGGATAAAAAATAAATGGGCTGTGAGTGTTTTTTTGTTGATTCATTTCATTCTTTGGGGTGTGATTCTATTCAAGATAATATTGTGAAATATGAAGATGCTTTGGGAGAAAAGAAAAATAAAATGTTTTACATAATTGATGATGCCCAATTATTGATAGAATTGGAGAAATCTGTTTTGATAAATTTGATCCCATGTTATATGAATCCTCTCTATTTGATGATGTGAAACATGATTCTCATGTTTATGATAATAAGTGAGTAAATTGTAAGCAATTGTTGGGAGGCTGATGAAGAATTTCCTAAATATTGTTCTTCCCAATTTGAAATCTTTCTTGATTTGGAAAATGATATAGAAAGGCCACTTCAAGATGAAAAATGTTATCATGAGCTTTGGCTATTCGGGATAGAATTTTGGGTTGCCAAAATTTTGCATACTATGAGCTTGAGTTTCAACAATGAAGAGATCACTAGAAGGAAGTGGTTTGGAGCTGCTCTATTAAGGCATGGTTTGCTGATGTGAAAAGGCTCATACTTCTCCTAGTTAGTAAATGGATTCACATAATTCTTTTCTTATTGCTGGTTTTGTGGTAGGTTTTTCTTCCTACCTTGTATAAATTTTGAAAATATGTTTTTGGTCTATGTATCATTAGTTTGAATAATGTGCAAGCCTTGAGCTTGCTAGTAGTTTAGATGTTTTGGTTAATTTCTTTTTCCCTTATCCCGTCTACCCTCTCTGCAAGCATCTCCTAGTTTTCTCTTCTTAGTGACTCTTTCTACCCAATGGATAAGGCACTTGTCTCTTTGCTAGAGATTTTTGGAGTTCTTTGTTTTTGAATAAAAAACAGTCCCATAGTTAGAGCCCCTGTTGGTACCTATATGGACCTATTATTTCAAACTTTCAACTTATGGTTTCACATCTCTTTAAACTAAGGCTCAAAGTAGCTCGAAGTAGTTTGAAGTGGTTCGAAGTAGTTTATCTTGTAGGATCAGCATGGAAGTCTAGTGATTTGAAGGTCAAAGGTTCAAATTCCTGACATACAAATTCAAGTGTCATTTCAAGATTCAACACAGTGTTGTGGCTCAAACTCAGCATTTCAAAATGCAAATTTAATGATCCAAACTTAAAATTTTGGACAACATATGCCCATGCTCATAATCATATTAGTAATGAAAATTATGCTACTCATGATAGGAATATCAACCCATTAATGGTGTGATCAAGGATGATGCTTTTATTTGGAGTAGAACTCATCCAAAGAGTGGCTTTTCTTCAAGAATCTTTCTCCTTCTTGATTTGATGAAAAAAATCCTCCCAACATGTGAAATAGTAAATTAGGTGAATAGTAGGTAGTGATCAATTTTTGAATCCATAAACATAGTCATATTAGTGATACTTGAAATGTTGTAGAGGAATCAAATCAATGAAATGGGACCATTCATTAACTAAAGTCTTTGAGAATACAATAAAGATCTAGAGGTAACAGACAATTCATAAGAGGAGGTAGTTTGATAGAGATGCAAGTGCACATCTTGATCATGGAGTTATTGAGGTTGTCAACAAAACTTGGACTACAAGTTCTATGAATGACATTTTTAATGAATCATATTACACACCATAATAGATATGGTACAGATTCATAGGAAGATTGATGAATGTGCATGGGCTTTGTAGACCATTTTATTATAAATCAAAAGTAACTCCCCATCATCAATTCCCCTCAAGCTCTTGTGTTCAATGAACAATACATGTATTCAAATATTCATGGAGGACTCTTTTATGTCTTTGGAGAATGTCTCTAAAGTTTGAACGAAGGATTCATTACATGTATATTAAGAATGAAGGAGATCTACAAAATGCCAATTAAAATAAGGCATGGAAACTTGTCTCCCCCCTTGCTATATATATATATATATATATATATATATATATATATATTATCATGCTAGACATGGGAAAATATGTCAGGAATAGCCTCAAATAAAGATAAGATAAATAATCAGGGTTTTCTATAATGGAACTCAATCACTTCATCTTGTTACCAAGATAGCTTGATCAAACCTGCATATAGCTCTATGAATCTCCATGCTCAAGGACTTTAAGTCATGGAAATCCATGTCTCCAACTAAAAACATGGTGAACTCGATGCATGAGAAATATACTCACACCTTTCTCTCCTCTTTGCAAAAGCTTGAAGGCTCACTGTCACAGTTAATGAGCAAGAAGAAAAGAATGATTATCATCACCAAGAGTTTATCCAACCTTCAATGGAACACAACTTGGGGAACTTACTCTCAAATTCTTCTAATTGGGGTTCCTTCACAAACTAACTAATGGTTCCCAACCCACACAAGGTGATAAATTTCATTTGGCACTCAGTGTATGAATATGAGGGAACTATACTCAATGCAAAAACAGGAATCCATGGTGGCACAATGAATTTTTAAATTGATATTGATAGGACATTCTCTATTTGCAAGAAAGATTAAATCTAACACCCACAAGTATAAAAGAATTGTAATGTTAAACCCATAGGTATTAATTGCAGAAGCATGACAGAGATATTTCCAATGTCAAACATGTGTGCAGATGTGTAATTTTTGAAATATATATGTAATGAAGATCAAGTTCCATTGTGAATATTGGCAGCACCAAATACATTACTAAGCCATGAAGGTTGAAGGAATGCATGGTGCACTATGATAGAATTGGTTGACTCTTCTTGAAATCATATGTAGGGACATTGATAGATGCGTGTAGATTATTTGACAAAATGTTTGGAGTGTTAAGAGATCAAACATGATGGTAACAAGATTAACCTTTGAGCTTTAATGAAATGAGATTTCTAAGCACCAAATAAATTAGTACTCCTCATGCTTTGAATCCATATATATCCTTCAAGATCGGCTCTATATTAGTAGATAACCCAAGAATATGTAGTGCAACCAAAATGAGTAACAGGTGGTCATGAATTCAAGGATACTTTTGGTAGTGAAGATGTGATTCATTATTCAATTTGACATCTTCCCCAATGTAGGTATATTCCCCCCCAACTTTAAAGATTATCTTCCTAAATTGTAAAAAAAAAAAAAGTTAATCATTTCATAATATATTTAGTATGGTCATTTAATGTTGGAGATTTATTGAAAATTCAAGGCATGATATGTATCGAGGGATAAAAGAGAATGAAAAGAGACACCTCCAAGAAATAGCTATCATAACTAATTAATCTCATCAGACTTGGGAGAAATTATATAAACTCTTGATAACAAAGGGAGTGGGGTTCCACTTTTTCCTTTTGAAAGGAGGGCAGAGACTTGGTGCTATATTCTTCTTCTTTTCTAAGAGAGAAGACTTTGGGGTTATTGAAGAACAGAGTCTTCTTTTATTTTTTATGAATTGTGTGTTGGAAAAAGAGGGGAAATTTTGATTTCAAATGTAATACAAGAGAGGGGATTTGTGTTTCTTTTATATTGTTATTTTTGTATGACTTTTAGTTTTCTCTAAATGCATTTAAATGTTGTGGTTTCTTGAATACATTTTGATTCCAAGATATCTTCAAAGCTCTAATTCTTCATTTTCTCGAAGGGATGGAAGATTTATTCTTTTCTTTCATTTGCTTTGTAATTCAGCATCCAAGAAAATGAACTTTGTGTCATTTTCTACTCTTTTCTTTTTTATTACTTAGTTTCTGCATCTATTTCATGTTTACAGGTAGATGTTTGTATACCTTTTATGCTTTTTGGTCAAAAGCATTCATATTAAAAAAATTATGAATTTATTGTATATCCACATGAGAAGTTGTACCTAATAAAATTCAAAGGAAGGTTATCAATCCAATGATAACCTATCCAACTATTAGTTCCAATTTAGTCTTCTTATCTAGGCATTTAGAGTTAATTTGTATGTATTTTCTTGGAAGACAATCTATTCAGTAACATGATGATAAAGAAAAAAGAGTTGATGTTGAAGAAAATAGGAAAGAGTATCTATAAAGGAGTTGGGTCTAGATGATGTTAGGATGGAAAAGTTAGCTAGAAGCATTAAGGAAGATGACTATAAGGAAACACCAAATATCTCCATGTATGATGGGAAGATGAATGAAAAGAACTTATTTTGATTTTTTTAGTGCATGTAACAAACTTTTTCTATTGTGAATATCTATAGTAAGACCACAAGGTGAAGGTTGCAAAGTCAATGTTGAAGGGACATGCCTTATTTTAGTGTAATTTTTTATAGGTAGAAAGATGGAATAATCTTTTTCCAAAGATCACCTCATAGAAGAGAGTGACAAGTAAGATGAGGGAAAAGTTCCTTTTAAGGGACTATAAATGTCATTTGTATAAGAAGATACAAAACTTGTGACAAAATAAAATGGATGTCCAAAAGTACATTAAGGAGTTACACAAGTTGGAATAAGAGTTGTTAATGATAAAGAGTAGGAAGTGAAGGTAGCAAGGTATATGACTAGGTTAAGACTCAACATTAATGATGTGATAAGTTTGAATTCCCCTAAAATTATTGAGTAGTGTTAAAAGTTGGTCATTGAGGTTGAGAAAAAGTTAAGGAAGAGACAACAAAGAAAAGGAGGAGGAAAAAACCAGTCAAGCATAGGTAGAGGTGTTAAGAACAATGAAGGTCAGAGTCAAAATAGCCTTAACAAGGGTGTTGTGGTTCCTCAACACAAGCCCCGTCTCTACTAGAAATGGGGACCCCCTATTTTATTTTTCAACTTTCTAGAACCCTAGTCCAAGGTCCAACCATTGTTTGGGGTTTTATTTAGTGTGTCAATTCACATCTGGGTCTTGGTTTGAAAACCTAGTCTACAAAACTCAATTTTTTGAGGGAAGAAGTCTTTCTACAAAATAAAAAGGCACACTAGCACATTTCAACAAGTGCACTAGTGTGTCAAAGTACTAAAAAAGTGATATTCACCCTTTGGTGATGTGCAACTACACACTTTCATAGCACCAAAGGTGCATGGGGTCCCCGCATCTATAGAAATTTCCCCCCTTCTCCTTCCTACTTCATTTTCATTTCCTCTAGCTCCTAGCTGCAATAGTACACTTGACTATGTGCATTGCCTTCTGCCTTCCCACTTCCACAAAACACATACAAAAAAATGTTAAAAATATAAACTAAGGTGTGGAATAGTGCACCTAATTAGGTGCACTACTGTGCACATTCACAATAAGAGACTTTCAAAACCTAAAAAAATGTTCAACACCCAAAGGTGTGCATCAACCCACCTTTGTTAAAAATGTAAACCATAAAGAAAATACAAAGGGTACATAGTAGCACACCTAATTAGGTGCCCTACTACACACCCTAAAAGAAAAAACACAACAAAAATACCCAAGTAAAATGAAGGGTGCACATTAGTGCACCCCATCAGCTACACAAATATGCACCTTATTTTGTAGAGGCTTTACTAAGTAAATGGTGCACTAGGTGCACCTATGAGGTGCCACTAGTGTACCCTTTTTTGTAGTCTAGAGTCAAACTAGGTTTTTTAGGTATTGTCAAGTAGATTAGGGTTTTTCATTTTGATCATTTCATTATTAGGGTTTTTCTTATTCATTTTTCTTTAGCTTTGGAATAATATGCATCCTTTTTGTGCAGATTTGATGGCTTCCTCATCATCCTCCCTCATTGAGAAGATGGTTCCAAAACCCATAGTATTCAAGTTCCAAGATGTTCCAACTAAATCACAATTTTAGGATGATCATTTAGAGATTCAAGATGTTGAAATAGGTCACACTGATTTGGGAGCATTCTTGACACTATGCAAAAAACCCATAGAAAGGTCTTCGATGATTTTTGCATTGATTTGATCAGGGCTTGTTAACATAGAATCACATCCAATTTTAGTGCAGTCCTTAGAGTTAATCATGATTCTCATAGAGAAATATGTTCTTGAAGAAAGGGTTATGAAAAGCATATCAATTTATCAGATTAACCTTCCATCAAGTAGAGTGATGGTATAAGGAACATGTGGAGGAAGCCTCTAAAATTATATAGTCTTCATAACTGATTGAGAAGACTCCTCTTGGGTAGAAAGTAGGAAAAGTGGATATGACACAAGGTTACATGAAGAAAGATATTGGATACTCAATCATACTCTTGAGCAGAGTCATGGGTTTGTCAGCTTCTAGAAATTTGAACATATGGATGGTCAATTTTATTGAGATGATCAAGATGACAAAGATGCCAATTGATTGGGCCTCCATTCTCAATGAGAGCTTGGGAGAGCAACTAGTGATAGTAAATAATAACAAAAGGTTCTATATGACATCATATTTGGTGTACTCATTAGCCAAAAGGTCTATGAATTACCCTGGGCTCTATAAGAAGGGTATCATGTAGGATGCAAATGCATGGCCTTACATTGTATACCCTTGACTAATAAAGAAGATGCTTTCAAAGAAAAGCAAGGAATATAGGATTGTAAATGATTCTTTCATATTCAGAATAATCCATTTTATAGAGGGGGATTATGTGAAGAGGATATCCAAAGAGGTAGCTACATAGATATCAGAAGTTAGAGTTTACTATATCCAGTTCTAAAAATTTACAAATTTGAAGGTAATGGGTAAAACTCTCAACCCTAAGAAGCTCCCTAGGTATCCTAGTGATAGACTTATTCTCCTAGAGATATCTTAACAAATCTTTTTTTCATATGATAGAGTTAGAAAGAAACAAAAAATATGTTGGACATGGCCTATGAATATAGTACCTTTTAGGATGGATCGGAGATGATATTCAATCTTTTGAGTTTGAATGGGATTTATCCCTTGCATTAATATAATTCCCCTCAACCCTATTTTAATAACATCAGGGGATGAAATAGTTAGTGGGTAAAACATTTAACCATGAAGATGTCATTAAAGATCACTGGATGAATGGAACAAATGACTATTATGTCTACATAAGGGATTATTGTAGGATGAATTTGTATCTAGTAGAGAAGGCTTTGAAGATAAAAATTCCATTGAAGATTGTGTAGCAAGATACAAAGGATCTTCTCAACCCATTTTTTAATCGGGATAAGATTGGTGATAGACCTATAATAAATGTTGAGATTGATAAATAAGAGAACTCAAACATTGGTCATAGGGAAAGGCACATCATTAAATTGACAAATGATTGGATAAAGAGAACTTTCAAACCTAATCCAATTCCTAAGATAATGATCTTCCATGTGCAACCCTATCCAAATAAAGGTAGAGGAGCAAAGGTCATAGTACCTACATTTACAACCCAATCACTATTAAGGCTAGAAATGGTGCACCAACTTGACAAACTAGTTGGCTATTATCAGGTGTAGAAAGGTAAAGGTAAGAGAAAAAGGAAGAGGAATTCTTCTTAACAAGCTAAGGTAGAAGAGGCAAAAATTTAGGCACCTCCATAGTAGGGAGAAGAAAATGTACACGGGTAAAAAAATTTTGAAACTACAAAGACTAAAAATAATCGTCAAGTACCACCAGCTAAGCAAGCGAAAAGGAGGAGATGAAGTAGAAATACAAGAAATACCTTAGTAATAGGTATAGGCCTCCCATTCCATGCCTAAGAAGAGAAGAAAGATTAAGACTCTGATAAAAAGGAGGTAAAAGGTGATAAGGAAAGCGATTCCTTTCCAATCAGTCCCTAAATCTATTCCAAAAGAATCAAAAGAAGAGGATGATGAGGATGAAGAGGATAATATACCTTTGAATTAGAGGACTCATCTCATAAGAGCTATAGAGTAAAAAAGGAGAAGAAGCTCCACCATCACACCTTTCATCTTTTCTTAAACAACCCATTCAAACTACAACATCAAAAGATGGATTGAAACAATGGATAGATGAGCAAGATTTGGAAGGTGTTGATGTCTTTCAAATGTCAAATTTTGATTTTATGTTTGTGGGTATTGAATTAGTGGGAGATAAGATAAGGGACACTCCAACCAATCAACCTCAATAGGAGGATTGGAGTTAGCTACCACTCAAACCACAAGAACCTGAGGTGGTTCCATCATCCTTAGCACAAGTCACATTTTGTGTAGACAAGGGATCAACTATCCCTTTTCCTCCTACCAATGAAGCAGAACAAGTTCAAGTAGAATAGGAAGAAGAGCCACAACAAGTATCCACCAAGGAAGTGTTAGAAGGAGGTTAGATAAGTGAATAGCCTCAAAAATATTCCCAAGACACCAAGTTAAGGATTGTGGACTCTACAAATATAGAGACTCCTAGTGTGGATCTCTCAAAGATGGAGAAGACTCTAGAAAAGAGTGATAAGGGAAAGGATATAGCTAAGCAGACTCCTTTTTCATCCAAAGGTAAATCTCTATTGGAACATATCCAAGGTGGATGAGAAAAGAAGTAATAAGAAATAAGAAAAAACAATTCACCACTGAGGAGGAGGATAGAATGGAATTAATTGAAGTCTTAAGGAAGCTTGATTCACCACCAAATGATGCATAAGCATTAGCCTTCATTATGAGTGATCAGATCTAGGACTTGTTTGCTCATGTGGTTATCCCTCCTCCACATTCAAATGTTTATAAATTGACACCACAAGATTATTAGATTAGGGAGGTCATGCTTGGGAAGCCTACCTTGAATAGCACTAAGCTAATGCTTACAATAGGTATGAAGGAGGTATTCAGGAGCTTAGAGCAAGATGGGGTAGAATTGATAACACTTTGGTGAAAAAATGAAATCCTAAAGGGATATTTAAGTGAATTTTTTGGTCTCTTAGATCCCACAAACCCTAAGGACACTTTGAACACAACAATTGAGAGAAGAGATAGGGGTGCAGTATAGTTTGACCCATTTTTGAAAGCTTGTTAGTAATGGCAAGAAAGTTTTTAGGAAAAGGGTATGAAAATAATTTAGAGAAATCTAAAGCTATTACATGTCATCCAAGAGAATTTGGAAAGGCTAGTAGCCATTTTGAATCAAGATTTTAGTCTAATGGATAAGATACACACCTGGGGCAAGGATTTGCAAGTGTTATAGCAAATTAAAGGCCAAAGATATTGGATGTTGATGGGTGTATATATAGCTGAGGAGTTGGAAAAGATTTATGATTTTATTGAAAAGATAATAGATAGGAATAAATTAATGGAGACATTACATGTGGAGATTCACAGGCTCAAGGACCAAGCCTGAGAGCAAATTTTAGAAGCTGAGAAGCATTATAGTGATGCTTGTTTAGATATTTTTGAGGATGATGTGTGAGAGAAGTTAATTCTAGTAGAGGTAGTAGTGGAGAAATTCTTGAAAATTTTTGAGGAGGCTACTAATAATGATGATATCAAGTAGGCTTTCAAGATGGAAGAGGCTTTGTTGAGTTAGATGTAAAACTCAATGATTTTGTGGAGACCCGTATTGAAGTCTGCAACTACAAGAAAAATGTGAAAGACATATATTCAGCCTTAGATTTTCCAAATATGGCTCAAGTCACTGAGATAATCAAGAAATTCAAGGGAAAATACCTAGACATAGCTATGGTATAAAGAGGAACAAAACCCAGAAGCTAGAATTTCAATTTTGACACTTGGTAAAATTTTGCATTTTTTGAAACCTGTTTCCTAGGTGCACTAGGTGCATAGGTGTACCAGGTGTGCTAGTGCATAGGTGTTTTTTTAATATTGTTCTAGAATATTTTTAGGAATTTAGAGGTGCACCAATAGTTAACTAATAGTTCTAAATTTAGAGCTTTTCATGTAATGGAAACACATTCTAACAACAATTTAACTTCTATGGATGCCTAGTAAAGATGGAGCTTCTATTTTTGTCACTTCTAGTCACTTCTACATCATATGAAGGCTTTCTCTTTCTTATTCTTTAATAATTTTTTTTTTTATGACATGTAAAGGCTTGTGTATCCAACTAATGATATAAAATGAATGGAATCCTACTTAGCACTAGTTAGATAGTTAGTTTGTACATAAATAGATTTTTTTTATTAGCTTAGAATCATATGATTGCTTAAGTATATTTCTCACTCTCAACACTAATTAAGAAGAATATTTCTTATAAATATGTGAATGTAATATGTAATCAAGGCCATCATTATTTTACAATAATATATGTTTTTGGTGCTTGCATTTGGAGTATAGTGATTCTTGCCTAAGTGTGTTATATTTTGTGGATGTATGTTCATGGAATGTAATCGAGCCAAAAGTTTATTGTTTTATTTTAGGTTGTCTGATCTTTTAATTTTGGCATTTGCTACAGGTTTACAAATTCTAATAATATACTTAGTTTAAGAAAAGATCATCATATTGTTCCTGCATATCTTTTCGTCTTGCATGAGTACACTTTCTATGGCCTTGAAATTTGATGAAAAGTGAAACATCTTACAGTTATTGAATTCCAATCAATGATTGCATGAGTGGAATTAAAGAAGTGCTACTCCTTTTTTCATTGGTTATGCACCCATATTTTCAAAAGCTTAACTCATAGATGCATTGTTTTTGTGGCTTGTGTTCATTAGGATTTACTTTCATGTTATTTGCTTAAATTTCTTGTCACCTTACCTTCATTATTTTATTTACTAACTATAGACACTCAAAAATGGTTTGTATCTACAATTTAATCATTTCTTCATACTAATTCATCTCATTTTCTCAATCTACTAATTGTATATGAGCAATGTTAGTATGCTAATAGAAACCAAATTTAAATAAAGCTTCTACAAAATAAACAAAATTCATAAACTTCAAGATAGACTAAGATGAGCTCTCAATTGAAAATATGAGCCATTAATGGGCTCTCTCAATGAGAAGCTCTCTTGTTGAGTGGCTTTATCTAAATGGATAGGATGTATGCTCAATATGCTTCCAAAGGCTTCAATGGATGATTGTGGATTTTTGGTGTGGATAGATGGCTTTAGTGTGGATTTGGCTCTCAAAATAGCATTATAACTTTACTTCATGGATTGTGTTATTTTGCAAAGGAGAAGGATCCAATTTATAGGCAAGAGGCTTGAGGGGTTGAGGGCTAAGATGCAAGGATGGGAAAAAGCTCATGGAGGGCTCAGATTGCATGAGAAGAGAGCACATGGATTGTGCTTCCTTATAGCCAATCAAGGAGTGACACATGTCACATGGTGAGAGGATGGAGGAAAGGGGAATGATGAGTCAAAAAAGGAGGCTCAAGGGATAAAATCTTCATAAAGACCCTCATAATGACTTGTAAGAGCAATAAAAGGGCTTGTAAGAGTCATTTATGGCCTAGTGGACTTCATAAAGTTTTATGGTTGAGATATTTTGAGGGTGATGAGAGAAATTTCGACTTGGACTTGATTAGGAAGGTTTTAAGCTTGCTTAGGCTTGTGCAAATGATTAGAGGATGGATTAGGATGGTTTAGGATTAGCTTAGGGATAGGAAAGTGGATGGCATTTAATGAGGGTGGGTGAAGGAGGAGATATTTGTTAACTTTGGCTTGGGTTAGTAATTCTTAACCCATGTTTAGGGAATGTGACAAGGTTAGGAGGGGATTAGGATTAGGTTTAAAGACATCTTCTAGAAGAGTCTAGGCTTTGGATGAGGATGAAGACTTTCTAGAAGAGTCTAGAACTTCCTAGGATAAGATTTTATGAAATAAATAAAGTTTTATTTATTTCAAGGGTTTGGGTTGAGGAGATATTTATTAAAATATTTTTAATAAACATGAGGATTAATATTTAATCTTGATTAAATATTTTGAGTTGGGATTAGGGGTAGGAAATGATGAGATTAGCCTTTAATCGAAATTAAAGAAGGATTAGAAGATTTTGGAAGAGGTTATTGGTCTTAAGGAAATTGGCCAAGTTTTGGGCAAAAAATAAATTTTTTTATTTATTTTGGGTTTTTTGGTCAATTTATTAATTAAATAATTAATAAATAAAGAAATAATGTTTAAATAAGATTTAAACATTTTTGGGAGGGATTCCTTAATTAAATATTTTTAATTAAGATAAAGGGATTTAATGGCATAAAAATTAATTAATTAATAAATGATGATGTCATCAGGACTTTTTTCAAAAAATAAAAATACTTTATTTTCTAAAAGATTTTTAGGTGTCTACATTTTGCCCCTCTTTGATGTGATGCCTCAAGTGGCATGGCATCAAAGATAAGAAAATAAGATGCCCAAGGCTAGAGCAGAAGAGGATAGAATGGACTGTGAGATGCCCCCTCAAGAAGGCAACGGGGAGAGAAAGAGAGGCATGATGGCTTCTTGAAAAATACAAAAATTTGGGATGAGCAAGGAGACTCAGATTGGCTTAAGAGAAGAGGTTTAGTTAGCACAAACTCTCACTATGGGAGAATGATAAAGGAGAATCAGATGCACAAGAGGAAGCAAGCTTAAGAATTTAGGGAAGGTGGAGGATGAAGGAGCAGAGTGCTATAAAAAGGAATCCAGGATGGGGAGATGGATGAGGGGATTAAAAAGCTGATGCAATAGGATTTCAAAGAGTCAGATTGGTGGAAGATGGATTTCGGAGATCCCTAGGACTAGGATTGTGGATCTCGAAAGATGAGGCTTGGTGGATTGATTTGGATTAGTGGATCCCTAAGACTAGGATTCTGGATCCCTAAAGCTAAAGGTGAGGAGTGATTCAAAGATATACTGATGCATAAGCTGGGGTAGGAGAGACGGATGCTAGATATGGATGGGGGATAATGGAGATGAAGGAAAACCATTGAAGCTTTTTGAACGGGGGGATACTCCAAAGAGAAGTACCACCATGTAGTTGAGCACTAGATTTGCTATAAGACTATTGGTTAATTGCCAAGGTTACCAAGAACATCAAGGCCTTTTCACCAACCGTCCAAAGGACTGACGAACTAACTCAAAACAAACACGCAAGGATTTCCCCAGCATCACACATGATTCCTAAAGGAAGCAGCATGGAATCGACATTGGGTAACCCACAAGCAGAAAAGAAAAACAAACAAAAGACATGATCAAGACCTTACGCTCTGATTTCCCCATTCGCAATATACCATGATATGGAAGATCGTGGAAACCTTGAGGAGGAAACAAGGAGATTTCTTGGAAAAGATATTTCAAGACCCAACAAGGAAGAGTCCAAATCAAAAGAAAGTGAAAATCCAAAAGAGAACCATTTGCCAACAAGATGGGTAGGACGAGGTACTAACGGACCAAGATCAGACATGAGGAAAGCTATATCTTGCAAGGACCTATCGGAGAGCACCTAAGCTGGTGGATTTGGATGAGTGATGCGTCTGGCAAGCTGAACTAAGAAAGATAACACTTTGGTGACAAGAAATCTAGCTAAAGGATGCATTGGAATAGTTAACCAAGATGTGCAATGGGTGCAAGATGTTGATCAAGGACAAACTGATACGAACACTGGATAGATACAATGGTACTAAGCTAAAGAGGATGTACAAGCTGATGGACCAAGATATTTACAAGCTAAAGCTGACCAAGATAGTTACAAGTAGGCAAAAGCTCAGGATGATAGGATAGCGGGATGGTTCGATGTTGTGCAAAATGTGAAAGCTAAGGGTGGGGTGATAGAAAAAGATATGGATTTGGCAGGATGCATCCAATGATGATGAGAGATTTTGTGACCAAGGATAGCTAGAGGAGCAGGATGAGATGGCTAGATAGGATGGTAGATAGCTAGGATTATGATGGATATAAAGAGATGACATTGGGTTTGCATGAGGATAGCCTAGAGCTAGATACCAATGACAAGGGAGGATGGACAAGACAAGATCTCCAAGGAATATAGTGCCTCCAATCAGAAGATAACATGCGGAAGGAGGTCTTATGATGGATGTGATAGGATTGAAGCTAGGATGGAAAAAATTGAAGGGGCTAGGGAGATGGATGATAGCTGAGATGATTGGCTAAAGCTGCATAAGATTAGTGGATGGTGTGAGATGGAAGCTGGAGGATGGAGGATAGGTGGATAGATTGGAAGATGGAGGTGGATGTCAAAAGATGACCAAAAGCATGAGGGTGATAGGCTAAGCTGGGGATGGCAGGATTATGCATGACACTTGTTTGCCAAGTTTTCATCATGGTACTTGTCCAAGGTGCTTGAATTTCCAAGTTTTCACCAGTGGACGCTTTATTTTTCTTTTCTTTTTTTGACTTTTTGACTTTGGACTTAACTGGAATGATTTTGGCTTTCTTCAACTATTTTGGCTTTTCTGGGATTTTTCACTGGCTGTTGGAATGTTGAATTTTGTTGCTAGCTTTTGGTACACCAGATGTGTGATTTATGCAATAGATCGGATTAGATGGGATTGATGGTAGGAGATGGAGGGATAAAAATGCTGGAAAGGAGCATGAGATGGGGATGCTTGCAAGAGCAACATTGGCACATGTTGGGACGGGTGTGAAAAGAGCATATGGGGGATAGATGGTAGATGGGAGTGTGATGGAGGATTTGTGGAAGCGTGCTTGGGGATATAGGCACCCAAGATGGAGTTAGGAGATGGGGGACATGAGTCACTAGATGGGGGATTAGCAATGGTGGATGCCATTATGCATTGGGTTTCAACTTTTTTCTTGGGGATCCACATGGTTTTGGATTTTCTTTTCATAGGCTTTTGCATCGGTTTGCATTCTTTGATTGGATTTTTCCTTTTTGGAGTATGTCTTTTATAATAGACATATGATTGCCTAGGATGTGGATTTTTAGCTTTATGCATTTTGAAGTTGGCATTCACATTGTTGTGGTAAGCTTTGGGAAGATGGTTAGGAGAAGCTTTGTGAGATGGAGAGGATATGAAAGAGCATGTAGGGGGTTGATGATGGATGATGTGCCCTGATATGTGCCTTTGTTGATCTTGCATAGAAATGGATGGAATAGGATTTTTATGATGGCTGATAGGAGGATGGAGGATGGTAGATTTTGGGACATAGGGACCCAAAATGGATTTAGCGGATGAAGGGGGGATATGGTAGGTTGTTTTGGGTTGCAAAGATGGTGGAGGGGGGATGACATAAGATTTCTTGAAGGAGTGATGGGAGGTTGGCATGGTGGGTTTGGAGATAGGCTTGGTTTGGGGGTGTGTGTATCAACACCTTTAGATGGTGAGCCTTTGGATACATATCCAAGACCATGAAATCCTAGATTTTTTTGTGCAATAATAGGCTCTCTGATTCCTTGCTCTTGTGTTCCTAAACCTTGACCTTGATAATGCCATCGATTGAGCATTTGAACAAGCTGAGGAAACTTTTTGCTTGCAAAAAATGGTAGAAGTGATTTATTAGGTGTATTGCAATGGGGAGACACTGTTCTTAATTCTTCTGTTGAGAGAGGGCCACCATGGATGAATGTAAGTGAACCAAGAGGGTAGATTATAGATGGTGGAATAGCTTGGATAGGTGGTAAGATGGAAGCATGGAGCAGGGGAGATGGAAGGATAGGATCTTGATGTAGCTGGTGGGATGACAAGATATCTTGTAGTGGAGGAGATATGGCTTGAGGTTTTGGAGATGGAGGAGATGGTGACTGCACTATGGATGGAAGACATGGTACGATGATATCTTCATTTATGCTTTGGGGGATGTCAACATGCTTTTGGGTACAATCTTGATAGGATTGGTTTGGAGTGGATGGTGTGATAGGAGGTGAAGGGATGGATTCTTCAAAGGCAGCAGATGGATAGATGGGAGATTCAATAGTGGAGATGGGTGAGTAGAAGATGGATGCATAAGGGTCATTACGAGAGATTTGGGAAATGCTTGGAGGCGATGTGGATAGGATTTGGAGGGATTTGATAGGTGGTGGGATTTTGATGATTGTGGGAAGTGGAAGGATTTTAAGCAATTTGATGGATGGTATGGGGATGATAGCTATGGGAGATGGAGGTGATATTATAGATGAGGAAGCTTCATCGCTGACTACTTCACATGGTTGGATTAGATGACATGGCTTATTGACTGTTGGAGGTGACTTTTCTTGTATTTCCTTTAGGAGATTCCTTGGAGACTCGTGTGTCGAAGGTGGAGGTGGATTGACAGGAATAGCTAGTGTGATGGGGGTGGAAGATTGGAAGCTTGGTTGATGGGGTGATGGAGGGGAAGCTGGAATATCAGATGGCATGACTAGATAGTTTGGAATAACTCTTGGATTTTGGGGGATGCTTGGGGGAATGTTTCTAAGGCTTTCAATATATCCGTCATAGTCAACAAGATTTTCATCATCATTGGAATAGGAGGTAGCAAGAGCAAGGACAATGTGACCAAACACATCATGATAGGATTGGTACTTCATGCTTTGATGGTGAGTTTGATGGGGATGGGGTCTTGCATATGGATGAACATGGAAGCTCATGGTTGGATTTGGATTAAGCATAGATTTTGGATTGGCTGATGAAAGATTTCCTAGGGAGAGTCAAAGCTGCATGACAGACCTAAGGAGGATTGGCTGGAGATTTTTGGCTTTCCTATGGATGGAAAACTTCAAGGGCATGTTGTCAAAATGTGAGAGTTTTTCTTTCCTATGCGCTAGATTTGGTGGTAGCTGTGTCAACTTGAGGATAGACTAATGATCCTATGGGCATGAGATGAGATTGACCACTTGTGGATCCCAACCTTTAGCTCAAGGTGATGAGGGATAACAAGTGACAAAGCTAGATTACCCTAGACAAAGCTCTGTCAAAGGGATAACCTTGGTGAGGCTAGTGAATTGGTTAGATTGATTGGATAGCAAATTCTAGCAGAATGAAAACAACTCTCTAAAGGCTTGGGTGTGATTTTGGATTGGGTTGCTAGCTGGCTGGGGGGGGATGATTTGGAGAGAGTTTGGATTTGGGATTTTTCTAAAGCAAGGAACTAGATAGATTTAGTTGCAGCGAGGGAGCTTGGATGATTTTTTGATGAGGCAGTGACTACGCTAAGTATGCCTTGGGCTGGGAGATTTTTGCTTTTTTGGGATTTTGACCGAAGTTGGCAAAAATTCATTCAAAAGCTATGAACAAACAAGCAGACAAAATTTTGGAGCAAGCACGTCAAACACACCAACATCCTAGGAAGCTTTCTACAAGGATGAAATTATTTATAGCTAGGGAGTCCTTGATATACGCAAGGTACGTGAGGCCCAAATTCTTAGATGAAACCAAAAAGATGTCACACAGTCGAGAGGAGCGGTAACCCACTTCTCCTCTTTCACTTCTCAAGGGTATAAAGTTCCTTCAGGCTTAGCCTGAGTGACAAAATCTTGATTCCAAGAGAGGTGTCTTTGGATTCACCTCCCAATTTTTATACTCCGTCGGAACACTGGAGTTGAGGTCATCCCAAGGGGTGATGAAATCCCCAAGCAAGCCTCCTAAAAAGTGTAAAACAAGACCACATACATGATCTTGGGCTTTAAAGACACATGTTTATTCCAATTGATGATTTAGATTTTGTAAACTATGATTGAAGACACTTGTGATTATGGCATACAATGTTCATTCCAACTTGACAGTGTCATCAACAAAACAAAATCAAGCGAAGAATGAATACAAGAAGAAGAGTTAGGGTCAACAAAAAAGTAAACCCGCGCGCCCGGAGGCCCTCCATGTCAAGTATCGATTAATTTCCTTTTAAAGCATTCAAGAGTTGGTGTGATTTTGTTTTAAAGCCCAAAGCAAAGATGTGTGAGACTTGATTTGTCAAGCGCGCGCCCAGAGGCCCTCCACATCAAGATTTGTCCAATTTTTATGCCCAAATGAAGTGTGAGCGAGATTAATGCGCATTCAAGGAATTTTCTAACTTAGAAAAACCACTAAAGACCCAAGTGAGTGGATTTTGATCTTTGTGGAGCACTTAACACCCTCTTAGGTAGACCCATCCCCATAGATGGCACTGAGATTACAACCAATGGTTAAATTGATGGGTGATTAAAGAGGGTGAGTCCAACTACAAACTTACTCAAAGCGTCTTTATTAGTTTTTATAACTTAGAAGATTTCAAAAATGTGGATTCTTTTTATGCCCCAAAAGATGATTATTTGATCTATGGCATTCAAGATTGGATTTGTTATTTTAATCATGCATTCAAGAAAAATTTGATTTTAATCCATGGCATTCAAGAGTGTGTTTAGCAACATGCATTCAAAGACAAGTGATTAAACATTCAAGTTTTTTCCTTTGAGCATTCAAGATTGAGATTTTGTGTGTTGTTTTAAGAACTTTAAAGTGCTTTGTTTTAACCTTAGATCATTCAAGATTGTTTTGGACTCAAAAGTGAAAATGACTCTTTAGACTTTGCTTTTCATTCAAGATTTTTTGTTCTAGTTTGCATGTTTTAAGCCCAATAATGATATTCCTAGATTGTTTTGATGCATAAAAACCTAAGAAACATTCAAGATTTTGCAACAAGACATTTGTTTGGAACAAATAACAAAATTTTTAGGACTCTTAGTTTTCATGAGATTTTTAAAAGAACTTTAAAATATTTGCAAATGAGGTTCATTTTATCTTTGATTGATGCTTTGAGTTTGATTTATATTTTAGTGTGCACTTAGTGTTGATTTTGAACCTTTTGAAATGGAAATATGAAGTTCTTTTTAAATTCTCAAAAATGAAGTGTTCCTAACTGTGCATGAATGCATCTAAAACCTTGATGTTGCAAGGATGCAAATGATTGGATTGGTTTAGTTTCACTTGTTAAAAGATTTTTTTTTTTTTGGCAAATTTTTAGTTTTTAATAGATTTAAGTATGATTTGGGGGTTCATTTTAAGCACTAAAAAGAGGTGTGTATGATTTTACTTCCTTAAAAAAAAAAATGGCCAAGATCTCCCACAAGAAGAAGAAGAAGTAGATGGAATAAGAAGAATATAGACAAAAAGAGGAAGAAGAATTCCAAGTTCTTTGTCCACCTATAAGCTTGAAAAATCTGTAAACACTATGAGATATACTATGAGTTCCTTTGCCTTCTTTATGCTCATGTGGACCTACAAAACCAATTTATACAATCCTACCAATCACAAAAACAAGCAAAATTAGCCAAAATCAGAAAATGACATACAAAACTTGACTAAAAAGGCTAATGAAGATGACCCATGCAGGGTCCCACCGGGCGTGCCAAAATGTATATGAGCAATGTTAGTATGCTAATAGAAACCAAATTTAAATAAAGCTTCTACAAAATAAACAAAATTCATAAACTTCAAGATAGACTAAGATGAGCTCTCAATTGAAAATATGATCCATTAATGGGCTCTCTCAATGAGAAGCTCTCTTGTTGAGTGGCTTTATCTAAATGGATAGGATGTATGCTCAATATGCTTCCAAAGGCTTCAATGGATGATTGTGGATTTTTGGTGTGGATAGATGGCTTTAGTGTGGATTTGGCTCTCAAAATAGAATTATAACTTTACTTCATGGATTGTGTTATTTTGCAAAGGGGAAGGATCCAATTTATAGGCAAGAGGCTTGAGGGATTGAGGGCTAAGATGCAAGGATGGGAAAAAGCTCATGGAGGGCTCAGATTGCATGAGAAGAGAGCACATGGATTGTGCTTCCTTATAGCCAATCAAAGAGTGACACATGTCACATGGTGAGAGGATGGAGGAAAGGGGAATGATGAGTCAAAAAAGAAGGCTCAAGCGATAAAATCTTCATAAAGACCCTCATAATGACTTGTAAGAGCAATAAAAAGGCTTGTAAGAGTCATTTATGGCCTAGTGGACTTCATAAAGTTTTATGGTTGAGATATTTTGAGGGTGATGAGAGCAATTTCGACTTGGACTTGATTAGGAAGGTTTTAAGCTTACTTAGGCTTGTGCAAATGATTAGAGGATGGATTAGGATGGTTTAGGATTAGCTTAGGGATAGGAAAGTGGATGGCATTTAATGAGGGTGGGTGAAGGAGGAGATATTTGTTAACTTTGGCTTGGGTTAGTAATTCTTAACCCATGTTTAGGGAATGTGACAAGGTTAGGAGGGGATTAGGATTAGGTTTAAAGACATCTTCTAGAAGAGTCTAGGCTTTGGATGAGGATGAAGACTTTCTAGAAGAGTCTAGAACTTCCTAGGATAAGATTTTATGAAATAAATAAAGTTTTATTTATTTCAAGGGTTTGGGTTGAGGAGATATTTATTAAAATATTTTTAATAAACATGAGGATTAATATTTAATCTTGATTAAATATTTTGAGTTGCGATTAGGGGTAGGAAATGATGAGATTAGCCTTTAATCGAAATTAAAGAAGGATTAGAAGATTTTGGAAGAGGTTATTGGTCTTAAGAAAATTGGCCAAGTTTTGGGCAAAAAATAAATTTTTTATTTATTTTGGGTTTTTTGGTCAATTTATTAATTAAATAATTAATAAATAAAGAAATAATGTTTAAATAAGATTTAAACATTTTTGGGAGGGATTCCTTAATTAAATATTTTTAATTAAGATAAAGGGATTTAATGGCATAAAAATTAATTAATTAATTAATTAATTAATAAATGATGATGTCATCAGGACTTTTTTCAAAAAATAAAAATACTTTATTTTCTAAAGGATTTTTAGGTGTCTACACTAATTCTGATCTTTTGGCCAACTTGGTCATAGCTCAATAGTGTCTTTCATCATTTGTATCCTCTTTTGCATCAATTCCATATCACATTTCATATCAACTTAAAACCATTTCAAATCAACTTAAATCACCCCAAAACAACTCAAAATCACTTAGAATCAGTCCTAGTCAACCCAAAATGTGTCAAACATCCCAAATCTATCATCATTTGTTTTATTCTAGGCATTGTTGTGGCTTTCAATGCCTTGGAAACCTATCAATCTATCAAATCTTATCAATCTAACCTTAGTACTATCACGGCTCTCAGTGCTAGGTCAAACTATCATTCACATCACCTAATCTTTGACATTATCGAGTCTCTTAGTATTAGATCATGGCCTTATCAACAATTTAATAACATTGACAATGTTTGTTAATGTTATTATGATCAACCTTATCAATCAATTTCGATCCTATAGAATTTATGGTATTTGTTAAGTTTTACATGTCTTTAATTCATGTCATGTGTCCTTGGCATGTTATCAATTTTGATCAATCAATCAATTTTACTATGGCTTTGGTCTATCCATCATCATCTTAGTTGATCTCCATTATTGTCACATTTTATCAAAGGATACTATTATACTTATTTAATCAGACTGGCCAATCATCTACTAACTCTCTCTATAGGATTAAAAAACTCATAATTTAATCATATGTCATTTCACTAATTATTCTTCTTAACTAACCTTCTCAATTAATTAATTTTATTAATTAATTGGTTCATCATTCACAAACCATGGAAATTCACAATTTCCTAAGTCATATTTTCCACCATTGATTCTATTTTTACTAATTTCTATTTGTGTGAAATTTTGGATTTTTTAATTCAAATATTCCACACAATATTGACACCATCATGACACTTGGGTATGACAACTCATGGATTCTATTGGAATTAAAGATAGAGTAACTGAGAGGGGAGTGAATCAGTTACTCACAAAAATTAATCCATAAATCCCTTAGATGTCTTAATGAACTAGTTACTGTTGATACTTGGTAAACAAATGTTGCAACTCGGTAAATTAAGCTATTACTTATCCTTTATCATTCATACATGTAACTAAAAACAAAATGAACACAAGAGACACTAGATTTAATGTGGTAACCCAATATGGGAAAAACCACCAAGTCACTAGTCACCAATTTTCACTCTTCTGAAGTAAGCCCTGTTAGGAGCCAACCCTGTTAAAGGTTACAATACACATTGTTAGGTGTGACCTTGTTAGAGGATTTAATCACCCTATTAGGAGTGGCCATGCTAAAGGTCTTTAGAAAAATTCAACTGAACTATTACCTTGTTAGAGGATTTACAAAATGGCTGTTAAACCAACTCTATTAAGAGATTTGAAATCACTGCTACAATGGTTAGAAAGCAACAATGAATTGACCTGAACAAGATGCAATTGACTTTGCTAGATACAAGTCTCTATTTAGCATCATTAGATCCTCCTTGATCAAATATGACTCTACTGCTCCTTAATGATCTCTGATCATTCTTCAAATTCGTTTCCACAATAATTAGTCTTCATATCACATTAACTTCACATATCTCCACATACTACAATTTTGAATTTGCAACTTGACTTCTTACTTATACCATTCAAATTATCAAGTTAGCTCATTTACATGTTACATTTACCAATAAACCATTCATCAGTCAGCTTCAAATATTATTCTTAAAAAAATAAACATCCTTTACTGGCTGACCCTGCTTAGTAAATACTACTTCAAGAAATTTCCAAAGTTAACCTTCTTGACTCGGTTAACATTACAATATCTTAAAAATCCTTTAGCTGCTGAGTTTACTCGGTAAGAACTGCTTTTACCAAATTACCTTTGATGACTGAGTGAACTTGGTAAGAACTATTTTTGTCATATTTTTTTTTATTACCAAGTGAGCTTGATAAAAACTAAATTTCTTTGATTACCTTGAAGGCTCGATAACCAGCTGCCTACTCAATAGATACTACAAGCTATCTTTACTAACCTTTTGGGCTTGATAGACACTGTCTATTGCCTTGCTGACCTTCTGAGCTTGATAGACACTATCTATTGCCTTGTTGACCTTCTAAGCTTGGTAGACACTGTCTATTGCCTTGCTGACCTTCTGAGCTTGGTAGACACTGTATATTGCTTTGCTGACTTTTTGAGTTTGGTAGGCACTATATGATGATTGATATGAGATTTGTGTGACATCAAAGACATCACACAATTGAAAATTTTTATCCAACAATCTCCCTCTTTGGCATTGATGGCAACACAATAGGTCATAGCAGAATGAAATTTGAAAACAAGTCTTTTAATAACAAAACTCCCTCTTACATCTAATCTCTCCCTTTTACAAAAACTCTTATTATTTACAAATTTCAAAAAGATATGAAAATTCTTATGACAATATATATTCTCCCTCTTTGACAACACATGCCAAAGATAACTCAAAACAACTGAATAGCATTGTACTTGATGCATTGATTCATATGCAATGTCTTCATTGGTTTGTTACATCAACTGATAGATCTTCAATTCTGTTCCTTTTGATGCATTACTAAAATTGTATTTTAGTGAGCTTCAGATAGGGGAATGACCCCTAACTTACCTCTTAGATACAAGAATGCATCCTTAGGTAAAGGCTTTGTGAATATGTCAGCAATTTGTTCCTTTATATGCACATATTCCAATCTTATTTCCTTTTTTTGCAACCAATTCTCTTACAAAGTGGTACTTTATGGCAATATGTTTGGTTTTTGAAAGAATCAATGGATTCTTGGAGATGTTAATTGCACTGGTGTTATCACAAAACATAACAGCTAGTTCTATGATTTCTTGCTTCATACCTTTCAATAATTATTTAAACCACACAATGTTTGAGCAATTTACTATTGCTGCAACATATTTAGCTTCTGCTGTGGATTGAGATGTACAATTCTTCTTTTTTCTTGTCCAAGAAACCAACCTTTTTCTGAGAAAGAAAGCTCCTCCACTTGTGCTCTTTCTATCATCAATATTTCATGCCCAATCAGCATCAATAAACACCTTTAAATCCAATTTTCCTCCAAGTTTATACCATAATCCATATTCTTCAGTTCCTTTCAAGTATCTCATGATCCTTTTGATTACCATCATGTGATTTTCTTTTGGTTTTTCTAAGAATCTTGCTACAATTCCTACTGCAAGGGCAATTTCTAGTCTTTTGTGCACTACATATTGCAACTTTCCAATCATAGATCCATACAATGTCTGATCCACTTCATTTGATTCATCATCCATGGTGAGTTTTAATCTAGTACACATAGGAGTCCCAACTAGTTTGCAATCTTCCATACTAAACTTTTTCAATATCTCCTTGATGTATTTAGATTGAGTGATGTAGATGCCATTCTTGTTCTATTGAATTTGAAGACCAACAAAGAATTTGATCTCACCAAACATTGAAATTTCAAATTTTTTGTTCATTTGTTCTAAAAATTCTTTGCAAAGATCATCATTTCTTGTGAACAAAGTATCATCTACAAATATTTCTGCCAAAACAATCTTATTATCTAGTCCTTCCTTAATGTACAAATTGTTGTTTCATTAGTTCTTTGAAAACCAATTTGAATAAAATAGTTATGCAATCTTTCATACTATGCTCTAGGGGCTTGTTTCAGACCATATAATGCTTTATGCAATTTTTAGACCATGTCCTTATTGGCTAGATCAAAAAAACCTTCAGGTTGCTCAATGTAAACCTCTTCCTCCAATATGCCATTGAAAAATGCTGACTTGACATCCATCTGATAAACTTTGTATCCTTTGTATGCAACATGTGCAACTAAGGTTCTGACACCTTCCAATCTTGCAACAAAAGAAAAATTTTCTCCATAGTCTACACCTTCTTCTTGAGAGTATCCTTTGCATACTAATCTAGCTTTGTTCCTTGATACCTTACCATCTTCATTTAGTTTATTTCTGAATACCCACTTTGTTCCAATCACATTCTTGTCTTTGGGTCTAGGTACAAGAGTCCATGTTTTGTTTTTCTCTATCTATTCTATCTCTTTGTTCATAGCTTCAATCAAACTTTCATTGTCTAGTGCATCTTTGACATTTCTAGGTTCAAAATCACCAAGTAAACAAGCGCCTTTCAACTTACTTCTTGTCAGTGTTCCTTCTAACTTATCACCAATGATGTGATCTAGTGCATGATGCTTTCTGACATACTTGGCTAACATGGGCTCCTTTCCTTTTGAATGACTTGCATTGTTATCCTTCTGTATCTCAACTTCTGGTTCTAATTTTGGTTTTTCAGGCTCGGTAGATGCTAACTCGGTAGCTTCTGTTTGTAGCTCAGGTTCTTGCATCTTGGTAGATGCTGAATCGGTTTGAACTTTTTGTGACTTGGTTAATGAAGACTCGGGAGTTGAAGATTCGTGATTGATAGGTATACTTGGTATTGTATCAGGTTCAATGTAAACAAATCTTCTATAGTCTTTAGGTTCCTTCTTGCTTTCTTCTTCTGTTCTTTTTGCAAACTCATCAACTTTCACATGTGCACTTTCTATGACTTTGTGAGTAGATAACTTCAAATATCTATATGCTTTTCTTTTGCAAGAGTATCCCAAAAATATTCCTTCATCACTTTTTACATCAAATTTACCTTTTCTAGATTCTTTCAAAATGTAAAATTTTCTTTCAAATATCTTTAGATAACTTACATTGGGTTTGTAGCCATACCATAATTCATAAAGTGTTTTGAATGAGTCCTTTTTCAACTGTACTCAGTTCAAGATATGAATTACAGTGATGATAGCTTCTTTCCAATATTTGATAGCAATGCCTTTCTCAATCATTAAGGTTCTTGCACAATCCATTATAGATCTATTTCTTCTTTCTGCTATTCCATTTTGTTCAAGAGTTCTAGGTGTTGAAACCTATCTTTTGATTCCTCTTTCAATATAAAAGTTATTGAATTCATGTGAAATGAATTCACCACCTCTGTCAGACCTTAAACATTTTAGTCTTTTTCCTATTTCCTTTTTTACTCTGGCCAAATACCATTTGAACTTTTCAAATGCTTCTAATTTTTCTCTAAGGTATATGACAGTCATCATTCTTGAATAATCATCAACAAACAAAATGAAGAATTTTTCACCAGTATAACTTTCAATGCCAATAGGTCCACACAAATCAGTATGCACAATTTCTAGAACTTCTTTAGTCTGATAGTTTTTGCTTTTAAAACTAGTCTTTTCCATTTTACCAATTTGACAATTCTTGCATAGACCAATCTCGGGTTTCTTTATGTTAGGAATATGTTAGGAATACCTCTTACTTTTCTGAATTTATTGATCTTTATTAAATTCTCAAAGTTTACATGACACAACCTCCTATGCCATAACCAAATTTCTTCAATTTGAGCAATGAAACATGAACATTCACCAAATTCAAGATAAAATAAGTTACCTTTTGTTTGAGTTCCAGATCCAATTAACTTTCCTTTGCTATCCAGCAATCTTGCTTTTCCATGCATGAATTCTACTTTGAATCCATTATTGAGTAGCTATCCCACACTCAAGAAATTGTGTTTTAATGCTTCTACCCAATATGTATTATCACACACAAGTTCCTTGGTTAGAGAGATTCTTCCTTTTCCTCTTATACAACAAGGTTCATTATTACCAAATCTTACACTTCTACCATCATAGTCTTCAAAGTATTCAAACTTAGTCTTATCATCAATCATGTGATGAGAACAACCACTATCTATGATCCATGTATCATTTTTTCTCATATGAGAAATTAGTGTCATTTCTTCATCATTATTAGATTCATCTTTTACAGCAATGTACACAATGCCATAAAAAATGTTTTCTTACCTTTATCCTTGAACAATTTGAACTCTTTCTTGCCATTGTACTTGTGACCATTCTTCCCATCTTTGTTCTACTTATTTGGGCACCTAGTAGCAATATGTCCAATTTCTTCACAAGAGAAACAGATTAGAGGAACTTTACCTTTGTATTCTCCTTTGCCTCTTGAATATTTTCTTGCTAGTAGAGCTTCAACCACTTCAAGATCACTATCTAAACTTTTTTCTAATTCTTCATCACTTTCTAATTGTGGTTCCTTCATCATTTTTCCTTTTTCTTTGAGTGAAATCTTGGCTTCAAATGCTGATTCAACATTCTTGGCAGCTAGAACATAGTTGTCATAGTTGTCTAGCTCAAATGCAGTCAATCTTCCAACTATGGCCTCTAAATTTATTTTATGATTTGCTTCACATCTCCTTTCTTGAATTGCAGAAACTTTGATTGCATAAATAGGAAGTAGAGTTCTAAGAACTTTACTTATAACTATCTCCTCACATATATCTCCTCTAGATGCTTTGATTGCACTAACACATGCTTTAACTCTTTCAACATACTTTGCAATGTTTTCATCCTCTATCATCCTCATTTGATCAAAATGTCCTCTCAAACTTTTTGCTTTGGCTCTTCTTATATTATGATCTCCTCCATAGATTTCTTTTAGCTTGTTCCACATTTCAAAAGTAGTTTTGCAATCCTTGATGTCATCAAATTTTTCATAACTTAGAGCAGATGCTATATCTATCATTATGTTATTGTGAGTCTTATTTTTAGCAATATCATTGACATATAATGTACCAGAAGGTTCTTCATATTTTTCATCAAGTACTGCAGCCTTGTATCACCAATGGAAGCCAAATGAAGCCTCATCAATCCTTGCCATGCTGAGAAGTTTTTCCTTTTAAGTCTTGGAATTTCCCTTTTGTAAGACATCTTGATCTTTAGCTTAGATCCTTGAAATCTTTTCTTGTAAGAAACAAAATCTCCTATACCGATTGTTGGAATTAAAGATAGACTAATTGAGAGGGGGGTGAATCAGTTACTCACAAAAATTAATCCATAAATCCCTTAGATGTCTTAATAAACTAGTTACTGCTGATACTTGGTAAACAAATGTTGCAATTTGGTAAATTAAGCTATTACTTATCCTTTAGCATTCATACATGTAACTGAAAAAAAAATGAACACAAGAGACACCAGATTTAACGTGGAAACTCAATATGGAAAAAACCACCAAGTAACTAGTCACCAATTTTCACTCTTCTGAAGTGAGCCCTTTTAGGAGCCAACCCTGTTAAAGGTTACAATACACATTGTTAGGTGTGACCTTGTTAGAGGATTTAATCACCCTGTTAGGAGTGGCCTTGCTAGAGGTCTTTAGAACAATTCAACTAAACTATTACCTTGTTAGAGGATTTACAAAATGGCTATTAAACCAACTCTGTTAAGAGATTTGAAATCACTACTACAATGGTTAGAAAGCAACATTGAATTGACCTGAACAAGATGCAACTGAATTTGTTGGATACAGGTCTCTGTTTAGCATCATTAGATCCTCCTTGATCAAATATGACTCTATTGATCCTTAATGATATCTAATCATTCTTCAAATTCATTTCCACAATAATCAATCTTCATATCACATTAACTTCACATATCTCCACATACTATAATTTTGAATTTGCAACTTGACTTCTTACTTATACCATTCAGATTGTCAAGTTTGCTCATTTACATGTTATATTTACCAATAAACCATTCATCAGTCAGCTTTAGCTATTATTCTTAAACAAATAAAAGTCCTTTACTAGATGACCCTACTCAGTAAATACTGCTTCCAAGAATTTCTAGAGTTAACCTTCTTGACTCGGTTAACATTACAATATCTTAAAAATCCTTTGGCTGCCGAGTTTACTCGGTAAGAACTATTTTTACCAAATTACCTTTGATGACCAAGTGAACTCAGTAAGAACTCTTTCTATCATATTTTCTTTGATTACCAAGTGAACTTGGTAAAAACTAGATTTCTTTGATTACCTTGAAGGCTCGATAACCAGCTGTCTACTCGGTAGATACTGCAAGCTATCTTTACTAACCTTTTGGGCTCTGTAGACATTGTCTATTGCCTTGCTAACCTTCTGAGCTCGATAAAAATTGTCTATTGCCTTGATGACCATCTGACCTCTTTAGACACTATCTATTGCCTTGCTGACCTTCTAAGCTTGGTAGACACTATCTATTGCTTTGCTGACTTTTTGAGTTCGGTAGGCACTATCTGATGACTGATATGGCATTTGTGTGACATCAAAGATAACACACAATTGAACAATATTATCCAACAAGATTCTCCATTAACACTTGGCTAAGATATGTCATAATCTAATATTCTTATTCTCTTATGCACATCCATATTTGGCTTCTTTTGTCATAGATTCTTAACTTTAAGTGGGTTTGAGGTGTCATATGACATGTCATAGATTCGCTTCCATCTTTAGCCAACTTTGACTTCCAAGCATCACAGAATCCTACACTTGGAATTTTTTGTCATATGTGTCATGGATTCTCAAAGGAATCTCTTGCCATTTCACATATCCAAGGTGACAAATCCAATGCTCTCACCTTATGTCTTGATCATAAAATGGGTATTCTTCCTCTCATTTTTAGTTCTAATTCGTCTTTTCCAGTCCCTAGCTTCTTGTTTTCCACTCTTTTCAATCTCAAGCTAAAATCACATCTTCTAGTATTCTCATATCATTATCATCATCTTAGGCTTTTGCTTCAACATTTTGTGCACTATAGGCAATTTGGAGCTACATCACATGAAGAAGAAAGAAGGACATGGGAGCTACAAATGAAAGAGGGAGTTTTAAATTTGTTTTCTTCTTTTGATTCATTTGGCTTTCATGGTATACTAGAGGTTGTTAACATATGATTATTGAGTTTGTGAATTTCTCATAGTATGCTACACATTAGCACATTTTCTAGGTCCTAAAATTGGTGAAACCAATGTGAACATGCTTATCTAACTTGAGTTTTCTTGTTTTGTGCTTGTAGGTGCAAGGAAGGAGCTCACTTGGAAGGGTATAACAAATATCTTCACTTCCTTATCACACCTAGATTAATTAGAGGGTCCAATAATATGGTTATATTCTTTCAATCTATGTATTTTTTTAGCTTTCTTTCCTAGGGTGCACTCTACTCTATTAGGGCGCACTTGGGACCCCTAGAAGGAAATTGTAGGAGTCTAGAAGCCACCATAACCCTTGTTTGTTGTTCCTATCTTACCAACTACACCTAGAAACTACCCACTATTCCCTTTTGGACCCCAACTACACCATGGGCATAGTCTACACTATCTAGGTGCACTTGGGATTATAGGTTTCAAAATTTTCAATTTTTGGGTCTTATTTAGGTACCATTTCCCCACAACTTCCCACTGACCTCCCAACTACACCCAGAAACTACCAATTGTGCCCTTCTAGGCCCCAAGTTCACCATGGGTGTATTTAGCACTATATAAGTGTGCTTAGGGGCATTTTAGGTCATTCTGGCCTCTTGGGGTGTAGTCTACCATGTCAAAGTGCACTTGGTTCACAAAAAGCACATCTTTCAAATAGAATCTACATCTAGGGTTTCTATTTGTTTCTAGGACCTGTGTTAGATTTATTTTTTGTTACTGATGGTCTTTTTATAGAATGTGGCAATCATTGCATGAAGACATGATCATAAAAAACTAATAATGCTTGTTTGTAGGACCTTGGTGAAGACCTTATGTGTTTTTCAAAACCATGTGTGTGGATTTCTTAGAGTAAATAATACTTCATTTTGTGCTACTTTTCTTTTCTTCTTGGCTTGTCTATAATGTTTGAATCCTTAAAAGTTTCATGAACATATCCTCTCCCCTTGCTATTCATGGATCTTGGGTGTAAGAGAAATTTGTGTAACTTCTATAAAGAAGCCTATCTTGGACCAAGATATCTGATATTGGGTATGCTAGGGGATGACTTCAGAGTGATAATGGGCCAAATCTAGGTCAACATTCTAGCCACTATATAAAACTCAATTATATTGAAATCCATGTCAATGGTATTATTGTGTGATAGCTCTCCTCCAGTACCCTTGTGGTGCATCAAACCCTGATTCTCGGGGCTGGGAGACCTTCTGTAGAAGTTTATCATTCACTTGCCGAATAGAATACCCTTACTAAACATTGTATTTTAGTGGCCAAAATCATTTCTATCCACTAGCTCAAGGGATCACCCATGCTTGTGAAGACATCCTACATTCATGTGGTCCTTAGTAGAGACAATAGTCCCTTGGGAAGTCATGCCCCTTTGGAAGTAGATATTTGAAGCCCTAAGAAGTAAGTGCACTATAAGGGGGAGCCTATGGTACTAAGGTCCTAAGTTTTCTACTCTAGATAAGTATGGATGAACTTTTGTCCAAGTAGGAATATTTTGGATATAGTCCTAAAGCCTAGGTTGTGGTGTGTTTGTTCACTTTTAATGATAGCTATTCTTGTCTTAATGTGTCTTGCATGTGTGTAAAACATTAATCAAGATAAAAACCAACTCTCAAATTTACACCTTTAACCTTGTCAAAACATTACACATTGTCAAAATGTTACAACCTTTTTCAAAACTTTGCAAAATTTGATCCAGTACATTCAAGACTTGGAAAACATGGCCATTTGTGATGCTAAATGTGCTTGACATAACATAGATTTCATCCTTGCATAGAACTCACTTGCACTCACCTTAGTTTGAGCCTCATACTTGCATCATATAGGTTTCATCTTGCATCTTTTAGTCCTCACTTAGTATCCCTTGCCTTTCATATTGCATCCATTAGGGTTTAGTTTGCCTCCCTTAGTTTTTGTATTTCAACCTCAAAATCTAAACTTTGCATCTCCCATCTTGCATCTTTGCATACCCAACCTTCATCTTGAACACTTTAACCATCATTCTAGGTGTCCTAAACAACATTTTGAACCTCCATTCTGGTCTTAGCATTGTCCTCTACTATTTAGCTCATTGTACATCAATTTGGAAACCCTAGCACTTAAAATTACCTTAGTTTCAACCCAATTTACCAACTGCACCTTGAAACTACCAAATGTGCCCAAACTGGCCCCAACTACACCATAGACATAGTTGGTACTACCTAAGTGTGCTTGATGGTTTGAGTACCTAGTTTAGGATTCCAAACAACATTTTAAGGCTTCAACAATGTCCTTAGGTACCTAGATAGGCCCCCCTATGTCAGCATGCCCTTATTTGAATTCTGCATCTCCTAACCTTCATTGTATTAACTTAGGACATCATTCCTTAGGTCATAATCTCCATTTTACATCTCTTGTCTAGTCACAACATCATCCCTAGCATCCTAGCTTTTTGTCATATCAACTTGGCAACCACATAACTCAAAATCAGCAACCCTTCAACCCAATATCCCAATTATGCCATGAAACTACCAACTACACCCAAATTGGCCCCAACTACACCATAGGCACAATTGGTACAATTGGGGCACACTTGATCCTGTCAAAGTGCAGTTGGATGCTTGTATGACCATTTTAGGCCTTGAAAGTACATTTTAGGACCCTAAAACTGCATGTAGATGCCACTATAGGTCCTCATTCTGCATATGACCAAAAATGACATCTTGTAACCAAAACCTCATTTTACATCTTAGAACATGTCCATATTGCATATCTAATCAGGATGACCACCATTTAAAGAAACCTAAACATCATTTTGATCCCAAAACCTTTGAATTTAGTCAAAAATCTGAACAAAGTATGAGTCCTAGAGTATCTCCTAGTGTTGATTGATAATGGATCTTGACTAGTCTTTTTATCTTTTCTTATCATTTTCTTTGGTCAAACTCTATCTATGTCTTGATAGATTTGACCTTGTCATCTTTATCAATTTCTTTTTTTTTTCTTTTATCACTTTTTGGTCAAGATCAAAAGTCCATTATCACAAGGTTAAACTCCTAGACAAAATACTTTCTAAAGATTTCACCTAAGTTCAAAACCTTGCATATACCTTTATCATTAGCATAATAATATTCCTAGTTTCCCTAAAATATCATTTTGACTTACCCTAGTGGTATATCCCCTTCATCTTGCATTGTTCAAAATCCTAGTATCATCCCCATTATCAAACCATATCAACTTGTCTATCAACAAAATTCTCTTCTTGATCACTTATCTTCATTTTACATATCCAAAATGTCATTATTAACCCTAGAACACCATCCCTTGCATATTCCACCTTGCATACATCAACCTCTATCATCACTACCAAGTCCAAGGTCCAACCCTAACCTTCATTTTTCATTCCCTAACCCTCATTTTGGATGTTGTAATCTTCATTTTGCATACCTCCAAAATGTCACTTTGCATTTGCATTTGCATAGTTTTCCTAGGACATTTGCACCTTGCATATTAAAACCATACTTCATTTGGCATTTCCTAGGTCTCACAAGATCCTTAAACACCTAGAAATCCAAAAAACACTCATATCTTGCATACCCACATCCTAAGTATCAAGTTTTGACCTATTTCATCAACTGCACCCCTGTTTTACCAATTGCACACTCTAGTTATGTAGTTGGTAGTTTTAGAGTGTAGTTGGTATTTTTAGAGTACATTTGGTAATTAGGGGTTTCATTCTAGGTTTTAGAGCCCTAATCTACACTTTCATAGGGTTCATTGCATCCCAAAACCTTGCAAAACACTCCAAAACACTCAAATCATTCACATTTTTCATTTTAGGCACCCTAACACCTATGTTTACCCATTGTATACCTCCTACTTACCAATTTCTTACCTTTAGGACCCAAAGTGCACCAAGGGCACACTTTGTACTATCTAAGCATAGTTGGTAGTTTAGGTGTGCACTTGGGAGGCAGGGAGTCCATTTAGGTTTTCCTCCATTGCATTTGCATCCTAAGGTATCATGCCAACACTTACTAGGACACAATCAACTCAGAGACCTAAAGAACTTTATCAACCATTGTTTTTTGAGGTGGAAACAAAACCAAAACCTCATCCAAGATAGAAGAAGAGCAAGAAAATCCAACAAAAATTTGATGTAGACCAAAATGAGGCATCACAATCTTTACTTGTGGACCCCTTAAACATGTATCCACAAGATCACCATAACTAAGAGATGATACAACATACCCTAAACAATGCACCTACCATGAGGTTTCCTTCAAAAAATTCCCCTACACATGGGATGGTTCAATGGAGTCCTAACTTTGAACCTATATTTGTGTCAATACCACTTGGAGGTGGAAGTGTACCAACCACACCTGAGGATGAGCAAACACACCCCTTTCAATTTAGAAAACCCAATTCAAGTACCTTCAACTATAATACATCAAACACACAATGAGGTATTGTAAGCCTAAGTGATGACTCTAACATTGACTATGGCATTATTGATAAAGAAATGGCTAGGGCATGTCAAGACAAAAATTCTCACAAGAACTTCAAACTTTGGTAGCCCAAGAAATTGTCAAATTCAACACAAACATAGAGGGACCTAAGTCCAAACATCAAACCAACACAACAATTGAAAACATACAACCTATGATCAATTTGGACTTAGATAACGGAAAATAACCTTTGGATTTTTTAAACACAATAATGGCACCTTTAAGCTTAGTCGGTCAATGCTCACTAGACATTCCTGAAGAACAACAAGTTAACTTATGCATTGAAAACTTAGTCCTAGACATAATGTATGAACTCAAAATCAAAAGTTGAAGCACCATTTCTAAATTGATGAAAAAAGGGGCTAGTATTAAAGATGCTCTTATCCATAATGGAATCCTCAAGACAAACAAGGAAAACACAAACACCAGTTCCTCTAATGACAAGGAAATTTTTTCTCCAAATACAAGAATGTGACCAATGATGGTATTGTGGATGCCCGTACAATTAGCATAGCACAACCTCAACTAATCTTGAAAGGTGCAAACTCTACAAATTCACAAACTCCCAACTAAACATCAGCCCCACAATAGAAGACCGAGACTTCCATGCAATACAAACCTCAAAGACACCCTAGAACCAAGGACAAGAAATTCACACCCTTGGTGATACCTCTTGAGACTACACTACAACAATTACTCAATAATAAATTCTTGCAGTTACCCCCAAACAAATACAAATTGCCAACTAAAGCAAATTGGTGGGATGAAAAAAAATTTGTGCTTACCACTGCACCAAAGGACATAAGTCCTCATCATGTTTCCAACTAAAGCATGCAATACAAGACCTCATTGAAGATGGTGTAATCATAGTCAATCCATCACTGCTAGCATCCAACTCTAATCACACTATCTTCAAAGATCCTTTGAGAAATCATGACAAAGAGAAACCCTCTAGTTCAAACTCAAATTCACAATGTAATGTGAATTACACATGCACTAGATATGACTACACTATCAACTATTTCAATGAGTTAGATTCCCACATATCCACATTACCTTAAAGGTTGAAGACCCTTATTGTGTTGTCACTATACATCATACCATGATCACATTTCCTAGAGCCCCATCTAGACCTACTACTTCTACTAGACCTACACCCACTAGTAGACCTACTACTCCTACTTCATCTATTTATAGCCTTGTTGAACATCTCAGCAAGACCCCTATGAAAATATCCATCTTGGACCTACTATGTGCATCTCCCCAACATCAAAAGATCTTGGATCAAGCCCTTAAGGAGTAAGTAGTCCTAGATAACATCAATGTTTCCTAGTTCCAAGCCATGATGGGGAACCTATCTACATCACAACATATCACCTTTTCCCCTCAAGATATTCCCAAAGATAGACCAAACCACAATGATCCCCTTCACCTTGAAGTCTTTATCCATAATGCCAAGGTCAGACATGTCTTGATAGATGGAGGAGTAGGGCTGAATATTTGTACAATTAAAGTTGTTAAACGTTTGGATTACTTTGAAGATGATGTGGATCCCTCTCAAAGAATCACAATAAAATCCTATGATGATGGAAAATGCTTCTCCAAGTGTGTCATCATATTACCTATCAGAGTTGGTCCAAATACTGAGAATATTTTGTTCTAGGTCCTAGTTATCAAAATGAATTGCAACATGATACTAGGATGCCCTTGGCTTCATGCTATGAAAGTAGTGCCCTCTACATACCATCAATGTCTCAAGTTTTCCTACAACAATGTGGAGGTTACTATCCCTGGTGATCCTGATCTTTTCTAATTTTTTGCTAATTTGAGAGATGCTACTACATACCAAGTCCCAGAAAATAATGAGGTACAACCTAAAGATTCCTCTAAATATGTGGATGTTGATATACTCCTCAATAAGGCCAAGGAAAAGCTAAAGATTGAAGACAATGGTTGTGGAGAATACTTCATGTCTCAAGTATCTCACATTAGGGAGTCACCACTTTCTCCCCAATCTTATGTAAATCACATCTACTACAAGACCAACACTTTGAGATCAGTATGCAAAATGCCACTTCTATCAATGAGAATGCAATTGTGTGTATTGAGAAAGCAAAAGCAAAACAAAAACCCACTTTTGTATCTCCTAACAAGTATAGACCTAGGTTTATATACATGTAAAAACAAGGCTATAATGGCTACAGTGGTCATGGATGTTAGAAACAAGGGACAATTGAACCTATCACTACAAAAGGATGAACTCCTAGTTTGGGGCTTGGATTCAAACCATTATGAATAGGTCCTCCTAATATTACGATACCTATGAGTAAGACTATGGATGTTTTGAATGATGAAGAGGCATATGAGGATATCCCACCTGAAACCAACAATCCTCTAGCTTTTGAGCATAACCCCAATGATACAACGAAATCTAATGCCCATATCCATACTTTTAACCAAAGCCCATTCAGCACTGATGATGATATTCCCTCAAGTTATCCTGAGCTATTGGATTGGGACCAATATGGACCACCAATTTTTGATCGATTTGACAATGATGACACTCTTATAATAGACTTTGAAATATATGGACACATTATGAACAACAATCAAATAGAATCAATTTCTCCTAAAGTGAATGCATTGGCATATTACTGGGAGTCAATTCCATCTTCCAGTTATAAAACTAAAAGAAAAGAAAAAAAATAATGAGCATAGGTCTCTTGGTGAAATCTGAAAGGCCCCATTAGACCATGAAAAATCAAAAGCTAAGTAGTTCCCAAGGATAAAAAATGAAAAATATGATTCCATGAACATCAGTGTTCCATTGTTTAACATGCCACAAAGTCTTTTGTAGCTCTCCCAATCAGCATTCATGTGGGAAGTTGTTGGTCTCAATCCTCCCAATCCTTCCTCATATCTAGTCATGTATCCCCAAATCCAACTACCTAACCTATCTAACACCCAAAATAAAACCTCTATCCATCAAGCCTTTGAGCCTATCATTGTCAGTGATGTCCCATATAAAGAATCTTTTGACCCAATTATCCTCAAATGCCTTGATTCATGAGAGACAGACACTATCTTACATATGGTACACAATGGTATATCTCAACACCTTTCTAGTGGTTTAATTTTATCTATAGACTCTAAAAAATCCTACACAGTTACAGTCAGTCATGGATCTAGAGATTATCAAATAGCACCACCAACAAAATATTTATTCTTAGAATTTGTCAGCAATGTTCTTGATTCTTTCTAAAAGTCCTAAAAAAATATCAAAAAAATGGAAAAAAATTCATGAAAAAATGGATACCTTGATGAAAACCTGGCAAATAGGCATCTTAGCACAAAAATTTGAGTCAAGAGAAAAATTATGTCCAAAAGTAAAAACTTGGCAAACAAGTGCTTTGGACAAGTACCATGGTGAAAACCTGGCAAATAGGCACCATGTGTAATCAATTGTTGCTCCTCCATCTATCGAGATTCCATCTAGTTTTCTACCCTTTTGCTATTCCTTGATCATACCCTTGATCTTGCAAGACATCCTTGGCTCCTTGACCATGGCTCACAAACTAATTAATATCCATTTTTATCTTACCTAATGCATCACCAGTCTATACATACTCTATCATTAGCCTTTGTACATAGTTTGCATCTTGTTTGGGGGCATATTACCTACATAGTGCATGAGTTTGAACTTGAACCAGGGGCATATCCCTAAGCACTTTTCATCCATTGGACTTATCATGTAATGGATTGGACTTATCCTAAAAATCCAAATACAATCCTGAAAAAATCATAAAAATCATAAAATGTCCTAAAAAAGTACTAAAAATCATAAAATGTCCCAAAAAAATCCATAAAAATCCTAAAATGTCCTAAAGTAAACACTAAAAATTGCAAAATGTCCTGAAAAAATTAGTCACACAAAAACATCAAATATCCCAAAATCCCTAAAAATTATAAAACCCATCAAAATTTTGTAATAAACCTTGTAAATAATCATCCCTTTTGCATAAACACTTTCACTTTGTAGACCAAAACTCAAAACACTACACTTCAATGACAATTACACTATTTGAGTAATCTGAACCAATAATCAATCCAACATGTCACCATGAACCTATCAACTAAATCAACAATCACAACCATCAAATGATCAACCTATCAAACACTATCTAAAGACCTAAAACACCAAAAAACAAGTAATAATGGACAAGAATAATTGTTGGCTCACGCTATTTAGTGAGTGATTTACTTTTTCATTATTATTTTTTTATCATGCTCCTATGCCACTTGATTATATAAACTGATCTATGAGGGTGGCCGAGATGGTTCATGGCCATCTTTTATTTTCTTTCTTTCATAATGTACCTTTGAGAGTCTGGGACATGTATATATTCCTTAGGAAGGACAAGGTCATTTTCTATTTGCATTGTGCTTGTTTATGCAAAAGGTCTACATTTTGTGCTCTGGCCCTTTATGCCACGATGTGTTGCATTCCATTTTCCAAATAAAAGTAAAGCTCCATTTGACATATAGTGCACTTTAAAAAAGTAAAAACTTCTCATCATACTAATAATTCCTCATCTCATCTCCTCTATCTTCAATGTCTTCTTCACCTGCTACCTTGGTCTCATACTCTAATACATCAAAAGCATTGATTTCCTTGCATTCATGCATATGTCAAAAGTCCAAAATGATACAAAGCAATACATCTTCGCATAAACATGACATTTATATTTTCACATTTCATTTACATTCATTCCATATCATTTTACATTTCATTTGCATTCATTTCATATCATTTACATTTCATTAGGAATTCATTCATGAGAAAAACATGTGGCAAACATAAAGATGTCATAACACATGATAAACCATGCATGATGTCATCATATAAAAGCCACATAAAAAAGTATAAATGCATCCATATAAGACATACAAAACATATGCATAAAACATCTCATATAGTCATCATAACATATTTGCATCTCATAAGTGTCTCAAAAAGTATCAGAGTATGTGATCATGTTTTACATCAATACTAATCACCAATAGGCATGAACCATGAAAGAGCATAATAGAAACCAAAAAGAAAAACAAAGAAGCCCCTCTATACATGAGTTTGTCACTATCATCATGTGTTGTCCCTAGCCTTGTGGCCTCTTTCTAGCCTCAAGGATGATCCCTCTACCCTCTATGGTGACCTCATAGGCCCCATCACCCCTACAATACTCTGTGTCCTATGTGTCCAATGGGAGTGAGATCTTGATGCACAAAAACTCTCTACTATCTGCTCTGGTGGCACCACTCTCTCATACTGATCCCTCTAGTATTGTGCTTTGATGTGTACCCTACTCATCATCATTACCATCTCTCAAAAGTTCACATCTTTGATGCTACTAATGAACTCCTAAGTCTCCTACACTACCATCTCTGCCCTACGCACAATGATATCTTTCTCAACCATAGCTCGATCTCTCTCTATTGTAACTACATCCCTCTCTCCTATCATGACATCCCTCTCTACTACAACCTAATTCAAATAAATTTGTAGTCCACTAATCACCTCCATCAACTCTACATGGCTAGGTCCTACCTATATTGGTAGTAATGTCCTCCTGATGTACTCCACTAGATCCCCATCCACCTCCATCACAGCTACCTCCCCACCTGTGTCATCCTCATCACCTCCCTCACCACCATCATCCCTAGCCTCCCAAAAGTCATCGTCATCCTCTCCCTAATCACCACCTCCAACACCATCCCCACCCCCACTATCTCCACCCTCCTCATAATCATCTCCCTTATCCTCTCCCTTAGCATCCTCCTCATCATCTTCCTCATCTTCCCCCTTAGCATCCTTATCATCACCCCCATCCTCCTCCTCCTCTCCTCCCTCCTTATCCTCTCCCCCATCCACCTCCTCCTCATCATCCTTCTCTACTTGATATCTCACACATGGTGTTAATACTATTGGATCTATCAAAGGCCTCAAACAATGTTGTGGAGACCATCTATCATATGCTGTCATCATGCTTGCATCCACTATATTTTCTATTACCACCCATATCCTCAATTGTAACCCCTCTAGCTATGCATATACCATCTATATCTTGATGGGTGCTCCCCACTCTTAGGCCTCTTCTCTAGACTGGGAAAATAATGCTAGACCAGTTGATACATCTTGTATCTCACCAAACTATCTCCATACTCACTCTAGTAGGTACATCTCTATCACCAACTGTCCAATCACTATGCGCCCTATGACATAGTGCTCCTACCTACAGTATGGTAGGTGAATATCATCATCATCCCATCTAGGGAAATCTCTATAAGGTCTCTTGATAAACTGTGTCATAATGTCTATCTGATGGTGGAAGTAGCTCATGTACCCTAGTGGTCCTCGTTCCAGTACACCCCTATAACTATATGCATATGGCATGTCCTCCACCAACTATCTATCTACAAGAGGCCTAAATACTACAATGTGCTCATAGCCCCAAATCTATAACAATGTCCCACCAATGCTAAATGATAGCCCACCTTTGTATGCCACTTGATGAAGATAGTAATACAACATTGCCAAGATGCATGGGCCCCATGAAAACATAGTACCCTCCATGATCATCTACTCTAGAACTTGGCCCCATCTGATAGTGAATCCATGTCCCTGCCTATCAGGTATTAATAATCTATTGATCACCCAACAAATCATAGTTGTCAACTGCTCATGCTGCACCACCAATAGGTCCCACCTGATCTAATAATCTTGGACCCCTAGCTCTACATCTCCAAATCCAAATAAGTGGTGTAGTGATGTTTGTCCTATAGCTAGGTTGTGCACTACTAACTCTCCATGAATAGAGATCTTAAGGATGTGCCATACATCCTCTAAAGTCACTGTTGCCTCCCTAATTGGGAGATGGAATGAACCAATCTCTGAGTGTCATCTCTTTGTCAAAGTTGTTAGTAGAGCCCTATTCCCCCTCACCTCTGGAATGAATGTAACATGATATAAACCAAGACTAGCCAAGATTCCCCACTCACTAGCTATCATCTGATGACATAACACAAGACTCTATAGCCTATATCCCCTCGTTTGTAATAGGGGTAGCTCCTCCTGCATAATCATATAGCCTATGTCAACTTCCCATGGTTTTGCATCTTGTTTACCCTACTTTTGGCCCAAGTTTGACTTAGTTTCACTTTAGTTTGACTAAGTTTGACTTTATCTAAGCATGTTGGACTAAGTTATGTTTTGAACTCTTTCTAGGATCTTGAACATGTTTACCAAGTTTCAAGTCATTTTGAGCTCATTTCCATCATTTTGACCCTATCCCTATCCATTTATTAGCCTTTTTCCCCCATCTAAGCTAAGTTTGACTAGGTTTGACTTTTTTCTAACCATTCTATCCTTAGTTAACCTATTTTTTCAACTCTTCCTAGGGTTTTGAACATGTGGTCCAAGTTTTGAATCATTCTAGGATATTTTGCACCCTTTTGGGCCCTTTGCACTATTCTATGTTAGCATTTACCCAAGTTTGACCTACATCTACCATAAGTTTGACCAAATTTTGACCACTTACACCACTTTTCACTATATTTTAACATGTTTCTGACATCCCCTTAGGGTTATACTAGTCCACCCCAAGTTTTGGGTCAATCTGGGACCATTTGGACCTCGTTTAGACTCCCAGAGCATCCTAGGGCGCAGTTGGGGCTCCCAACTATTCCTAGGGCACACATGGTCATACCAAGTGCACTCAATGTGCACTTGGGCATGCCAAGTGCACCCATGGTGTAGTTGGATGGGTTTTGAGTGCAATTGAGGTAGTTAGATGCCCTAATCTGGCCTTGGGACCCCTGTTTGACCTTGACAGACTCCTAGGTGCCTAAAAAGTAGGAAAAAGCATGGAAAAGCATGAAAAAGCATAAAAAGTACAAATATGGCATTGATGTACTCACCAAAGGTCCAATTTTTGCCTATTATTGGAAGGTACTCACTCATTTATTGCAATTTTGCTCCCTAGGTAGCCGATCCATTCTCCTTGCTCCAAAGCTCTTTTGTTCCAAAAGTGAAGGTGAAAATGACTTTCAAAACCCTCTCCAAGCCCTTCTATGGTTTTTTTCTACCTAGATGGATGTGCAAGATGCCTTTTTTGTGTTGGTCGCAATGCCCTTTTGCACTTCGGAGCCCATAACTTTCACGTTTTTTGCTCTAATTTTTTATTCGTTAGTTGCTATGGTTTTGTTTTCTCATTGTCGATGAAATTGACCTATCATATGCCTATGTTGGTCAATTTCTTAAGGGTACATCAATATATACCACCATTACTAGGGCATGTTTTTATGGCTTTTTTGTTAGCATTCTTTGACACAACACCCTAAATCACATTGTATCAAAGAGGGGCAAAATGTAGATGCTCAAAAATGGTTAGCATCTATGGTTTAATCATTTTTTCATATTAATTCATCCCATTTTCTCAATCCACTAATTCTAATCTTTTAACCAACTTGATCATATCTCACCAGTGTCTTTCATCATTTGTATCTTCTTTTGCATCAATTTCATATCATTTTGAAATCATTTCATATAAACTTCATATCAACTTAAAACCATTTCAAAGCAACTTAGAATCAGCCCAAATCAACTCAAAATCACTTAGAATCAATCCTAATCAACCTTAAATGTGTCAAACATCCCAAATCTATCATTTGTTTGATCCTAGGCATTTTTGTGGCTTTCAATGCCTTGGAAACCTATCAATCTATCAAATCTTATCAATCTAACCTTAGTACTATCATGGCTCTTAGTTCTAGGTCAAAAAATCATTCACATCACCTAATCTTTGACATTGTTGAGTGTCTTAGTGTCAAATCATGGCCTTATCAACAATTTAATAACATTGACAATATATGTTGGTGTTATTATGATCAACCTTATCAATCAATCTCGATCTTGTAGCTTTTACAATATCGGTTAAGTGTTACATGTCTTTAATTCATGTCATGTGTCCTTGGCATGTAATCGATTTTGATCAATCAGTCAATTTTACCATTTCTTTGGTCTATCCATCATCATCCTAGTCAATCTCCATTATCATCACATTTCATCAAAGGATACTATCATACTTATTTAATCAAACTGGCCAATCATCTACTAACTATCTATGTAGGATTAAACAATCCATAATTTAATCCTATGTCATTTCACTAATTCTTCTTCTTAAGTAACCTTCTCAATTAATTAATTTAATAATTAATTGGTTCATCACTCACAAACCATGGAAATTCACAATTTCCTAAGTCATATTTTCCACCATTAATTCTATTTTTACTAATTTCTATTTGTGTGAAATTTTGGATTTTTAATTCAAATATTCCACACGATATTGACACCATCATGACACTTGGTATGACAACTCATGGATTCTCCATTGACACTTGGCTAAGATATGTCATAATCTAATATTCTTATTCTCTTACACACATCCATATTTGGCTTCCTTTGTCATAGATTCTTGGCTTTAAGTGGGTTTGAGGTATTATATGACATGTCATAGATTCTCTTCCATCTTTATCCAAGTTTGACTTCCAAGCATCATAGAATCCTACACTTGGCATTTTGTGTCATATGTGCCATGGATTCTCAAAGGAATCTCTTGCCATGTTGCATATCCAAGGTGACAAATCCAATGCTCTCACCTTGTGTGTTGATTATAAAATGAGCATTCTTCCTCTCATTTTCGGTCCAAATTCTTAAGTCTTTTCTAGTCCCTAGCTTCTTATTTTCCACTCTTTTCATTCTCAAGGTAAAATCACATCTTCTAGTATTCTTGTAGCATTATCATCATCTTAGGCTTTTGCTTCAACATTGTATGCACTATAGGCAATTTGAAGCTACATCACATGGAGAAGAAAGAAGGACATGGGAGCTACAAATGAAAGAGGGAGTTTTAAATTTTTTTTCTTCATTTGATTCATTTGGCTTTCATGGTAGACTAGAGAGTGTTAACATATGATTATTGAGTTTTTTATTTTCTCATAGTATGTTATACATTAGCCCATTTTCTAGGTCCTACACTAACCCCCTCAGTTAAATTTAGGAATTCATATAGTTGCATTGTTAGATTGCATTCATCTTAAAAATAGAAAATACAAAAAAATATTATTTTTGTGTGGTTATTTCTTTTGAGATAGCAAGAAAGTCATACCTCTTATATGAATTGTTTCAAAACTAGCAAAGGACTCCTCATGAACATTCACATTTATCTTCAACTAAGTAGATTCTAGTAGGTCACAAGATCACTCAGAACCTTGGAGTTGATCCTCAGATTAACTTTTCAAGAGAAGAGTTTGAAAGGATTCTTGTCATTAAGCATTGTGTAAAATGACAATTCAAAAAAAGTGGCACTAGAAGGAGGGCCTTTTAACATTCAGAATAGAAGAAAAAATTGCAAAATCCAAAATTCTACATTTCTTCACAAGTTCAAGAAATTTACTAAGTTTCTAATTTTTTGAGCACCAAGTGTGCTAGGTATGTAGGTGCACTAGGTGTGCCAAATTCCAAGGTGCACCTTGTTTCTAAGAAAGTGTACTTCTACAGAGGTTCACTATTTTCAGAGTTGATGCAAACTTGAGGATTTTGATCTAGAATCCCCATTTTAGTGAGTTTTATGATCTTCACTAAGTGCACACAAGTTCCTTGAGCTTAGCCATTTCTATAAGCCTCACAGTAACAAAGGAATTCCTTGAATTACCACTTCCATCCAGCATTTTATCATCTTCTTCCATTCCATCTCCACAACAACCACCTAACCCTCCAATGGCCTTTTTTGCAAATTCTATAGACTTAGTAATTAACTTAATAGGTGTGCTCAATGATCTTCTTAAGAATCCTTAGAAGTGTTGCCCAAGGTTCATCTATGGAGAGACACAAATTGTTGAATATCACATCAAGGTATTCAAGAAAATTTTCCACTAAAAGGATATTGCTAATGAGAATTTGGTTCTTCACTTATTCCCCTACTCTTTGGGGGATGTTACCTTTAATTGGTATGTTAATTTTCCAAGAGTAGGGGAATGTTGCCTTTAATTGGTATGTTAATTTTCCACCTAGATTTATTGGAGACTTGGCTACTTTTGAAAAATTATTCTTGGAACAATTCAAAACTTTCATCAATCTGGTTGTGATACATCAACAATTCATATCAATCAAAAAGGAGCCAACTGAGATGGTTTCGTGCTTCAACCATCTCTTTTACATAGCATACCACAAGTTATAAATGTCATACACTATACCAATTGAACCTACTATTTAGATTTATCTAAAAGCTATGGACCATCTTACTACTATTTTTCTAACAAGACTTCCTGCAATAGATATCAACACATTGGACAAAGTCTTCATAGAAGCAATAACCTTCACTATGCAAGCCAATCCTAATGGAGGAGGATTGATGCTTCCAACTCAAGCTATTACTATGATGCCAACATATCATGTTGGAACACCTATGATGCCTAGCCAATTTATACCTATGAATCTAATTCCATTATAGCAGGCACCCACTTTGCAAAACCCCACTTTAACATATCCAAGGTATAAGCCTCCAAAATTTTCTTTCTTTGAGAAAAAGGCAACAGCTTCCACTAAGGCAAACAATAGTTTTTCCTTTGAGTTTAGTCAAATGAAGAAGACCATGTCACAAATGAATAATGACCTAACTTGCTTAAGGTTTTCATAAGGAAACAATAAAAACTTCCAAAGAAGAAATGCTATTCCTTACAACAACAACAATTACAATCAGATTTACAATAGGAATTTCATTGGAAACAACAATGTTGCAAACAAAAATGGAGGAAACAATTTCAATCCTCTTGATTATAACAAAAACTTCTAGAGACAGAATAGACAATGGAACACTCATTTGAATAATGAAAGCATTCCTACAAATAATAACAAAAATAATGTTCGGTATGTAGACATTAATAAGTATGACGATGGTCAAAACACATCTAACAATGATGGTTCATACTATAATGGAAATCAAGACACAACTCAAAATTTACAAGTTAATAACAACATGCCTCCTATATAATTAAATGTTATGCCACTAGAATCTTATGATTCTCCATAGAACATGTACACGAAGCAATCAGCTAATCAAGAATTCTCTTTTCCATTCAGTCTGGAACTAGACATTCAATTGGAAGAGATTTTTTCCTTTTGTAATGATAATCAAAATATGTACACTCTGCAAAGTCAAAAAGAAGCTATGAAAGATGGAATTTTGCCAGCATTACAACCAACTCCACCTAATCTAAGAGTGAGTAATAATCTAGTACCGATCATACCACCTTATGGAGGAAGAAAAATTAGAATCAAGGAACTATACCAACAATCTTGAAAAATCTAGCTTGGTCTACTAAAAAGTATAATAAGATGGAAGATTTGAAACAAACAAAAGCTAACATGTCCATGTTTGACATGTTGTAGAACTATACTCATCAATGAGAAGCACTGATGAAGACTCTCAATCATACAAAGTCACCCCATAATATGAGTATTATTCCTCAAAAGATAGTATCTCAACAAGTCAATACTTCAGAGGCAATGCCAACTATGTTTAAAGACAAGGTTGAGGTACCCCCATTTTTACTTAGCATAAGGATATATGGGAAGAATCTTCACAATTTCCTAATTGACCTAGGAGCTTCTTGTAATGTTATGCCACTATTGATAGCACAAAGGTTAGGATTCAATCCTCAACCCTCCAACTGAATAGTGATCCAATTAGATTAAATAGAGGTGAAAGTCATTGGTGTTTTGAAACATGTTTGGATACAATTGACAGTAGATCCTTGAGTTTAGGACATCATTTATATACATGTGGTGGATACCCTAAAAACATATAGACTACTACTAACTAGATAATGGACCAAATGCCTAAGGGGATGATTCTCTATATATTTTACTTAGTTGTGGTTACCATGGAAAGGGTTGAACAATCAAATCAAGATCGATGAAGAGCCAAAGTTAAAAATAATGATTATAGAATACAATGCTCCAAATGAGGTAGCATTCTTAAAAATTGATTTGGGCTCCTATATGGTGATGGCTTTTGATACAACTTTGATCAAAATATTAGATAATCAAGATGTAGAATCTAGGATTTCAATACAAAAAGATGAGTTCATAACACAATTCATAGACAACATGATGGCTAACTTATAATTCCTAGGAGAAGAAGCTAACCCCAATATCCTCCTTCTTCTAGGATTTTGCTAATTGTATAAAGTTATTCATTTAGAATTTGAATAAGGTATTGACACAAATTATTAGACTAGAAAATAGTAATGGTCTAAAGATGAACCCATAGAGAATCAAAATTTTATAAACATATTTAAATATGTGGAAAAGGTTGAAGAGAAAATTGGAGATCTAAATGCATCATACAATGACACCTCTTCAGATGGTGGGGGATTTTCTTCTCCTCCACCCGGAATGATCAAAGTTCAAAGAAGAAGATATTGCATAAAAGGTTAAGGATGCACTTTGGTAGTCATCCATCCTGAACCTAAAATGGAGAAAATTGTAGAATTGATAGGGGAAATTCAAGATAAACCAGAAAAACATACACCTCCCATATCAAAAGATAACAGTGGGGAACCATCAAGTCCACCTTGCCAAAGATTATAATGGGTCCCCAAGAAATAATCCATTCAAGCCCAAGAAAAAGAAAAGCTAAGGAAGAATAAGCATAAGGTTAATAAACCCAAAGAGGATCTAATATGGACACTTTGGTTCCATGGTTCCAAATAAAAATTAGGAGCTAGTGTAGGTATTGAGTTGATCAACCCAAAAGGCAAGTCTTTCTATGTAGCATGTCGATTATAGTTTAGGTGTACTAATAATGTTGTAGAATATGAAGCATTGGTCTGAGGGATCCTTTTCACATTGGAGAAAGGAATCATAGATCTCATAGTTGAGGGAGATTCTCAGTTGGTTATAAGGCAAGTGAATTCGGTATAATCTTGCAATGATAAGAAGTTGTTTGCATACAGGAAGAGAGTCTGGGATTTAATGGTTGATTTTGAAGCATTGAATATAAAATCTATTCTAAGGAAGAAAAACATGGTAGCAGATGCCCTCACTATTTTAGCTAGCACATTACAACCTATCAAGAGAATGAAATTGAAAAGGTTTTTAGTTGAGTTAGTTGTTACTCCATCTATCCCTGACAACATTACAAACTTCCAAGTTTTTCAGGATAATCAATGTATACTTGAATTTATCATGTGCAATGGCCACTTCAAAGGGCAAGAAATTGATGACACTCCTAATGACAAACCTAAACATGATGGACTCAAAGATAAAGATGGGATCCTAAACTTGAAAACCAATACCATTCCTAAGGGAATGATTGAGTTGGAATGCATTTTTTATCATGAAAAATACATACTTAATAGAAGAGTAGTCTAAGAAAAAGAGACCAAAGAATGTGATTCATACAACTTGGGTACTTATGAAGATCCTAGAATGGTAAGGATTAGAAAGGTATATAATGCACAAGAAAGGGAGGATGTGCTCAAATTATTTACAAAGTATAAGGATGTCATTTATTGGAGTTACAAAGAACTAAAAACATATGATCCCAAGATTATTACACATGACATTCCATTAAAACCTGATGTAAAGCCTTTCTAGCAAAGACAAAGGCCTATTAATCCTATTATTGAACCACTAATAATGAAGGAATTCAAGATGTTGGTTGATGCCAAGATCATCTTCCCCATTTTCCATTCTACATGGGTGGCTAATTTGGTTCCTATATGGAAAAAGATAAGAGAGATTTGTGTTTGCATGGATTTTCATAACTTGAACCTCACATATCAAAAGGATAATTACCCTTTGCCTTCATTGGATAAAGTTCTACAAATTCTTAATGGTTTGAAGATGATGTCTTTCTTGGATGGATATTGAGGATATAATCAAAGCATGATCAATAAAGAAGATAGGCTGAAGAAAACATTCACGAATAAATGGGGAACTTTTTCCTATAGAAGAATGCCTTTTAGACTAATTAATGCAAGAGCTACATTTCAACAAGCCATCGATGAAGCTTTTAAGGGATTGATAAATAAGTGTATAGTCATATACATGGATGATTTAAATATCTTTTCAAAGGATCAAAGAACTCATATTGTTGATCTAAGATAGGTGTTCAATAGATGTCATAAATATGGCATATCCCTCAATCCCAAGAAATGTTCATTGGGGGTCACTAAAGGGAAGCTCCTAGGACATATCATCTCTTATAAAGCTAGAATATTCATTGATTATGATAGAGTTGAAGCCATTCTATAGTTATCTCCTCCCCACGATCAAAAAGAATTGAAGCCTTTCTTTGGGAAGATAAATGTTATGGAAAAATTCATAAGTGGGTTTGCAAAGATAGTTCATCCCCTTAATGATTTACTCAAAAAGGGAGCTAAGATGGAATGGCTACTAAAGGTCAAGAAATAATTTGAGGATATTATAGTGGCCATTTTTATGGCCCCAGTACTAGTAAATCCAAATTATGGAGTACCTTTCAAAATATACTCTTTTTCTTCAGAACATTCATGTGCTGAGATTCTCACATAGAAGAAAGAAAAGGAAGATGAATGACCCATTGCCTTTATGAGCTGCCCTTTGAAAAATGTTGAGTTAAATTGTTCCAACCTCAAAAAACTTCTTTTTTCCTTAATCAAAGCATTAAACAAGTTCTATCAATATATATTAAGGAGTAAGGTATCTTTAATGATTTTCTCTAAAAGGGAGTAAGATGCAATGGCTACTAGAGGTCAAGAAATCATTTGAGGATATCAAAGTGGCCATTTCTATGGCCCCAGTACTAGTAAGTCCAAATTATGGAGTACCTTTCAGAATATACTCTTTTTCTTTAGAACCTTCATGTGTTGGGATTCTCACATAGAAGAAGGAAAAGGAAGATGAACAGCCCATTGCCTTTATGAGTTGCCCTCTGAAAAATGCTGAGTTAAACTATTCCAACCTCAACAAACTTTTTTTTGCCTTAATCAAAGCATTAAACAAGTTCTATCATTATATATTAAGGAGTAAGGTATATGTGATTGTGCCTGATCTAGTGGTTAAGACATTGTTGATGAAAAATGAACTTGGTGAAAGACAAGGGAAATGGATGGCAATCCTTCAAGAATTTGGTTTAGAGATTCAACCTATGAAGTTAGTACAAGGTCAAGTATTATCAAAAATGATGGTAGAAAATCAAATAGAAGATGAAAAGAAATTTTGGTTTGATGGTGAAATAGATGTGGACAAATAGAAAAGGATTGTAGTGTCTCAAGTTGATGTTGGTCAAGGTGTAATAATAGATGTTTGGTACTAGGATATTGTTTACTATCTTTTACAAAATCAGTATCCTAGGCAGATGAATAGTTCATAGTGTAGGGGACTCAAAATAAAGTGCAAATCCTACATGTTGCATGATAGAAAATTATACAAGAGGAAATATGAAGGGATTTACCTAAAACGCTTGGGGCAAGAGGAAGTAAAGGAAGTTCTGGAACAATTTCATGATAAGTATGCTAGAGAACATGGTTTGGTAGAAGCAACTACTCATGTGATTTTAAGATTAGGTTATTTATAGCCCATGATATTCAAGGATACTTTTGAGCATGTGCATACTTGTCATATTTTTCAAAATAGTGCTAATAGAGAAAGTCATCCTATAATGCCATTAGAATTAGTGTTTAAGATATGCCCCTTTGCAGAGTGGGAGCTGGATTTTATTTGTGCAATGAATCCACCATCATCAATAGGGTATGCTTTTATTCTCATAGCTATTGGTTACTATATCCATTGGATAGAAGTAGAGACATTCAAAAATTGCATGGCTAAGGTGGTCATGAACTTCTTGGAGGAACATGTTGTTACTAGATTCGAGATGTTATTATCCTTAGTGTGTGATAATGAATCAGCTTTTGCATCAGTATTATTAACTCAATGGCATTGGAAAATTAGGTTATCATCAAGTTCTCTTCATATTATTATCCATAAGGCAATAGTGTAGCTGAATCTATGAATAAGAACCTAATCATAGTAATAAGATGTTTGTTGAAAGAGAATTGTAAAGATTTGCATACACAACTCAAATATGCTCTATGGACAGACCAAGTAAGGGTCAAGAATTCTTTGGGTACATCTCCATATCTACTTTTCTATGGGCAAGAGCTAGTATTTCCACTTAACCTCAAGATTCTCACTTTGAAGTTCATGAGTGGGTATGCTGAAGATGTTGACAGAGTACAAATCAGATTAATGAATCTTTTGGAAATGAATGAAAAATGGACAGCTACTTTGGAAAAAATGGCAAAGCATCAAGTAGTCATCAAAAGTTGGTTTGATAGGAGAGATACAATAAAGTATTTTAGGATATCCAACCTTCTTCTACTTTGGAACAAGGCAAAACAAAAGTCAATTAGCCACACAAAGTTTCAACACTTGTGGGCTGGTCCTTATTAGATTGCAAAAATTCTAGGAGAAAACATATTTAGGTTGTGTTCCTAACAAGGGAAGTTAGTTACATTGCTAGTTAATGGTCAATTTTTAAAGCATTACTTTGAGGCCTAAGAGATCCAAAAAGAAATTATTTCATTTCTATAAGTGTGTTTATTTTTTACAAGTGTGTTTCTTTTCAATTGTGTGTTTTGTTTCAATCATGTTTTTGTTTTCAAAGTTGGGTCAATATGTGGGGTAGGTACACTCAAGATTTTATATTGATGTATCTTACTAACCATTTTTTTGGTTCAAATTTTTGGGAAGAGGTATTTCTTTGTCAAAAAATTTTTATGATTTTATTTCTTGTACCAATTGAGGAATGGATGTTACTTGTAGTAATAGGGGACTTTCAGTCTTGAATTTAGAATTACATATTAATGAGTTGTTAACACTTAGAAAATTTAAAGATCAATTATCTTAGGTGTTTTCAAACCAAAGTTGAAGGAAGCAAGGGATATTCCAAATGCCACTATTTCAAATAGAAGGATCTTCTCAAAGGAATTGCTAAGACCATTGTTTGGCGCAAGAGTTTCTAAAAGGTTCTTAAAAGAGGAATGCAAGGGATGTTCACAAAAGATCAAATATAATAAATGACACCAATGACTTGGCCATACAATCTAAGCATGGTTAGGATACAAAAGCAAAATAAAAAATAATGGTGTTAAGAATGAAGGATTCTACAAAATTTGAGAAAGGTAATCCAATAATAGGGATGCATAGTCTAAATAAGCTATCCAGTACCAAAACATCACTACATAAAAAAATCAAATGATGAAATCATGAGATACATGGAGAAAATATTCAATAGATTATCTTAAGTTTCAAAATAAAAGTGACAACCTACCAAGAGCTTTCAGAACTGATTCTCTCATCTGGTTAGACAAAGGATTGACAAATAACTTTCATGGAGATTCCTAATGAATGGATTAGAAAGGGGGTAGAAGATTTATTCTGAGTTCTCAAAAAAATTTGATAGACTACTTTCTAAGATGTCAAAGGAAATGAATACACTAAGCACACACAAAACTTGGAGGTTCAAGATTCTAAATTTTTGACTACAAAGTCACTCAAACTATACTTGGAGTATTCAAGATTTAGTTGATGTTCGACACATGTCAAACAAATATTTTCTAATGAAGAAATGCCTTTGTCATTTCCTCCTTTTTTCAGGCTATTTTTTGGTGGTTCCATAATGCACACCCCATTTTTTCTAGAAATGGGGACCCCCTATTTTATTTTTTGGCTTTCTAGAACCCTAGTTTGGGGTCTAAGTCCTATTTGAGGTTTTATCTACTGTCTCAATTCACATCCGGGTCCTAGTTCAAAAACCTTGTCTCCAAAATTTAGGTTTCTGAGGGAAGAAGTCTTTTTGCAAAATAAAAAGGCACACTAGCACACCTCAACAAGTGCACTAGTTCACCAAAGTACTAAAAAAGGGATATTCACCCTTTGGTGATGCACAAATGTGCACTTGCATACCTATGCAACACCAAAAGGTGTGTGGGGTCCCTACATATATAAAAACTACCCCACCCTTCTCCTTCCCACTTCATTTTCATTTCCTCCAACTCCTAGGCACAGTAGTGCACTTCATCAGGTGTGTTGCCTTTCACCTTCCCACCTACACTAAACACATACAAACAAATGTTAAAAACTTAAAATAAGGTACGAAGTAGTGCACCTAATTAGGTGCACTACTGGACACATTCACAATTAGAAACCTTTAAAACCTAAAATAATTTTCAACACCCAAAGGTACACATTAGTGCACCTATCCAAGTTCACTGATGTGCACCTTTATTAAAAACTTAAACCATAAAGAAAATACAAAGGGTGCACAGTAGTGCACCTAATTAGGTGTGCTACTACATACTCTAAAAAAACACACACACAACAAAAATACCCAAGTAAAAGGACCATTAGGTGTGTGGATGTGCACCCTATTTTGTAAAGGCTTTGCTAAGTAAATGGTGCACTAGGTGCACCTGTGAGGTGTGTCTGGTGTACCCTTTTTGTATTTTAGAGTCAAATTGGGTTTTTTAGGTGTTTTTAGGTAGATTAGGGTTTTTTATTTTGATCATGTAATTACTAGGGCTTGGTTTATTCATTTTTCTTCAGCTTCATAATAATATGCATCCTTTTTCATGTAGACTCAATGGCTTCCTCATCATCCTCCCTTGCTAAGAAGATGGTTCCAAAACCTATAGTATTCAAGTTCAAAGGTGTTCCAACTAAATCATGATTTTAGGATGATCATTTAGAGATCTAAGATACTAAACTAGGTCACACTAATTTGGGAGCATTCTTCATATTGTGCAATAGACCAATAGAAAGGTCTTTGATGATTTCTACATAGACCTGATCAGGGCTTGTTAATGTGGTGTTGCATCCAATTTCAGTGTAGTCCTTAGAGTTAATCATGATGCTCATAGGGAAATATGCTTCATAAGAAAGGGTCATGAAAAGTATAATTGGAGAGATCATCTTGGATCTCTGACCTAACAACATAGAGAATGTATTCCATCTACAAAGGGTGGATCAGTTTATCAAATTAACCTACCACCAAGCAAAGAGATGGTATAGGGAACATGTGGAGGAAGCCTCTAAAATTATATAGTCTTCACACTTGATTGAGAAGACTCCTCTCATGCAGAAAGCAGGAAAAGTGGATATGAAAAAAGGGTACATGAAGGAAGATATTGGATACTTGATCATACTCTTTGAGTAGAGTCATGGGTTTTTTGGCTTCTAGACATTTCAACATATGAATGTTCAATTTCATTGAGACTATCAAGATAGCAAAGATGCCAATTGACTAGGCCTCCATTCTTAGAAATAACTTGGGAGAGCAACTAGTGCTAGTAAAGAATAATAGAAGGTTCTACATGACATCATATTTGGTGTACTTGTTAACCACAAAGGCAATAGATTCCCTAGGATCTATAAAAAGGGTATCATGTAAGATGAAAATTCATGGCCTTACATTTTATATCCTCAATTGGTAAAGAGGAAGCTTTTAGAGAAAAGAAAGGAATATAGGATTGTAAATGATGCTTTCATATTCATGATAATCCAGTTTATAGAGGGGGATTGTGTGAAGAGGATATCTAAAGATGCAACTGCACAAATATCATAAGTCAGAGCTTACTATATCTAGTTTCAAACATTTACATATTTGACAATAGTGGGTACAACTCTTAGCCCTAACAAGCTCCCTAGGTATCCCAATGACAAACTTATTCTCCTAGAGATCTCTTGACAATTCTTGTTTGCATATGACAGAGTTGGAAAGCAGCACAAAATATGTTAAATGTGGCCTATGACTATAGGACCTTTCAGGGTGGATTGGATACAAGATATTCCATCTTTTGAGTGTGAATGGGATTAATATCCCTTGGATGAGTGAAATTCCCCTTGTCCCTATTTTGATAACATTGAGAGAGTGAAATACTTGGCAAGAAAAACATTTAACCATGAAGGTACCATTGAAGATCACTAGATGAATGCAACAAATGACTACAATGTTGACATGAGGGATTATTATAGGATGACTTTGTATCTAGTAGAGAAGGCTTTGAAGATAAAGATTCCATTGAAGATTGTGTAGTAAGATACAAAGGATCTTCTCAAGCTATTGTTGAAAAGGGATAAGATTAGTGATAGACCTATAATGAATGTCAAGATTGATAAAGAAGAGAACTCAAGCATTAATCATAGAGCAAGGCACGCCATTAAATTGACAAAAAAATGGATCAAGAGACCTTTCAAACTTGATCCAATCCTTGAGAGAGTTATCTTCCATCTTCAAGCCCATCCAGCTAAAGTTAGAGGAGCAAAGGTCATAGCACCTACATTTATATCCCAGTCAGTAGTAAGACCAAAAATGGTGGACCAACTTGATAGACTAGTTGGGTATTATCAAGCATAGGAAGGTAGAGGTAAGGGAAAAAGGAAGAGGAATTCTCCTCAACAAGATGAGACAAAAGAGGGAGAAATTTAGGCACCTCCATAGTAGAGAGAAGAAAATGCACAAGGGTCAAATAATGTTCAAACTACAAAGACCCAAGACAATCCTCAAGTACTAGCAGTTGAGCAAGCATAAGGAAGAGATGAAGTGGAAATACAAAAAAATAACTTAGCAATAGGTACAAGCCTCCCCCTCCACACCTAAGAAGAGAAGAAAGATTAAGAGTCTGGTAAAGAGGAGGAAAAAGATGATCAAGAAAGTGATTCCTTGCCCATCAGTCCCTAAACCTATTCCAAAAGAAGAAGAAGAAAAGGATCAAGAGGATAATATATCTTTGAACTAGAGGACTTATCTTGCAAGAGCTACAGGGTCAGAAAGAAGAAGAAGCTCCACCATCACACCTCCATCTATTCCCAAACAACCCTTTCAAACTATAACATTTAAATATGAGAGGCAACAATAGATAGATGAGTAGGATGTGGAAGGAAATGATGTCAAATTTTTATTTTATTCTAGTGGGTATTGAATTGGTGGGAGATAAGATAAGGGACACTCTTACCAATTAACCTCAACAAGAGGATTGGAGTCAACTACCACCTAAACCACAAGGACCTAAGGTAGTTCCATCATCCTCAATAAAAGTCACATTCTGTGTACAAAAGGGATTGGCTACCCCTTTTCCTCCTAACAATGAAGAAGAACAAGTTTGAACATAACAGGAAGAGGAGCCATAACAACTATCTACCAAGGAAGTGTTAGAACAAGGTTAGATAAGTGAACAACCTTAGCAAACCTCCCAAGACACCAAGGTGAGGACTTTGGATTATATAGATACAGAGACTCCCAATGTGGATCTCTCAAAGAAGGAGAAGACTCCAACATGGAGTTATAAGGGGAAGGGTATAGCTAAGTAGACTCCTTCATCCTCAAAAGGAAAATCTCTATTGGAACATATCCCAAGGTGGCTGAGAAAAGACGTAATAAGAAATAAGAAACAATAATTCACCACTAAGAAGGAGCATAGAATGGAATCAATTGAAGTCCTAAGGAAGCTTGATTCACTACCTAAGGATGCACAAGCATTAGCCTTCATTATGAGTGATCATAGTCAGAACTTGTTTTATTATGTGGCTATCCCTCTTATGCATTCAAATCTTGAGAAATTGACACCACAAGATTATCATATTAGTGAGGTCATTCTTGGGAAGCCTACCTTGGATACCACTAAGCTAATTATTACAATAGGTATGAAGGAGGTATTCAGGAGCTTGGAGCATGATGGGGTAGAATTGATAACACTTTAATGACAAAATGAAATCCTAAAGGGATATTTAAGAAAATTTGTTGGGCCCTTGGACCCCACAAACCCCATAGACACTTTGAACATAGAAATTGAGAGAATAGATAGGGGTGTTGTATAGTTGGACCCAATTTTGAGAGTTTGTCAGCAATGGAAAGAAAGTTTTTGGGAAAAGGGTGTACAAATAATTCAGCAAAATTTGAAGTTGTTACACATCATGTAGGAGAATTTGGATAGGCTAGTAGACATTTTGAATCAATATTTTGGTCTAATGGATGAGATACATACCTAGGGCAAGGATTTGCAAGCATTACATGAAATTAAAGGCCAAAGGTATTAGATGTTGATGGGTGTATATACAGCTAAGGAGTTGGACAAGATTCATGATTGGATCAAAAAATCACATATGGGAATAAAGTAATGGAGACATTACACATGAAGATTCACTGGCTCAAGGACCAAACTTGAGAGAAAATTTTGGAAGCTAAGAAGCATTATAGTGATGCTTATTTAGATATTTTTGAGGATGATGCATGAGAGAAGCTAATGCAAGTAGAGATAGTAGTGGAGAAATTATGGACAAATTTTGAGGAGGCTACTAGTGATGATGATATCAAGTAGGCGTTCAAGATCGAAGAGGCTTTGTTCAAATTAGATGTAAAACTTGGAGATTTTGTGGAGACCCCTATCAAAGTCTGCAACTACAAGCAGAAAGTGAAAGAAAAATATGTAGCCTTGGATTTTCCAAATGTGCCTCAAGTCACTGAGATAATTGAGAAATTAGGTTTTGAAAGTTTCTTATTGTGAATGTGTGTAGTAGTGCACCTAATTAGGTGCACTACTACACACCTTAGGTTAAGCTTTTAACACTTGTTTCTATGTGTTTTGCACAAATGGAAAGGAAAAAGGTGGCACACCTGATCAAGTGTACTACTAAGGCTAGGAGCTGGAGGAAATGGAAATGAAGTGAGAAGGATAAGGGGGGGCATTTTTTATAGACCTAGGGACCCCACACACCTTTAGTGCTACACAAGTGTGCAGTTGTGCATCTACACATCACCAAAGGGTGAATATTCCTTTTTTAGTACTTTGGCACACTAATGCACTTGTTGATGTGTGTTGGTGCACCTTTTTATTTTGTAAAAATAATTCTTCCCTCAGAAACTTGACTTTTGGAGACTAGTTTTTTGAATTGGGAACTAGATGTGAATTGAGACACTAGATAAAACCTCGAACAAGACTTAAACCCCAAACTAGGGTTCTAGAAAGTTGAGAAATAAAGTAGGGAGTCCCCATTTCTAGAAAAAATGGGACGTACATTATGGACCCACAACAAAGGGAAAAAACCTATAAATAGAGTCAAGAAGTGGACATAGAGGTGGTAGCAGGTTTGGTGTTGGTAAATAAGAAAATAACTTTAGTGGGAAATGGTATCATTATGGATAGGAAGGGCATCGTTTCTACAAATACCTTGAGAAAGATGCAAGAAGAACTAATAAGTGGGTTACCTTGACTTAAGGAGCAGTAGAAGAAGAAAATAAAGATGGTGCATACAAGAGTAAGAGAATTGATGTAGAGTCCTACATTGAAGGTGATTTCCTTATGGTAAGGAATAGAGAAATATTGTAGCAGAGGAGACCAGAGGTTTCAATTTTTAGAACAAATTGCATAATTCAAGTTAAGATTTATAGGATGATCATTGCCTCAAGTTCATTTGATAACTATGTTTCATGTGAGATGGTAGATACATTTCACTTGAGGAATTTTGAACACCATAGGCCTTATAGAGTATCTTAAGTGAGTGATGAACACAAAATCTTTTGTTAGGGAGAAAGTTTATGTGAATTTTTCACTTGGTGAATACAACAAGAGGGTATGGTGTTATGTGGTGCCTATAATATGCTATCATATTTTTTTAAGAAGGCCATGGAAGTCAGAGAGGAGGACAATACATGATGGATTTAAGAACACTTACCTAGCTCACAAGGATGGTAAGGAGTATGTTTTGAAACCTTTGCAAGTTAATGGTTCAGTTGAATCAAGAATCATTTGTTTTGAAGGAAGGAATATATGAAGTTATAGGAGAAAACAAGGAGTAGGGCTATGGAAGGAATTTTGAATACTAGGACATCACTTTTGGTAGTGAAATCTGATAGAGAAATTCAAGGATAACTTGTAGAAGGGAGAGAAAACATGGTAGCAATAGGGCAACAAATAAGGATTGAGAATGCAGTGGTTGTGGGTACAGTTTAGTGTCCAGCTATTTCACCACTAAAAGGTGAAAGATATTTTTCTATAATAGGTAATAACAAGTATCATTTGGATTCCAAGATTCTTAAGGAAGATAAATTTAAACAAGTTAATGTTGACTATTCCAAACCATGGTCAAATAATAGTATTGATAATGCCTTGTGCTTTTATGTTTCTAAAAGTTTTTTTACAGGATCAAGGAGATTGAATCAAGAGTTGTTGTTACCTTAGATGTCTTATAGGAAAGGGCCAAGTTGTAGGAATATATCAAGAAAGATGGGTGGATTGAAGACAAGACTACTTGCCTCTTGGGGCAAGAAACTTTTTGTAGGTGGGGTATGTTAGAGTAAATGGTACTTTTCCATTTCACTCTTACATTAAGTTTACTTAGGCGAGTTCATAAATTAGGAGGAATTATATATTCTTTGATATTATTATTAGGAGGATATTGTGAGTCATTCATTTGACTCCAAATACTCCTAATATATCACATTTTTTTTATTCCAATTTGGACACCACCCTTCTAGATTGTAGGTGGATGGTAGGTGGTTGATTCCATCAAGACTCTACTTCCTCAAAGTTGAGACATTTGTCTCAATCTTGTCCAAGTATCCTCCAAAATTTTACTCATATAAACATGCTATCTCTTATGTATTACAAATTAGGAAATATTAATTCTATTATGCCTTTGAGCATTTACATCAGAGATTGTTCTGATATTGTTATTCTGACAAATTTTTTTCCTCTTGATTAATCTATGTCTTTCCTTATATTCTAGTTTTCATTTGTTTTATACAAATTTTAATATGGTATCAAAGCAATTTTGAAATAGTAGATTATTTTTATTAGAGGGCTTGTAAAATCTCATATGCTCTTCTCTTGTGTTTCTATACAAACTAGAGAACCATAAAGGAATTATGAAGACCCAATAATCTCTTTTTTGCATATATGTGTTTTTTCTTAATTTATTGATTGCAACACTACAGTGGATTCATAGAGCCATTTTGACAATTCTATTGCATCCAAAAGGTTTAAAAATATCAAAATTGACTTTTATTTCATCAAAATCAAAGTTTGTTTGCATCAGTTACAAACAAATTCTTGTACCTCAAATATGGAGGAGGGTACACAAAATGAAGCATTTTCAGGCCAAAAAAAACCCTACTATTACATCCAGAAGACTCAAATGATAAATTTTGATATATTAGTTGACCTATTTTAATTCTTGGAGATCTTTGTGGCTTTTTTTTCATTTGGCATGCAAATAAAATTAGAAGCAAGTGTTTTTTTTTGAAAAAATATATTTGAAGTACATGAAACATGCTTGGGCCAACCCTCGTAAAGTCAATATCAACCCACATGTATATTGACTAGCTACAAAATTGGCCAAATCAATGTACATATTAAGGTGGGAGCTCTTAAAAGGTTAGAAAAATCAATGTAAATATTAAGGTGGGAGTGCTTACAAGGTTGGCCAAATCAATGTACATATTAAGTTGGGAGCACTCAACAATTTAAAGACTTTAATTCCCTTTTCATTTATGAATGTGGGACAAATATTTTTTCCAAATGCCACCAACTTACTATGTTAAATTCGGCATCTATGTGATTGTCATAGTGAGCATTTTTTCCTTACCATGACATTCATTTGACCATCAAGGTTAATCATAGATATTTCTGAATTACCCTTCTTCAATTGCATTTTATTTTTCATAATCTAACTTTGAATGACCATAAATTGGTCATCTTGACTCCAAATTAGATGCAATGTTTTTTTAATTTGGGGTAGAATTATCCAAATAATGCAGTGGTGGTGTTAGTTTTGAGTTTTAGATGCATATGGTGATCCAAAATTGTGGGTTTTCATGACTATACCTATGTAATCCTATATTTTTCAACTTCTAGAGCATTGTATGGGCTCATCCAGATAGATTTTGGACTAACATTTTTTTGAAAGTGCATGATTTTTTGAGAAGAATAGAAATATACAATAAAAAGGTAGTTTTATTTGGATGAAATTTGTACTTTCAGTCTTTGGCCAAAATTGGCACTTGTAATAGCTTGGATTCATAGAAATCCTTAGTCCTAATTGTATAAGTCATTATTTTCTTCAATTTAGAAGTCTGAATTGAAAAATCAAGTCTAGTTTGATCCATATTTTTTAAAAGTGGCAATTGCACATACATTTAATTATAAAGTGCCAAAATTATTGTATCCTGAGGGGTATTTTGATCTAGAAAAAAGGAGGGATGGAGGAGGGTGAGGGTAGTCTAGTGTTTACTCTCTTGTACTCTCATTACACCCTTGTGTTAACCTTTCTTCTCTTTCATTCTATACAACAATATTTATTTGAGCACTAAAATAAATCAATCTATAATATCATTACTCACATCCTATAAAAACTATGAGTGGAAGTCTAAAATGACAATCTATCTTTAAAAGTTAGGGTTATATAGAGTAACAATGGGTTTTGAAATTAAACCAACATTATTTGTAGAAAAATCCTAAATGAGACAACAAATGTGATGAAGCATATAGTACATTGTGCATGGCTATATCTCTAGATCTTCTCTTTCATGTGGACTCATCTACAACTCTTAATAGTGTATGGACATTATTAGAAGGATTATTTGGAAAAGAAAAGATGAATTAAGAGGGCATCAATTAGACAATGAATTTATAGGATTAAATCCTTGTAACTTTGATACTATTCAAGACTTCTTCACTAAAGTCAAAAGCTTTAAGAATGCAGTTAAAAGAATGTGGAATTGAGAAGAAATATTCACAACTAATTCTAAGTATTCTTTCCAAGCTTGGTCCTACATATTATGTGGTTATCTCTACCTTCTATGCTCCTAAAAGTGTCTTGGGAAACAATTAAACAATGCCTTCTCTTGATGAGTTTGCAAATGAAGTCACAAAAGAATAGGGTAAGTTGATCCATATGGGCATGATCAAGCCATCTAATTTGCATGCCTTGACTAAAATTTAGGGCACAAGAGAACAAAGAGGGCCTCCTAAGAAACAAAAGAAACAAAAGTACCAAGAAAAAAAAACCAAGAACAAAAGTTTTCTACTCCAAGAGTAGTAAATGTTGTGTTTTCTTCAAAAAGCAATAAGTCCAAGAAGGAGAGAACATGTTTCTATTGTAAGAAACTCATTCATGATGAGCATAAATTTTTGAAAAATCAAATTGATCACTTGTCTCATCTTCTTGAAGGGAACAATATTAAAGTGTTTTATTTTTTCAAGTCAAATTCATCCCAAGAATCTTCCAAGGAATCAAGTAAGGGAGAAGGAAAGGGTAAGGCCTTAATAGCTCTTGCCTCAAAATCAATTTCATGGATTATTAATTCAAGTGGTTCACACCAATGGCTTCATCAAAAGGAAGTTTTCCTTATTGGAGTCATGTTCTATGCCATCCATTCTTTTGAGTGATGACATTCCTATTGAAGTGCATGGGAGAGGGTCAATTGATATGAGCAAAGAGACATTTCATGATGTTCTTTGTATTCCATCTTTTTCAATTAATATCCTATCTATTTATTAAATCACTCATAGAAGCTTTGGAAACTGGGTTGAGTTTACTCTAGATATAGTGGTTATTAGTTAGATGGGCAATGGGTCAAAAATTATAGTGTGAAAGCTAGAACATCAATCAAGATTGTATCACTTCTTTCACTTTGTTCTTGATTTAGCTTCACTTGCATTACTCACTCACTATGATGAAGTGGTTCATTTGTGGAATCAGTGGTATGGCCACTTGAACTACTATTACTTATAGTAACTCAGTCAACATGATATGGTTATAGGGTTTCCTTATATTAAATTTTCTAATGGAGTTTTTCAAGGATGCATTCTTGGAAAGCATCTTAAAGAAAATTTTGATAAAGGAAAAGCATAGAGATCCAAACAATATTTGGAGCTAGTACATAGTGATCTGGTAGGACCATTTCCATAGCCTTCTTTCAGCAAAGCCAAATATGGTTTAACATTCATTAATGATATCTCTTGATACACATTTTTATATTTTCTTAAATAGAAGTCTGAAGTCTTTGAGTATACAGATAATAAGGGGAATATGTCAACCAAAGGTTAAAGAAATTTTGTATCTCAAAATGAATTGATCTTCAACACTTAGTTCCCTATAGTCCACAACAAATTGGAGTTACCAAAAGGAAGAATAGGTCCTTAAATGAAATGGCCAATAGTATGATCCACTCAAAATAATTAGCACCTTAGTATTGGGCATAGGTCATCAACTATGAATGTTACATTCATATTTGGGTTCCTCATCAAGCTATAAAGAGGGTAACTCATTTTGAAGGTTTGACTGGTTGAAAACCTATAGTCAAAAACTTTTGAGTGTTTGAGTCTCTTGCATGGGCCCATATTCCAACAAAGAAATGCAAGATAGTGGATCCACAAACTAGGCCCTACATATTTGTTGGGTATCTAGATGGTGTCAAAGGCTATAGGCTTATCTATCCCACCACACATGATCTTTTCATTATTAGGATTTTTTTCTTTGAGGAAGATACCTCAACTTATTCTTCTATGACTTCAACATTCATTCATATGGAGACATTGTGACTACATAATGATAGTTCTTCTAAAGTTCTTTATCCTCTTGATCTATACAAGGAGTCTTCTTATACTTCAAATGATGATGATAGGGACCTATCTTCCTCCAATAATCATTCAAGGAATGATTCTCCTCTAGATTCTCCACATGCTCCAAATATTGGGCCTCCTTGTGCTCAATAGACATTAGAATCAGTAGGCAATTTGGTTGGTGATCCTTCAGATGAGAGAAGAACAAGGTCTTAGTTTGAGAAAGCTTCACATCTATTTATTTCTATAGCTTCTAATAAATAAACATTTCAAGAAGCTTTTAGTGTTCCTAAGTGGGATACTTCTATGCAAGAAGATTTTAGTTCCTTGGAGAGAAATCATAGTTGGGATTTAGTCCCTCATCCTAAGGGAAGAAAACATGTTCAATTCAAGTGGATCTATCAAAAAACATTTGTAGTAGATGGGTCAATTGATAAGTATAAGGTTCACCTAGTCACCAAAGGATTCTCTCAGGTTCCTAGAATTGACTTCTCTAAGACCTTTGCACCAATTAAAAAGATGAATTCTATCGAACTTTTCCTTTCCATTATTGCATCCCATCATTAGGAAGTGCATCAGATGAATGTAAAGAGTGCATTTCTTAATGGTGACCTTGATGAAGAGATCTATATGCCACAAGGGTTCGTTGAGGATCCTACACTTGTCTACCACCTTTGAAAGTTCCTATATGGCCTTAAAAAAAGATTCATGAGCTTGGTATGCCAAGATGGACTCCTTCCTTCTATCAATTGGGTTCACTCAGTGTCATTTTGATCAAAATATCTACATCTTGTAGCAGGATGATACTCTCACCTTCCTTGTCCTCTATGTTGATGATTTGTTGATCACAAGGAGTCAATCATCTCACATCATGATAGTAAAAAATGCCCTTCATGATCATTTTTTAATGTTTTAATTAGGTTTTCTTCATTACCTCTTAGGGATTGAGATCATCCTATCACCCTCTAGTATATTATTTCCCAGCCTAATTATTCTCTTGAGATGCTCTCTAGATTTCACATGGCTAACTGCAAGTCTACACCAACTCCATTTCTATCAGGGGTCAAACTTAGGCTTCTTATCTTCACCTTGGTTGGTGCTACCTTGTATCATCAATTGGTTGGTAGCCTCATATACTTGACTCATAGAAGGCTTGATATTTCATATGCTATGGGCATGGTTTTTAGGTTTATGCAAGAGCCACATGAGTTGCATTGGAAAGAAGCTAAGAGGATTCTTCATTACATCAAGAGTACTCACAATTATGGGATTCATTATGCAATGGGTATGAATATTAACTTGGTGGGCTATATAGATTTATATTAGATAGGCTATTCTCAAGATTAGAAGTCTACTTCTGGGTATTTTTTCTCCTTTGGTTTTGGTCTAGTTTCTTGGTCAAGCAAGAAATAGTATGCTATTGCTCTTTCATCCACTGAAGTTGAGTATTGAGGAACAATTAATGGAACCATTGAGACCATTTGGATTTAAAACATCCTTATTGAGTTTGGAATTCCTTTCCAAAATCCAACAATCATGTTTTTGTGAATTCAAAGTGCTATTCAGATTTCTCCCAATCCAGTACAGTATTAAAGGACCAAGCACATTGAGATTCACATGCACTACATCTAGGAGTTGATTCATGAGAATATCCTTGACCTTTAGTGCTACTAGACATCTAATTAGACTACAAAAATCTTCACCAAATGCTTCATTGATAAAAATTTCATTCACTTATGTGCCTTGCTTGGGGTGTGACAATTGTCTCCTTCTAAAGCTTTTTAGCTTCATTTCTAATCTCTTTTGGAGAGGTGTTTAGTCCCATTGGTTTTTCTCCTTTTTCTTTGGTTATGAGAGGATATTTTTTAGTTGTACATGGGTACCTAACATGTATTTGATGCCAAGACTCATTAGGTATATATTGCAGTATAGTACTCTCTAAGTTGCGCTTGATGGGGGGTGTTGGAGTAAATGTTTCTTTTCCATTTCACTCTTATATTAAGTTTACTTAGGTGAGCTCATAAATTAGGAGAAATTATTTTTAAAAGCATGAATTTTGATGATACTTCTATGGGGGAGGAGTGTAGAAACATCATTAAATTATTATCATGATTATATGTTACATTCATGGTTGTGTTTGTCATTCATGTCAACATAGAATTTTTCTGTGGTATCTAACAGAAGGACAATGGTAAAGATCAAGTTGGTGTGGATAGATCATTGAGAATTTTCATGAAGTTAGGTTAAAGTGAGATATTAATAAGTGTCTAGTATATGCAACTAACCTCAAAAGCATAAGATATTAAGTCTAGAAGAATTTATGCAAGTTTTGGTCAAGACTATTCTAAGATAGAGTTTATAGAAGCATTTTCTAGTAAACTTGTTAGATCTCTTAGCAGAGTTTCTATTCTAAGAAGCAAGGTTAAAGGCATGTAGAATACATTTTGGAGATGAAATATCTAAGATTTTTCATCATAATATTACACATGAAAATTTATTCAAGTTACAAGGTGATAGATTTGTTGGTCTGACTTTTTGTGTAATAGAAGTCTTTTGTCCAATTGTAGAAAAGTCAAACTTTTATTTCTAAGTGAAACATAGGGTTTCTGGATAATCCATCCATTGGCTAGCCTAAAAAAAAACCCTATGAAAACCCTACGTTCTTTCTATTCATAAATTGTTGGACGCAAAATTTTTGAATTTTCAAATGAGACGAATATTTTGTCGCCTTTTATCTTTTGTGCCCCTGAGATACCTTTCCTCTCATATTTCCCCAGCCATCCGATCTAAGTAGATCTACCATTGTCGTTACCTCGCTATGCAAACATGGGCACTTTTTATGTATGGCAAGGTAGCGAGTGCTAAATAATTTATAAAATGGGACTGCAAAATGAAGATACGGCAGTCGAAGCTTTGTTTTCTGACTGATTTATTATTCAGGTACACATTGCAATTACCGGCAAAACAGGAAAGGGGACCCAGTAGAATGTCTAAAATTAGAGCTAAAATGATGATTTTTTCGACGCTTTGCTATCTTGCTATCAAAAAAATTTTCCACTTTGCCGTTAGTGAAGTAGTGAGGCCCCATGAAATCAAGAGCCGGTGACATTGCAATTTTTCAGTACCATAACTAAACTAGGTGGCATGACAACTGATAAATGCCATTATCAGAAGCAGTTTGATAGCAAAAATAATTATCTGATGCTCCTTGCATTTCATGGTGCCAAAATTCATTAAAGTGTCGGAGCTTCACTATCTTGCTATTGGAAAAATTAGACACTTCATCGTTAGCGAAGTAGCGAGGCCCCGTGAAATTGAAGAGTCAGTGGGACCTTTGGTGATGTGGGATGATAATTAGGACTGAAGTAAAATCTTGAAAGGTGCCAACTATGTAGAATTTCATATTTCATCAATGCCCTTCTGATCAAATGTACAAAGAGATCCTGAGTGTCAGATTGGAACGGAATCAACAGTCCTCGCTACCTCACTTTGAAAAGTTGCATGCTCTTTAAGCTATGCGACGTAGCAAATATGAATCAAAAGACTTCGTGTAGTTTCCTCACCCTTGATTGAATATATGATCAATGACCATCGTCTTCTCACTATGAAGAGTTGTGAGGGAGATATTTATAGCGACATAGTGAATAGGGCCCACCACCTTCTTTCTGAGCAAGCCCAGTAACATATCATCTGCTGATTTCAGATCCGATCAATGGTTGTTGTTGCTTTGCTATGGCAAGGTGCTCATTCTTTATGCATAACGAAGTAGCGACATGATGACACATGTCCTCAGTTGCCAGTGGGCCCGGATAGAAGTGCCATCAAGGAAAGAGTTATGTATGTGGTAATTTGTCATTGGATGAATTGATCGACATGTCAAATGCAATGCCTAGTTGTTCTCTCTGTATCACATGATCGTAGGATCTTTGAAAATTAATGGCGTAGCTTTAAACACAGAATGTGGTGCCACTCTCTGTATTAATTAGACATGAAAGCATCATCTGTGAGAAAAAATAGAGTATAATACAAAGAGATTTCATTAGTTTCATCTTATGTGAGCAAATATTTTGAGCCATTCTTGTGCAGAAGCAATTACTAAAGGAAAGTGTGTTGAAATCTGGCAGAAATTGTGAAGTTGTCTATTCGTGAAAAGTTTGCAAAAATACAGAGGAAAACAAAGACAGAATTCAAGTAAGTAGTACTACCATAATCTTCGTAGGCTTTTTAGTTCTGTAAAAAATAGTCCAAGATGCCTCTGAAGAAGGGATTTTCAGGTCAAAACTATTTGGATAGAAATGTGCATGATGATTTGCTTGAGTTGCTCCCTGAGTCCACTGTAGAGACAGTGCAAGTTAAAAGGTTAACCTCATTGAACCCTAGGCTAAGGATAGCTGATGGATTGTATCATAAGGATAATTGGATCCAAGATGCTCAAACTTCTCAAACTAGTTTGAGTTTGTTCAAAAAATGGTTTGCAGAGAGAAAATTATATGCCCCTCATGCCAATATATGGAATTTTGATTTGGGAAAGCTAGTTGTTCCTAGTGTGTTTATGGATTATGACCCTCTTGAAGCTGTAGCAAAAAGTTATGATCAAGCCACTAAGGTAGTGAGAAGAATAGATGGTGAGGTTTTAATTACCATTATGTTAGGATAAACCACGGACAGAAATAAAAACTACATGCAAATATAACCAATAACAAAAATAATAGAACACACAGAAATAAACACAAGGCACCAAGATTTAACGTGGTTCACCCAATCCCTGGGCTACGTCCACCAAACAGCAAGTCCGATCTTATTACAATCCAGTGATTACAACCTGATTACAATCCGTAATCCCTTACAGCTCAATACCGCCGCAAGAACCAATTTCGTATCACCACACATAAAAAATACCCAACCCTAAGCCCTTTTTATACAAGTATTAAACCGCTTTAGGGTTATAACATGTCAGCCATATGTCGGCCATAATATTTCGGCTACCATGTCGGCTACTTCCTGATCAGTCACCACAATCTAACAATCTCCCACTTGGGGACTGATCAGGCTCCACACTAAACAACAATATCTCCCACTTGGAGACTGATCTTGTAGCAATACAACTACCGCATGGGGCTCCCACTGGATCAAACCACCCTAGACTCTGCTGTTCTTTTATTCACATTTAGTCTAAAAGACCAACTGAAGCTGAAGAGGAGTTCAGCTTCTCCCTTGTGACAACCTTTGTCAACATATCTGCTGGATTTTCATTGGTATGTATCTTCTCTAGCTTTAACTGTCCATCCTCCAAAACTGGCCGAATGAAATGGTACCGCAACTGTATGTGTTTGGTCTTAGAATGCAGAGCTGAATTCTTAGCAAGATGAATGGCACTCTGACTATCTATGAACAAATAATTATCCTTCTGAGGATGTCCCAATTCTTCCAAGAAGAACTGAAGCCATATCATCTCTTTGGCTGCCTCTGTAGCAGCAACATACTCTGCCTCTGTAGTGGAGAGAGCATTAATCTTCTATAGCCTAGAAACCCAGCTCACGGCTGCCCCACCAATAGTAAAGACATAACCTGTAGTACTCCGCCTGGTATCAATATCCCCAGCCAAATCTGAGTCAACATAGCCCTATAAATCAGTAGTAGAGCCCCCAAAGTGTAAACACTTATTGGATGTTCCTCTCAAATATCTAAGAATCCACTTGACAGCATTCCAATGCTCAAAACCTAGATGACTCATATACCTGCTAACGACTCCCACTGCATGTGCAATATCTGGCCTAGTGCATACCATAGCATACATCAAACTTCCTACAGCTGAAGTATAGGGTACCTTGGACATCTTATCCTCCTCTTCCTGTGTCTTGGGACACATCTCCTTAGTCAATTTCAAATGACCAAGAAAAGGTGTGCTAACAGCTTTAGCATTCTCCATAGAGAAACGTTGCAACACCTTCTCAACATAATCAGCTTGAGATAGCGTCAATGTTCTGTTCTTCCTATCTCTGCAAATCTTCATACCAAGGATTTTTTTTGCTGCCCCCAAATCCTTCATAGCAAATGCATGTGCTAACTGGCATTTTAGCCCCTTAATATGATGCATGTTAGACCCAACTATAATCATATCATCAACATATAGACATAAAATAATGTAGCTATCATCATCCAACCTCTTAAAATAAACACAATAATCTGAATGACACCTATTATATCCATGCTCATGCATAAAACTGTCAAATTTTAGATACCATTGCCGAGGTGCTTGCTTCAAGCCATATAAACTTTTCTTCAATTTGCACACTAAGTTCTCCTTACCTTTGACCTCAAAACCCTGTGGCTGAGCCATATATATTTCTTCATCCAAATCACCATGAAGAAAGGCTATTTTAACATCCATCTGCTCTAAATGCAAATCTTCAGTAGCCACAAGACTTAAAACAGTATGAATAGAAGTCATTTTAACAACAGGAGAAAATATCTCATCAAAATCAATTCCCTTTTTCTGTGCAAATCCTTTTACAACTAACCTGGCCTTAAATCTTTTCTTACCTCCTTCCTCTTCTTTCAACCTGTAAACCCATTTATTCTGTAAAGCCTTTTTACCTGTAGGCAACTTGCACAAATCCCATGTCTTATTTTTCAGCAAAGAGTCCATTTCATCTTTCATTGCAGACTCCCACTGAATCTTAGTATCCACCTGCACAACTTCATCATAACTTTCATGTTCACCAGCATCAGTAAGTAAAATAGAATACAAAGAGGGAGAAAACCTTTGTGGAGGTCTAATTGGCCTTTTTGATCATCTAACATTCACTGGTGTGTGTGGTATTTGTTGTTGCAGTTGTTGCACATCATGAGGAATGGCTGGAACATCAGCTTTTGGAGTATCATCCAGCACTACATAATCATCTTCTTTCTTCTCATGTTGCTGCAACAGATCTTTGTACAACACTTTTTCATTGAATATGAATCCTGGCTTCTTATAATTTTATGATTTTCAAAATCCCAAAGCCTATAGCCAAATTCATTAATGCCATATCCAACAAAGACACATTTCTTTGATTTCGCTTCTAGCTTGGTTCTATTTTCAGAGTCTATATGAGCAAAAGCTTCACAATCGAAGGTCTTGAGAAAAGAATAACTCACCTTCTTACCAGTCCATGCTTCCTCTGGAATACCATAGCCCAAAGGAGTAGAGGGACCTCTATTAATCAAATACACTACAGTATTGACAGCCTCCACCCACATGTGTAAGGGCAACCCAGCATGCAACCTCATGCTCCTTGCGCGCTCCATTATAGTCCTGTTCATGCGTTCAGCCACTCCATTTTCCTGTGGAGTTCTTGGAATAGTTTTTTGTCTATGAATACCATTAGTGGAGCAATAATCTTCAAATTCATGACTGCAATACTCACCACCATTATCAGATCTAAGACATTTTAATTTCTTACCAGTCTCATTTTCAACCAAGCATTTCCATTTCTTAAAAGTTTGAAATACATTAGATTTCTTTCTAAGGAAATAAACCCATACTTTTCTAGTTGCATCATCAATAAATGTAACATAATAATGAGAGCCACCAAGGGAAGATACCTGAGCCGGTCCCCATACATCTATATGCACAAGCTCTAATTTCTCCTTTTTGTTTTCCTTCCCTGTCTTTACAAAACTCACTCTCTTTTGTTTTCCATACACACAACTTTCACAGAAATCCATATTCACACATTTTAGACCCGGTAAAACTTTCTTTGAATGAAGTACTTTCATACCTTTCTCACTCATGTGCCCAAGTCTATTGTGCCACAGCGCTGTATCAGAATCTACAGCAGCTATTTGTTCTCCCTGCTCAACTGCAGTAATTGTTCCTGAATATTCATTTTTTTCTGAAACAATCAAAGTAGAAGGAACAATATGACCTGTACAAAGATATAAAGTGCCTACTTTCACACCTTTTTCTACTACAAGGGAACCTTTTGAAACCTTCCAATTTTTATCATTAAAAGTAATTACACAACCCTCATCACCGAGTTGCCCTAATGAAATTAAATTCCTACTCAGCTTTGGAACATGTCTTACCTCATGTAGTAGCCAATGATTCCCATTCTGCAACTTAATCTTAATTTTTCCCTTTCCAACAATCTGACAAGGTTCATTATCCCCCAAATAAACAAGCCCAAAATCCCCTTGGACATAATCAATGAAATAACCTCTATGAGGTGTAGCATGAAAAGAAGCACCAGAATCTAAAACCCATGAATCATCAACACTCTCTAAAGACAAAAGCAAAGCATCCTCTTCGGATTTATTACTTACCACATTTGCCTCTTTGTCTCCATCTGATTTATCTCCTTCATTTTTCTTTCGAGTCCAGCAATCTTTCTTTTTGTGCCCTGGTTTCCCACAGTACCAGCAATCATTTGGTCCTCTCGATTGAGACCTCCTCCCCTTTGACTTTCCTCTTGATTTCCCACGATTTCCAGAGTTACTTCCTCTTTCAGTCGTTCTGCCCCTGATTTGTGCATTTAAAGCACTTCCTGATGTAGATCCACCTGAGGATTTTCTACGAGTTTCCTCACTTAAAATAACACCGATCACATCATCATATTTTAGGGTACTTGATCCAGGAACAGAATTACTCACCGCCATTACCAAGCCATTCCAGCTTTTAGGCAAAGAACACAAAATCAAGAGAGCCCTAATTTCTTCATCAAAATTGATACCCATAGAAGATAATTGACTAGTAATAGTATTAAACTCATTTAAATGATCTACAACAGATCCACCTTCTGCCATTTTCATATTAAATAAACGCTTCATGAGAAATACCTTATTTGAAGCGGAGGGCTTTTCATACAGTGTCGCTAGGGTTTTCATCAAATCTTTTGTCATCTTTGCTTTTTTAATATTAAATGCCACCGATGGTTCCAAGCATAACCGAATGCTTCTGAGTGCCTTTCTGTCCAAAAGATCCCATTCAGCCTCTGACATAGTTCCCTAATTCTTGGCTTTTCCTTCCAACGGCTTCCATAAATCCTTCTGATATAAATAGTCTTCCATTTGCATCTTCCATAACTGGAAGTTCTGCCCATTAAACCTATCAACCCTCAGCTTACCATCATCTGCCATTGCTCCCACTCAACCGTGAGACTCCCACTTAACCGTGAGACTTTCCTGTAGAGGATAACTGAGAAACAACTAGGCTCTGATACCACTTGTTAGGATAAACCACGGATAGAAATAAAAACTACATGCAAATATAACCAATAACAAAAATAATAGAACACACAGAAATGAACACAAGCCACCAAGATTTAACGTGGTTCACCCAATCCCTGGGCTACGTCCACGAAACAGCAAGTCCGATCTTATTACAATCCAGTGATTACAACCCGATTACAATCCGTAATCCCTTACATCTCAATACCGCCGCAAGAACCAATTTCGTATCACCACACATAAAAAATACCCAACCCTAAGCCCTTTTTATACAAGTATTAAACCGCTTTAGGGTTATAACATGTCAGCCATATTTTGGCCATAATATGTCAGCTACCATGTCGGCTACCATGTCGGCTACTTCAAAAAAAAAAAAAATTCGGGGCGATGCCCTGAACCCCACTATTTATGAAGTATGTACAGTACTTTTCTAATCAGTCACCACAATCTAACACATTAGTCCAGAAGAAATTAGGGAAGTTTTCAGTTTGGGACCTCTCACTAGGTATCATGTGCCCATTGATTTGATAGAGTTAGAAAAAGAATATATGTCCAAAAGGGATGTAGTTAGACAAGGTGCAGTAAAGGCCCACATAGGCAAAATTGGAAACCTACCAGCAATAACATCATCTTCTAAAGAACCTTTCAAGAAATCATGGTTTAATGCCAGGGCAGTAGAGATATACAGGACCCTGTGCAGATTCTTTAGAGAGGGTGAAGAAGATTTTATTCCTTTGAGCTTCATGTATATGATCACCCAAATCTCCTCTTTCAATGTAGAAATAATTTTTGATTTTGCATCTTACCTGGCTAATGAGATTCACAATGGATTGGTGTAGATTGCAAAGGGAAAGGTGGAAAAGGTTTAGGGTTAGTACTCCCTATTGATGCATATGTTTCTATTTAAAGGGGTTACATATTTCAATAAAGAAATGGTTTTAAATAGGGAACAAGAGGGGGAAGCACTACCAGTTCAGTTATGGATTGCAGACATGACTGGGGAAGAAGAAAATGCTAGTTTTGTTAGATTTGATAGGCACTTTGCTTCTAAATTAAGATGCCTCATTTTGAGTGACAACCTCAGAATTCCTAAGGCACTGATGCACCTTGTTAGGCCTATGGACAGACCTCATAGTCTAAAAGTTTCACATAATTGGGGAGATATCATCCCATATCCAGTCTCAACTGTCATTAGGGTTTATGGATTCAAAGGGACACCCCATGTACTACCATATCAGGTGCCTTTAAAGGTAGGAGTAGCTGAATTTTTATGGCAGTTGGGAGGAGTGGAGGAGACCTTTTTGCATAAAAGGGGAACAGGATCAATTTTTCCTACTTGCACTGTAGCTCACCAGTTTGTAATAACTAAAGAAGCATGGATATTCCTCTACAAATTTTTGGATCAATATAAGATGGCAGTATCTCATGCTCATTTTTGTGACACAGAAGATTTCTTTAATTCTGCTCTTAGACATAGGATTAAGGTTCGTCCAAGTCAACATGAATTCTATTTCTCTGAAGATATAATAAGGAATGAATATTCTCTCCAGGAGAAAGAAACAAAGAAAGAGAAATGGAGAGTCTATTCAAAAGTTTTGGAGTTTATTAATTGTTTTGACAAGGATTACAGTCCTCTTAGTAATGCTGCAACTAATGCAGATAGAATAAATAAGCTCATGAATATATTCTCTAAAATAATGGAGGTAATGAATCAGAAGAAACAACATTTTATCGATTCTTTCCCAGATAAAGCCAAGGAAGTTATGAGAAAATTGGATTTCACCCCTAACATAGGGGCAGGTCCACTGGTTGTACGAAAGAGGACAGGATATACTGTTATTCGAGATCAGATGCCCATTGTAAACAAAGAAAAATAGATAATTGAATCTACTAGTACTGTCCTTGAAGAAAGACCTCCTAAACCTTCTCCCAAAAGAAGAAAAATAATAAGGGAAGAGGAATCCCATGATGAAGGTTACTCACCTTCCCAAACTCCAATAAGAATTGAGGAAGAGAAGCTCACCAATGAGCAAATTGAACAAATGGGATCACAAGGAGGAGTTTTTGTTACTCAAGCAAAAATCAATGAAGGGAATCCCCAAGAGCCTCCTGTGCTAAGTTTTGAATTAACTATAGCAAATTTCAAAAGAAGGGAATTAGACCCTATTTTGGAACAAGCCAGTCAGCAATTTTTTTTTGATAACAGTTTTGTAAAACCTAGGGCTTTCCATCAATTTGCATGGAGGGAAAACATGCACATTTTTGAACAAAGATGTAGGAATATGAAAATAGAGCATCCAAAAATGGATGAAGCCTCTATTCAGAATCAAATAAAGGAACAAATAATACAAGAGTTCTAGAATATAACCCCTGAAGAGGGTAGACAGATGGTGAAAGATGCAAATATTTTATTATTGCCCAATTGGGATATTGCTAATGCCTTAATTTTTAATTTTGTGTCAAATAATTTAGGATTATAGGATCCAGATAAAGAGGAATTCTTGGGAACGACATTCAGTAATGATCAAGCTACCCTTGTTATGTGTTCATTAAGAAGAGGATCCAAGACTACTCCATTATAGCTTGATGATTCAGGACTAACAGGGAGTATCATTGTGAGGAGGGTCACTGATACTTCACATGTATAGGCAGCCCACATGAATGTGGACTATTCTAAATTTTCCTTGGCCACTGCAGAAAAAGAAGAAAAGGAAATGACTAATCTGCATAGTAAGTATGAAATAGTGGTGGATGCCTACAATAAAGAAGTAAAAAAGAGAATTGAGCTGGAAAACAAGGTATCTCAATTGGAGAAGATACCTGGGAAAAGAAAGGTGGGAGAATCCAGTACACTTAGAATTGCATACCCTTCACAGTCATTTGTTGGATCAACCCCTATCATTGAAATACCTAACACCCCTGAAAGGCCCCAATTCTATACTGCAAAGGACTTTGAAGCAGAAAAAACAAAATTACATGAGTTGCAGATAGAATTTTGAAATCAATAGGAAGAAAAATTAAAGTAGGGTGTGGTATATTTGAGGGATAAAATACAATGGTCAACTTTTTATGATCAGTTGACAAGAATTGTAACCCTCATGGATGAGTTGAACAGAGATAAGGATAAACTGACTCCTCTTGCACAGAAATGGATGGAGAGGAATAATGATATTACAATCATATGTATATCTGCAGTCCAAATGCCTTATCATCAAGTTGAGAAGATTTTTGATTTATTAAATAAGCTAGAGAATTTTGATGATGAAAGAGATTCTTTACAAAGAAGATTAACACTCTGTTTTTCCCAATATATGGCTGAAAAATTCACTTTATTTCCTTGTGCTTTAGAATCTGTTGATACAATAAAGGAAAAGGAAAAGTGGAAAAGGGAGTTGGATGAGTTATTTAATGAAAGAATAATAAACATCATGAGTGAGACTAGCCATTGGTTCTGGGCAAAGACAAATGAAGAGCTAGTAAAAATATAGTTATTTTATACTGCTATGAGAAAAGAATTTGATGATTTAGAAGAAAGTGCAAATTCTTTAATAAAGATACAAAGAGAAGCTCTAAGTTTTGATTGGCCAGATGATGATGCTTTTAATAAATGGAAAAATCATTTTATGGAACAGATGTCAGGAGATGATGAGGAGGAAGATGCAAAAGTAACAGTTACCCTCGTAGTTAGTAATGAAGACATGGAAGATCCCTAGGTTAAAGTAAGTTTGCAGGTAACTGAAGATGATACATCACTTTTAGACCTCATGGATATGTACTTCAAAGATGAATAATGATTGTAAGATCAGATCATATTTTCTTGTCTCAACAACTAAGAAGCGTAATAGAAAGGGACCCACCAAAGAATTGTCTGATGTAATAAGCCTTTCTGTTATTTTGTTCTTGTCTTTTTGACAGAAGTGTATGTGAGTGCCTTTTTTAAAAAGGAAACCTATCATTTGTCTTTAGCCTCAAGCTTGTTGCATCTCACACTATTTAAGTGAGATCCCAAGGCTAAAGAAGGGTCTAAATTCTATTTCTTCTAAGTATTGTGCTTAGTCTGGTTTTTGGTCCAAATTTTGAAAGCAAGTTTATAATGTATTTTTTTGTCAATTCTCTAAGAATACATGAATATAGAATGAGCTGTGTTTCTTTCTGAAGGCCATTCTGAGTCTATTGTAAAGGATATACCATTTTCAAAGGAAATGAATACAAACTATGAACTGTCCTCATATTAGTTCTTTTTGAATTTTGTCTCCTTTTAAATACTTAGCTACCTTGATGTTGTATGAGTAAAAACTTGTGCAATTGAATGCAATCTAGTTAGGTTGTATATCCATTTATCATTGTTGTTAATTCAATGGATTAAATAAAGGCTTTGATTAATGTGATGAGATTTCTTAAGTATTGAAAAGGATTTTGAATGATAAGTTCTGATAAGAATTGCTGATAGAATTTGTTGTAAGGCAACAAATTAGATTTAAGAATTTGCTATAGACTCTGAACCCCAATGGATTAGGCATTGATTAGGTTATTTCAGCTGAAGGAGAAATATATTATAAATGGTTATTCAAATGCATCATCAAATCAAATTTTACTTTATTTCCTGTAGATCTTCAAAGTTGGCTAGCACTTGTCTGCAAGGAATGTTTTAGCTTCAGTTAGCCATTGTTGTTAAAAACATCTACAGATCTATAGAAGAATTCTTGGCCATATCTATTTTATGGGATGTGTTTACCAAGTTAGTGAGAATTATGTATATGTTTGAGGATCTTGAAATGAGAATCAGAATGAAACTAAGAATAATCCTCATACAGTTGTTCCAATTTTGAACCATCCCTGGGTATACCCACCCTAGTTTTGCAGAGCCAAAAGAGTAGAAAACCATCTATGGTTTTGTTGAAGTTGGGTCCAAATACCTTACATATGCAATTGTTAATAAGAATAGGCTAGTCTTTAGATTTTGTATGTACTGTCATTCTGGTATTAAGCATTTTGTCACTTAGTAGTTTTAGTACATTTTAAAACTCCAACAAGATTAATGTTATCACTAAGTATAACATGTTCTTAATGAGGTCCAATAATAATTAATTAAGAAGGTGTAATAGCTAACTTGGGGAATTCTTTTATTGACTCAATATAAAGGAAGGACATTTTCCTTTGTTATGTATGAATAAAAGAATGATTTCAAGAAGCACAAAGAGTAGAATAGAAGAGAAACAAGTTGATATGTGAGGAAATGTAGAATATGGAAAAGTTGGAGAGAACTTTCTTGCCAAGGTTTTATTGTGACATCAGAGGTTTGATATTTGAATCTAAGTTTTGCGACTTGGTCTATAAGGCCTAACAGTGATTGGTCTTGTTGATAGGATAGAGGGAAGAAGTTAAAGTATAGTATAAACAAGTATTCTACAAGAAATAGTTGAGAGATTAGTTAGACAATGAAGTTTAGTGGTCTTGCCCCAAAAGTTGTTTTTATAGTTTTTCCTTCTGCCTTCCACAAATCATAATAGGGTTGGGATCTCCTAACAAGGACTCTTATGTACTGAATATATTTATAGACTCCTAATACGGTCCATCTTCTAACAAGAAATATATATCGATATATCTTTGTGGACATCATTCCTATCGGGGTTTTCCCTCTAATCAAGGATTTCCCTAGTTAATAAATCTAGTGTAATTGTGTATGTGTGTCTTGTTATGTTTTTGTTTACTTTAATTAGATAGTTAAGATTAATTCAGGTTGATAAATATTTTAATTGGATAACTAATTCACCCCCCTTCAATTATCTTTGCGGGATATTATTCCTAACAATTTGTATCAAAGCATCAGGTCCTTGAAGATAAAGTTCAAAAATGTTGGGAGATCCATGGTGAACATATTCAGAAAGAATAGTTCAAAGTTTGATGGAATAAATTATGACAGATGGAAGAAAAAGATGAAGATACATCTACTGTGCATGGGTCTAGGATATTGGATTTTGACAAAATCAAAAAAGAAAATTACTGTTAAAAGTGCTTTGGAAACTTGTACTAAGGATAAGAGATAAATTTTCATGTGTGACATGAGAGCTAGAGAAGCACTATTGTCTACACTTCCTAAAATTGAGTACAACCAAGTAAAATCACTTGATAATTCTCATAAGATTTTGAAAGCTTTGGAAAATAGTTTATTTTAAGATTTGAAAATGATGGAAGATGAATATATAATAACATATGTAGGAAGAATATCAAAAATTACTATAGGTATCAAATCTCAAGGAGGAACCAGGGAAGATGATGACATGATCTAGAAGATATTGAAGAGCTTAATGCCACCATTTAAGCAAGCAGTTCAAATGATATAATTTTTGATCTTTTGTACCAAAGATTTCACCAAGGAAATATTACTTGGGAGACTTGATGCATGTAAGAATGATTTTACATAGTTTGGAGAATTTTCCAAAATAGAGACAGCTTTCAGTGCCCTAAATATTTGACCTAATCTATCAAGAAGCACAAGTGCTAGAGGAGATTTTGTGAGTATTAGTAGATCTAATGAGGATAGAAAGATAGGAGTAGCCCTTCTAGTAAGAAGAGAAAAATATGGCAAGAAAATCATTAAATTTTGGAATTGTAATGAGTTTGGTCATTATGCATCTAAGTGTCCTAAAAGAGAGAACAAGTACAAAGGAAAGTTCAAACCCAGAAAAGATAGAGATTGTTTGTATCCCAATGAAGAAGATGACTCTGATGAACAAGTTAGTGCTTGTGATTATGAAATAGGATTTGTAGCTATTAAAGAAGAAAGCCTAGAGAAAATAGCCATGGTATCACAAGTTGAAAATAAATTTGATTGGATAATTAGACAACTAGTTGATAAAGGTTAATAAGTTATAGTTCAGAGAGAAGACATGCATGATTAGAGACAAAGATGGGAAGGAAATAGGAATAGGAACTAGATCTAGAGGTAGTGTATGTTAGCTAAATCTCACTAAAAAGACATGTTTATTTGGAAAGGTAGATGATAGTTAGTAATGTCATAAGGGATTTTTTCATATAAACTTTGACAACATTGTGAAAATTAGTGGTATGTTTGCAGTTAGAGATTTGCCTAAGATTATAAAGCCTCGTAACATTATTTGCAAGGAGTGTGTATTGGAAAAGCATACCAGAACTTCTTTTTCCACTAAGAAGTTTACCACTATAAAAAAGTTGGAGATTTTACACACAAATCTTATTGGTCCTATGAAGACTAAAGGATTCTATGGTGAAAGGTACTTCATGATTAATTTTTATGACTTTTCTAGCATGATATGGGTTGCATTTCTTAAAGAAAAATTTCAAGCATTTGATAAGTTTAAGATATTCAAGAATAGAGTTGAGAATGAAGTAGTTATGAAGATTAAATGCTTTAGATAAGATATAGGAGGAGATTTTACTTCAAATGAGTTTAATATCTTTTGTGAAGCTAATGGAATAAAAAGACAATTTTTAGCTCCTAGAACCCCTAAACAAAATGGCATTACAGAAAGAATAAATAGGTCAGTAACAAAAGAAGCAAGAGCTGTGTTAGCTGAGAATGATGTATGCAAGATGTTTTTCAGAGAAGCTATGAATATAATAGTCTACACTATAAAAAAAGTGAAATTTAGGAAAGACACAAACAAGACCCCTTATTAACTATGGTTTGGTCATCCACCTATAGTTAAGTATTTCAAAATTTTTGACAGCAAATATTTTATCAAAAGAGATAATCATGTTGGTAAATTTGATGCTAGAAGTGATGAAGGTATGTTTCTTGGTTATTCATTGAAAAGTACAGCTTATAGATGTTATAATCTGATAAGTAAGACTATTGTTGAAAGTAAAAATGTAAAATTTGATGAGCAATTCAAGATACAAGAAAGAATAGTTGACTACAATTTTGATGATGAGAATGTTGTAGTTACTAGACCAAGGAATGATGATGTATCCTTTGAGACTAAAAATGATTTTCAAAATGAAAGAGAGATAAGGTAGGAACAAAGTATGGAACCTAGAATAGAGCTAAGAGTTGAGATAACAACTCCTACTTCTGGTAAGAATATGACAAAGAATCATCCACCAGAGTAGATCATCAAAAGTAGAGATAAAGTTGTACTGATAAGAAGAAAAATCAATGAAGAACTATGTCTGATATCTCAAGTAGAACCAAAGAATGTAGATGAGACATGTAAAGATGACTATTGGAAGCAAACTATGAAAGAAGAATTGGATCAGATAGTGAACAATGAGACATGGGAATTGGTCCCTAGACTACCAGACAAGAATGTGATAGGAACAAAATGTGTCTTCAAGAAAAAGATGAATGAACAAGGTGAAGTTGTAAGGAACAAAGAAATATTGGTATGTAAAGGTTACTCATACCAAGAAGGAATATACTATGACAAAACCTATGCTCCTATGAAAAGAATAGAATCAATAAGGTTATTCTTAACCTATTCAACACATAAGAAATTTGAATTGTATCAAATGGATGTCAAGTAAGCATTTCTGAATAGAGAACTTGAAGAAGAGGTATACATAGAATAGCCTAAAGGTTTTCCTTTAATAGATGACAAGGACATGGTATGCAAATTGAAGAAAGCATTGTATGGCCTAAAACAAGCACTTAGAACTTGGTATGCAAGGTTGGACAAGCATAACAAAACTTGGATTTACCAAAGGTATGGAAGATAGTAATCTATACTAGAAAGAAATAGATGATAGATTGATGATTTTGGTAATATTTTTTGATGATATCATATTTGGAGGAAATAATGATGAAATTGACAAGTTTTTAGAAGAAATGATGAAGGAATCTGAAATGAGTATGATAGGAGAGATAAAATAATTTTTAGGATTATAAATTGTGCAGGATAAAGAAGGAATCTTTATTTTTCAAGCTAAGTATTTGAAAAATCTATTGAAAAGGTTTGGTTTGAAAATAAGTAAACCAATTGGAACACCTATGATAACTAGACATAGATTATCTACAAAGGATGAGACACCTCTTGTTGAGAAAAAGAAGTACAAATCTATGATAGGAGGATTGCAATATTTGACTCACACAAGGCCAAATATAGAAAATGTAGTTGGAATTGTTGCAAGATTTCAAGTTGATCCTAGAGAAGGACATTATACAATAGTTAAAAGGATATTTAGATATCTGATGGGAATACTAGACTTTGGATTATTGTATGATGGATCTAATGATTTCACTTTATATTCTTATACTAATGATGATTGGGTAAGCAATATGGATGATAGAAAGAGCACCAGTGGTGAAGTTTTCTTTCTTGCAAGAAGATTGGTTTCTTGGTTAAGAAAGAAGTAGGACTATAGCTCATAGAGTATAGTAGAGACAAAATATGTTATAGAAACAAATAATAGTAATCAAGTTTTTTGGATGAAGTAGATGCTAAAGGATATAATGGTACAATTCAGTGAACCTATTGTCATACATAGTGATAGCACAAGCATAGTGACTATATGTAAGAATCTAGGTTGAGAGAGAAAGATGTAGAAAAGGAAATAAAATTGGAGTATGTAAGCATCAAAGAGAAGATTGCAGTTATTTTCACTAAGCCTCTTCCCAAAGATACTTTTAAGTATTTTCAAGGTATGTTAAGAATTATATCCCCACCTACATCAGAGAAGATAATGCAAGAGTGTATCAGTCCAATGTTACAAAGCACTATTTTTTGTTTGGACTGAATGTTGATGCTTCCTATATGGGGGAGTATCTATGATGGATAGAGTAATCTAGGAATCTTGATGAATGTTGTTTGAATATTATCTCTAGACAGTTGAGAAAGTTAGAGATAGTTGTTGCAGAGATAGATGGTTGCTAAGACCTTTGACATTGACATTAATGGGGGAGAGATTAAAGCATGAAAAATAGTTTGATATAGAGTACATTAAGGTATATTAATGGGGGAGAATAATTGATGAAGAGGATTTCAAGAGAAATGATACAAGGATTAGTTAAGACAGTGATATTATAGTGGATTGATAATCTACTTAAGTTTGCAAAGAAAAGTTACATTGAGTAAAGTTTAGCAGAACAAGTTAAATGAAGTATGTCTGCCAAGCTTAACATTTTGCACAATAAGTGCTGAGAAAAGTTAGTTTCAGCTGAGTAGAAAATTATTTGAAGCCAAAAAAAAGTCAATTTCAGTGTAAGCCAAGTGATACAGTGCAAGCCTAGTAAAGTTAAGTTGATGTTGAGCACCAATAAACTTTAGTTTGTGCCGAGTGATTTGATAGAGGATTCTAAGCAATGCAATATTTATTGACCATCAGAAGTCAATTAATGCCAAGTGTCACCATTATGAGAAAGATAAAAAATTTGATGAATTTGAGCTAGAAAGTTTGATTTCTTAGATTGTGTGAACCATGTGGAAGATAAGATTGATGAGTTGGCAGCACAAAAGTCATGGTGAACCATTTTGAGGTGAATTCAAACAGGATTGAAGAAGAATTTTCTAGAAGGGAATGAAGTGAAATAATGTGTAGATTCATTGAATCCTACCTAATCTAACCTAACCCTAAAATGGATTATGGAGGATAAATAAAAAAAGATCTTAATTCTCTATTTATAGTGATGGCTAGTCAAAAGAAAAGGTTGTCAGGTGTGAGAACCTAAGGAAGATAAGGAGTTTAGGTTATTGCTTCATTCAATGACCTAAGAGAAGAGATTGCACTGGCAAGCAAAGAAAAAAAGCTTAATGGTATGGATGCTTGAAGGGTGAACAAGTTATTAGAGATGAATTTTGTGAAAGCCAAGAAGAATGGATGACTGAAATAGATCAAGCCTTACGCTTACTTTCTAATCATTGTACCAATTCACAATAACTCCTTTGGATTAAGGTTCACCTAATGGTCATTTGTAAATCCTTTAACTAGTGAAATTCCAAGAGAATTATTTAAAGTCCTCTATCAAGGCTCACTCCTAATAGGGTGATTGAAATCCTTTAATCAAGTCACATTTAACAGTGTGCATTGTGACCTTTAACAGGGTTGGCCTTTCACACAACATCACTTCAGAAGAATGAGAATGAGTAGCATGTTACTAGTGGTTTTTTCCAAATTGGGTTTCCATGTTAAATCATTGTGTCAAATGTGTTATTGAATCTATTATATTTCATGTTTGCATTTGATCTATGAAGTTGATTTGATAGTAATCTACAAGTTTAAGTGATTGTATAATCTAATGGATGCGTGCATAATGAAAATATTTTATGGATATGAGTTTACTAAGCTATAAAAAGTTTTAATTATACATATGGACTTTGGATAACTGATTCACCCCCCCTAGTTATTCTAAACAATTCCAACAATTGGTATCAAAGCCATCTCCCTAAGAGGACTAGTTTGAAGGTACTAGAAGAAAAAAGATCAAGATGTTAAAAGAGAGATACCCAAGCTTAATAAAGATAACTTTCCTGCATGGAAAATTTTGATGAAGCTACACCTAAGAGGTCTTGGAGATCATGTGCCACAATCTACCATTGTTGTTGAGTATGTTGATCTTGATGGAGTCTTAACTGCTAAAGATCTGAAAAATAAGAAATAACACAACCAATTAATATTGGAGATTTCATCTTCTCTAAGCTATGCCAAGTTTGAAGATTGTTGGAAATGATTGAAAAGATCATGAATGGAGAATGGAACTAGTAAAGAATGTTTTCAATCATTGTTTTGTCATTGATATCAAACTTGCTACTTGTAGGAATGACAATTTCTTAAGTGATCCAAGTACTATCAATTGGTTGATTGACAAGGAGGAGGCAATCAATAAGATGTAACTAGAGCACCTAGAGAAAGGTTGAAGTTATGATGTTATAATGAAGTATAAGGATAAGCTAAGCCATTGATAAAATAGTGTATTGATGACATGCTCTAAGAGGATGGACACACTAAGACACATCAAAGATGTAAGGATTAACTAAGTCATTTGTAAAGCCTAACTAAGTTCATTAGAGAAAGCAGAGCAAGCTAGTTAGAGTCGAGTAGATTCTTAGTTGAAGTCAAGAAAGTTCAAATTCAATGTGAACCGAGTGATTATTCATGTGCCAAGTATTAGAAAAAGGTAATGGATTCCGAAAAAAAATTTTCAAGTGCCGAGCATCAGTAAATACAGAAGGTGCTGAGCATTAGTAGACCAATGATGTCGAGTTGCTACATTATTTGTTAAGTCAAAGATTCGCCAGATCAGTAACAATAAGTTTGTTACATTGAATTTTGTGAATTAGTTGGATGATAAGGATGATGAGTAGATGTCACAAAATTTTATGTAAACAATGCAAACCAATTCAAGGCGAATGTTGGTGGACTTATCATGAAGTTTCTAGAAGAAGTAATTTGGAGGGAAACAATATCATTTTCTCAGATCAAATCAAGATTTGAGCAGAAAATGAAGAATTGAACTTCTTTATAAGGAGTTATAGGTTAAAGATCAAGTGTGCAAGAGGGATTTGGTCATAAATGTGGTCGTGTAAGAGAAGCCAAGAGAAGGCTAGTGTAAAGTGTCAAGAAGAGGACATAGTGAGGAGTAAGGATAGAGCATCAAGACTCTGAGTTGATCAAGTGACCATCGAATGCATTGGAATTAAGAGTGGAAGAACTCAAGGAGATAGATTTTAAAGGGTGAACAAGCTATCAGCACTGCAAGGGAGAAAAGCCAAGAAAAGAAAGGAACTAAAGAGTGATCTAAAATCTGCAAGGTTAAAGTTGCAATCTTTATTAGGTCAAAACCTTTCTAATACTTTCTTACCATTGTATTAGATATTAAAATCCTACATTTCTAGGTTAGCTTAATAGCTAGGTCAATAAGCCTCACGAAAAGGATAGAAGATCCCAAGGAGAAGGATAAGAGATCCTCAGGAGAAGGATAAGAGATCCTTAGGAGAAGGATAAAGAGATCCTTAGGAGAAGGATAGGAGATCCTTAGAGAGGGATAAAAGATTCTTTTGAGAAGGTGACTGTAAATCCCATGGATTTGGGTGAGCCTAACAGCTCTATGTAAATCCTTTAACAAGGTGGCATTCTAAGTTGAATGTTCTTAAGTCCTCTAATAGGGCACACTCCTAATAGGGTGTAGAAATCCTTTAACAGGGTCACATTTAACAATGTGTAAAACCTTTAACAAGGTAGGCCTTTAACAGGTAAACCATTAGAAGTGGTTGAAATCAATTATGTAGTTATTTTGTGGGTGTCATCCCCATGCCAGTTAGAAGTGGTTGAAATCAATTATGTAGTTATTTTTTGGGTGTCATCCCCATGCCAGTTTTACCTTCTTATTCCTAGAGGGTTTCTGGGTTACCAAAATTTGTTGTGTTATGGTGTGATGCATGTTTACATTTCATGCTTGTTTAATATTTAATTGGTTGCATGATAAGAAAGTAAAAAGGATAGTACTTCTGATTCACCTCTGTTTCATTAGAAAGTTTGATTGGACATTATTGGACCTTGAATAACTGATTCACCCCCCCACCCCCCCTCTCAATTATTCTAAAGAATTATAACAATGATATCAAGGGTTTTGACAGTGCAAATAAAATATGGGATGTTCTACACACTATCTATGGAGGTGACAAAAATGTTCTAAGAGCCAATGTTGAAAGTCTTACAAGTAAGTTTGATGATATGAAAATGAAAGAAGGTGAGAATATTGCTCAATATTTTCTAGGATAAAAGATGTTGTTAAAGCAATAAGAGGAGCTATTGGTAAAATAGATGATGATATTGTACTAAGAAAAAGTTTTGAGAAAACTCCTTCCCATCTATGCTCTTAGAATTTCTTCAATACAAGAACTGAGATGTATGCCAAGGAATGATCTAAATCTTGAAGGTCTAGTAGGTAGGCCCATTTTTTTTGAGCTATCTAATATTGATAATTAAAAAATTGAAAATGTTGAATCTACTTTCAAAGATAAGCTATCATTGAAGGAACCTAATGAGAAGAAGAATAAAAAGACAAAATATGTGTCTGATGATAGTGATACAGATAAAAAAGATTTAGATCAACTTGAAACATTACTAGCAAGGAGATTTCACAAAAGTGAAGACAAGTTCAAAGGTAAATTACCTATCATGTGTTTCAATTGCAATGAGGTTGGTCATATTGCTACTAGATGTCTAGATAAGAAGAATTATAGAGGTGGTGACAAGTACAAAAGTAGAAGAGATGAAGATAGCAAAGATTATAAAGACAAAGGTAAGAAGTCTTGCTACATTATTGAAGAGGAAACAAAAGATAGATCTGACGATCATGATGATGAAGTGGTGTATGTTGCAATGAAGGATGAATCTAATGAGGATGAAGCAACTACAGTAGTGTCTTGTGTGAACAAGAATGATATATGGATCATTGATAGTGGGTGTTCACATCACATGACTAGAGATAAAAGTAAGTTCTAGTTATGATGGAAATAGTGCAAGGTTTGGTAATGATGCACCATGTCTAATAAAAGGAAAAGTTTCTATCAAGCTTACAGAAAAGATTTTATGTGAAAATGCTTACTATGTTGAAGGACTTAACTATAATTTGTTGAGTGTTTCACAACTAAATAATTCAGGTTGTAAGGTTGAGTTTGAGAACAAGATTGCTAAGATATATGATGTTGATGGAAAACTAATTGGAAAAGGTGATCAAACTAGATGTAATCTATTCTACTTTGATATAGAGGATGTTACTTGTTTAATTGTAGAATTTGATGATGTGTGGCTATGGCACAAGAGGTTATGTCATGTTAATTTTGATAACTTGGTTAGTATTAGTAACATAAAAATAGTCAAAGGTTTTCCTAAGTTGAGGAAACCTAACAATATAATTTGCAAATAATGTTAGTTAGGAAAAATGACAAAGTCAAGTTTCTAGAGTAAGACTCCTACCTCTAAAGGAATATTAGAGATTTTTCATACTAACTTGTGTGGACTAATTGAAGTACAAAGCTACAAAGGAGATAAGTACATTATGCTACTTGTTGATGATTATCCTAGAATGGTTAGTATTATGTTTCTGAAATAGAAATCTAGTGCTTTCCAAATGTTTAAGTGGCACTTATCAAGAGTTGAGAAGGAAACATGTAAAAAAATGAAATGTTTGAGATCTGATAGAGGAAAAGAATTTACATCGAATGAGTTTTAGATGTTTTGTAATTGACAAAGGAATCAAAAGATAGACATCTTCTCCTAAGACCCTATGCAAAATGGAATTTTTGAAAGGAGGAACAGATCTATAATGGATTGTGCTAGCAAACTCATGATGGAGAAATTTTTTACTTTGAAGTATTGGAGAGAAGTTGTAAGTACAAATATCTATACCTTGAACTATGTGCAAGTGAAGAAAGGTACTCATTCAACACCTTTTGAACTATCATATATTTACTCACCCAATGTAAAATATTTTAAAGTATTTGGAAGTAAGTGTTATATTCACAAAGATTCCAGGAATGGTAAACTAATGCAAAAAGTGAAGAAGATATATTCCTTGATAATTTGACAAGAAGTAAACCTTATAAGTGTTTAAATACTAACACCAACAAAGTTTTTGAAAGTGCAAATGTGAAATTTAATGAACATAATAAAATATATGAGGCTCAACCTATGAAGGAACCAAAAGAATATAAATAATTTGTATACTTTTATTAAGGTATGTCTTTTGATGAAGATGTTGTAAATCAAGTTGCAAACCCAATTTTTAGTGGTTGCAAAGTCACATACTATGAATGTTGAGTTACATTTAGGAAGTTGCATTCAGGAACTAAGATGCATTTAGTTATCAACTTACAGATGCATTTAGGTATCAAATTACAAAATGAAGTTGAGACACATTTTGATTCTGAGATTAGTGTACATGAAATAAATGCTAAACTACCTAACAAAGATGTACATAGTGATTCAAAAGTTAAATCACCAAGTGAAGAAAATAGAGTAGAACCTAGATTTTCTAAGTATGTTAAGAGACATCACCTAACTACACAAATTATTGGAGATAAAGATGCTAGACCAATGACAAGGAACAAGTTGAGAAATAAGACATGTTTTCTAACCATGCAAGAACCTAAAATAGTGAAAGATGTCTTAGAGGATGTGGACTAGAGTAAAGCCATAGAAAAAGAGATTGAACAAATCTTGAAAAATAAAACATGGACTCTAGTTCCTAGACCAAAAGGCAAAAATGTGATTGGTATCAAGTGGGTATACAGAATCAAGTTAGATGAAAAAGGTGAACTCACGAGGAACAAGGAAAGATTAGTTTGTAAAGGATATGCATAAGAAGAAGGGATTGACTATGGAGAAACATTCACCCCTTTTACAAGACTGGAAGGAGTAAGAACTCTGCATACAAAGGTTTCAAAGTCTATCAAATGGATGTTAAGTCTACATTTCAAAATGGTATATTAGAGTAAGAGGTTTATTTAGAATGGCCAAAAGGATTTGTTGATGCTAACAACAAAAAAATTGTATGTAGACTACACAAAGCTTTATATGATTTGAAGCAACCACCAAGAACATGGTATGAAAGGATTCATACTTATCTTGTGAAGATTAGATTTTAAAGGATTGGTGATAACAACAATCTATACTAAAAGACAAAGAAAAGAAAAGGTATTTTATTATCTAAATTTTTTGTTGATGATATCATATTTGGAGGTCAAGATATCTTATGTAAGGCTTTTGCAAATGAAATGAAGAAAGAATTCGAGATGTCTATGTTTAGAGAGATCAAATTCTTTGTGGGTTTGCAAGTAAATTAGATATAATATGGTATATACATCACTCATTCAAAGTATGCTAAGGAGATATTGAAAACTTTTAGATTGGAGGATTTCAAGCCAGTAAGTACACCTTGTTAGAAATAATAGTCCACCAAGATAATTGAGAGGGGGGTTGAATAAATTATCCAACAATTAAAACACTTATCTTCATTAAACAAACTTAACCATTCAACAAAAGCAAGCAACAACCATGCAAAGATGAACATAGAAAATTACACCAGATATGTTGAGTAGGGAAGCCCTTGATCAAAGGGAAAACCCTAGTGGGAATGATGCTCACAAGATGATGTACTAATATAAATATTCCTTGTTAGAGGGTGGACCTGATTAGGAGTCTATTAGAATATTTAGTACAATAACACCCTATTATCTTCTTCTTTCCTTTGATCTTTCCTCTATCCTATTAACCAAACAAATGACTGTAAAACCTTTAGATTGAGTCGTGAACCTCAGGTCCAAATACCAAACCTTGGATCACTCAACAAAACCTTAGCAATGAAGTTTCCTTCACTTCCACACTACTCTACTCAACTTTGCATTTTTTACTCTTTGTTGCTTATCATTGATCAAGCAATCATATATTCACACACCATGATAATGGAAAATGTCCTTCCTTTATATTTAGTCCATAAAAATGATCCACCTCACAATAGGTGTATCATAGTCATGCTCTAGGCCATGCTTAGGAATAATATATTCAAACTAAGGACTATTTTTCTCACTATGAGGTGCATTCAATCTTATTAACCCAGGGACGTATACTTGAAATGGTTGGCATAGTATGTGCACTAGGTCTCTTAACGAGTCACTAAGCTTATGCTGTAGGAAAGTAAAATGCAAGAAAAAGAACTTACACTATTGTTGCAAGAAACTAACACACTTAACTCTATGAATTCTAGAAATACAATGAAAGGATAACAAATATTCCAACTCAGATCATCCACTATAACTATTCTCACATATGCTATAGGAACATTCACAAAGTGTGATGCTAGAGGAAGGAACTTACAACTTCTACTTACAAAACTAAGAATACTTGGAAATAAATCTATTCTATCCTAATTTAATCCACCTTCCATGTGGGCCCCCTTGGTCAGCTTCACTAAACTACTAACACAAGATAGAAGCCAAAAACTATTTCATTAGATTTCAGAAATGCATTACATAACACAGAACTATAAAAACACAACTATAAAAGTTAATAGTCTATTCTCATAAACTCTTTCTTCTAACTGGCTAAAAAACTAACACACTTGGGTCGATTCTTATATATAGGAAATCAAAACTTATTCCATAACAGAAAAGTAAATGACCTAGCTTTAAATTTGCAAGAGAGAAAATAGGAAGATAACAACTAAATGTAGGAAGAAGGAATAATGGCTTAAGGTGGGAATAATAAAGTCTGAACATCTACTCACCAAAGAATAAAAGCAGAGAAGGTAATAAGTCTCCATAGCTCCTCCTTACTTGCTACCGTGTCTTTTGGAATCATTGCAACTTTCCTTCATTGTGGTTGCTCCTTAGCATTCTCTTCTCCTTGAATGTTGTTGGCACTTGACTTTTGAATTCCTCCAATCATCTTTCAGCCTTCATTAACAAATTAGTTTCAATACAAAGACATGTTTTCAAATAAACATTCATCAAATTAAATTCAAATATAAGAACACACATTTTGATAACTATATGAAATACTACACACTATATATAATATTAGCAAAAGATGGCATAGTTTCTACCCATAGGTTTATCATAGGTTCAGTAAACATAGGTCCACAAATGTTTTGACAAAGATAAAATAGAGTATTAACAAAGTATCTTAAAACTATCATAGAATAAAGGCAAATTTTGGTCTCATCATTTGCCCCTTGCTAAACTAATGCTTTTCCTCAAGCATTGCACTTCCTTGTTAATGACCTGAACTCTCCAATCTCTGTGCTTCCTTTTCTGTTGCTCTTGAAAGTGTAGTAAAATCCTCTAGTTCTCTCCCACAATTCCCTTCTATGATCTTCCTAAAGTTTGTTGAGTCTATCAACATTGATGTCATACAAAGGCTATAGAAACATTGGAGGTTGCATGATTAGGGGACACAACTTTGGTCTGGTCTGCTTCCCTAACTCTAAATATTTTGTAACCCTATGAAGTGTTGCCTCCAAGTTTATGGGATTTTGTGGTTCTAACTTTTTAAGAGATTCAAGCAGTCTGGCCCATCTACTCCTAGCACTAGTCATAGCTCTCTGGAAAGAAAAGTAGGGAAAATTTTCATAATTAGCATAAACCTTAGCTCTGGTAAAAAATATCCTATCCTTTACTTCTAGATTCTTCTTTCCATAAGTTAATGTGAACCAATCCTTTAGAACTTCATCTGGCTTGCTACTCTCTACTCGTAAAGGCAAAGGTTCTATCATTTCCTCATCCCTGTAATTATTCAGCTACCTATCATAATTTTCTTCATTGGACATCCAAGACATGAGGGCTCTTAAGTGTATATCCCCTATGTAAAGCAAGGGATTCCATTGAGTCTCTAAAAGGATAACAAAATTATGAACATATAATTCACAAAGTAAATTCTACTACCAAGGTGGCAGAGTCTGATATAGTCCATAAAATTCATGTGTTGGTTTGAACTCTACATTAATATTCTTAAGAGTTAATATTAATTTAAACAAAAGAAATTTTGCTTTCAAATAGAAAGCATAAACTCTTGGTGGTGGTCTACAAACAAGGGCCTGATTAGCTAACTTGAGGGCATATTCATTGCTTTTGGATTGCTAATTGTTCCTTTAAATCTGTAATTTCATCACCTTGAGATACTATAATCTTATTCATCTTTTTCTTCTCTTCTTTCCATAAGGCCTTAGCAAATAGTTGTTGTCCATACAACTAAAAAAAGAGTTTTTGCAGTGTGATAGAACCACTATCTTCTTCATGATCTCTTTTCCTCTTTCTCTATTCTTTCCATAAATTTTCTACAACACCAGTAATCCATGTTGATCTATGGGGAACTAGGGTAGTGTTTGGATCAATATATTCAGGAATTGTTTCATCCCTATAGCTAGAAGTACTTGGTAGGTCTGTTGGGGTATCATCTAAATTTTCTTTGCTTTCATCCCTATATTCTTAGTAGAATTTTTAGGAACGCTTGTTATCTCAGGATGGGGAGGACAATGATCAAAAACAATTTACACAAGGGATTCCTTGGTGGATGTTTTAGACAAAGTGGAATCTTTAGAAACTTTCCCTCTCATCCTAGGGCTTCTCCTTATAGGGGTTTCTTCTTATATCATAGCCTTTTCCTACTTTTCCCTTTGGGTGTCTCTGCTGCAGGAGTGGTTGTTGCAGGACTTTTCTTTGTTCTCTTTTGTCTTACAATTGTAGGGTTCAACTCTTCCTTTTCCTAAATAGAGATTTCTTCCTGCAATTTTCATTTCCTCTTAGCTCTACTAGAAGTAGGTTTTGGGATCTCTTGCATAGGTGAAGGCACATTTTCTTGAATAGGGATATTTTCTTACACATTTTCTTGGGTCTTTTTGGCTTCGACCTCTTGGGTATTTTATTTAGTAGACTCACTAGTGGGAGCTACATTTTCCTCACTAGGCTATTCACTAGGGGCAGCTTGGGGTTGTAGAGTTTTGGCTTGCACAAATTCATCCTATGTCATGGGAGATACATCCCTAAGTGACCTCTATCAATAACTTGATTAAGGCATGATGAATAAAAAATTTATATTTTCCTTTTTGAGTCTCTTTCGCACTAATACAGAGCATATTATACAATAAATTTGGAATGTTTACTACAAGATTATGCCTTACACAACTAAGTAATTTGAAATGATGTGCATGCAAGTATGAGAATCTTCCCTCACATGTAAAATACCTAATTATGTGCATGGCTAATTCATTGTATGGTGGCAATAGTGACATTCTCTTGCAACCTTGCCTTGTAATATCCATTTGAGGATCAGGCGGTCTGATAAATTGAGCTCTTGCTGACCTTGCATCATGCGTGTTGGGGTAATGTTCCCCAACCATAGGCAACCCAGTCACTTTAGCAATGCATTCCTCTATTGCAATCACTGTTAAACCCCAAATGGAAGCTTCACCCTCATTGAATGTCCTTGTAAATTATGTAGTTGTCTCCTCATCAAATGCAATCAAAATCAAGAAATACCCTAGCCATCCACATGCATTAAACCTTCTTATGGCTTCTACATCTGAGAGTAAAATAGTGTGTTCCACTAGTTCTCTCCTCTACAATTGTCCACCCATTCTCTTAACACTTCCTCTATTTACTCTGTTTTACCCCTTTTGAATTCAAGCTTCAAACTGCTTCATCATTTTATAGACTCAATTCACACTTCTTTGTTTAAACAGGAAATTAATGTCATAGCAAATTGTTATGCACAATAATAAGGCTTTTAATGAAGGTAAATCATGAATACATGTGAGAATCATCCAAAAATAGGGTTCGAAACACATAAAATTTAAACATAAGTCACATCATAGCTTAACACAGAAAATCATTCAAAAAAATGAGTGTGACACCTCACTTGTGTACTTATGGCAATTAACTTTCATTAATGAAAGGAATGTGAAGATTTGGAAAAATCTTTACGAATAAATAGAAATGCCATTGGATATTAGTGACCTTCCCTACCCCCTACTAAATTTGGATGAGTGCCCACACTTATTAGACATAGTATAGGTAAGGGATTGGCATAATGTTGCCATCATATAAATTATGCAGTATTAAATATAATTAATTAAATCTATAGACTATGAGTGAATGATAATTTGAAAATGTTATACCTGTCAATTTGATTATCATATGTACCCAAAAAAAGGTGGTAGAAGTGATATCATCATCGGCAACATCCATCAGCATCTCGTGGGGTTTATTGAAAACATGAAAAAATTGATGACATGGAAAGTGGATGGATGGAAGATAAAGAAATGAGATGAGGTGGATGGGTGGAAGGTAAAGAGATGAGATGGAAAGAAAAAGTGAATAGAAAATTGAACTTTATGTGAACATAAAATCTGTATTATGAGCATGCATAAAGAAATTAATGTTGAAGAGTGGTAGTTAGAAGGTTGACACCTTCAGCTATAGGAAGAGTTGCTTGATTTGTATTTGAATCTAGCTACTAAAACTACTACAGGAAGTCTTCTTTTGTTTGGGGCCATTTTTATAATTTCAATCTATGACCATTGACTAACAGTTTGAAAGGTACTGGATCAATGGTAGTTAGTTGAACAGCTCCATTATCAAAGACATGACTAATTTCATATGGTCCCAACCATCTTGTCTGCAGTTTTCTTGGCATATCCTTAAATTTAGAATCATATAGTAGTACCCAATCACCAACTTGAAATTGTTTACTGATAATATGAGAATCATGCCATTATTTCTTTTGTTTCTGTATCAGTACAATATGTTGCAAAGAAGCTTTGCGTATCTCATCCAAAGAGTTAAGATGTAGAAGACATTCTCTTTGTGCTACAGGAAGTTCAATATCCAATGCTAATGCTATCCTTAGAGTTTTATGTTCAAATTCAATTGGAAGCATTTCTACCTTACCATATAAGAGCTCAAATGGTGTGAATCTTGTAGTAGTCTTCCTGGTTGTTCTGCAAGCCCAACCAGCTTCTTGTAATCTACTAGTCTAATCCCTATGGTGCAAATGGACTATTTTTATTAAGATGTTCTCCAGCTCATAGTTTGTGACCTCTGCTTGTCCATTAGCTTGAGGGTGATAAGTACTAGATTTCTAGTGCTTGATGTTATACTGTTTCATCAACTCTGAGATCAAATTAGAGGTGAATTGTGCACCTTGATTAGTGACTAGCTCTTTGGGTACACCATAGCAAGTAAAAATATCTTCATACAAAAATTCAGCAACTTTTTCATCACAAGCATGCTTCATAGCCTTAACTTCAATGTATTTTGTTAGGTAATCAGTACACACAAGAATATAGGATTTCCCATTAGATGGAGGATCAATTGGACCAATGAAGTCCATTCCCCATTTGTCAAATGGTGCTAATGCCATCTGAGGATTAAGAGGTATTTCATCTATTCTTGTTGGCTAGCCCATCCTTTGACACATGTCACACTTCCTTGTATAGTTGACTGCATCCTTGTGAAGTGTAGGCCAATAATAACCAGTTGTCAAGATTTTGAAAGCTATTATTTTTCCTACAAAGTGTCATTTGCATGGTTTATTATGGCATGCATGTAGAATGTGATATGTCTCATCTTCTCTCACACATCTTCTCATAACTTCATCAAGTCTAGTGTAAAACAAGAGATTATCTATCCAGGAAAAATGGAAACTTTTCTCCACAAGCAGCTTCTTTTCCTTGTAAGAAAAATGTGTTGGTATTTTATTGGCTGCAATGTAGTTAGCAATGTCTGCATACCATGGAGTTTGAACAGTAATATGAAACAAATGTTGATCTAAAAATGCATCATCTACCAAAGTAGTTTCAGTATCATCATGATGGATTCTTGATAAATAATTAGCTACAACATGGTCTTTTCAAGGCTTATAAACAATAGTTATATCAAATTCTTGCAACAATATTAACCATCTTGCTAACCTACATGTTATAGTAGGTTTGTTTATGAGATATTTAATTGTTGCATGATTAGTATGAACAAATATGGAATAGCCAATTATGTAATGCCAAAAATTTTTGAGGGCATAAAGTAATGCTAACAATTCTCTTTTAGTCACGGTGTAGTTCAACTCTAGTCCATGAAGGCTCTTACTGATATAATAGATTACATTTTCAAGATTTTGGGATTGTTGTGCTATGACTGCAACTATGGCATAATCAGAGGCATCTATATATGTGTGAAAAGGTAAATTCCAATTAGGGCCTTGTAAGATTGGGGCTATAGTTAGAAGTTTCTTAAGCTGCAAGAAGGCTTCATCACATTCAGATGTTCAATTGAACTCATCTTCTTTTGTGAGTAACTTATATAAGGGACTAGCTATTTTTCTAAAATATTTTATGAAATGTATGTAATATCTAGCATGACCTAGAAAAGATCTTACATCTTTTGACTTGTAGGTATGGGCAATATTTGAATTGCCTCTATCTTAGCTAGATCCACTTGTATTTCTGTAGCGGATATGAAATGACCAAGTACTACACCTTCCTACATGTGCATGAAACACTTTTCACTATTAAGTGCAAAATTATCTTCTTGACATCTAACCAAAACCTTTTCAAGATTCACTATTGCTTCTTCAAAAGTGACTCCAAATGTTGGGAAGTCATCCATGTAGATTTCCATACAATCATGTGATATATTAACAAAGATCTTAATAACAACTCGTTGGAACATTGTAGGAGCATTATATAGACCAAATGGTAAAATAGAGTATTCAAAAGTACCCCATGGACATGTAAATGTGGTTTTGTCTTAATCTTTAGGAGTGGTACTAATTTGATTATAACCACTATACCCATCTAGAAAAGAGAAATACTTCTTTCAAGCTAATGTGTCTAGAACTTGGTCTATAAATGGTAAAGGAAAGTGATCCTTTTTGGTAGCTTTGTTCAACTCTCTATAATCTACACAAATTATCCATTTTCCTCCCTTTTTAGGCACTATGAGAAGGGGTGATACCAATCTACTATCAAATATAGGATAAATAAAACTAGCATTAAGCTATTTTTGCAATTTGGTTTTAACTATCTCTCTAAGGCTTGGATTTATCCTTCATTGGGGTTGACAATGTGGTAGACAACCTTCATTGATGTATATCCTATGAGTGCATAGTGTAGGACTCAACCCTTTCATAACACTATAGTCCCATGCAAAGGCCTTTTCATGCCTTTGAAGCAATTCTTTTTACTGTTCCATTTGTGTGGGTGTTAATTTAGGATTAACATGGAGATTATGACCTTTAGTCAATTCAATAGTAGTGGTGGACTCTATGATAGCAGCTTCATAGATTGGACTTGCTTTGAATTCACAAGGTAAGAGTGGATAAAGAATTTTAGGTTCTTTGAGAAAAGTACAAATCTTATCACATTCCTCATATGTGACTAATTCCAACACAGAACTTTCAGGTACATCTTTTTCTACCACAGAAGTGTTAGTGAGGATACTTTGTAGTACTAAATCTTCCTCTTGCAATTTTAGAAAAGATTGTCTATGCAACATCATGAGCTATTCTATAAAGTTTAACTCTTCTTTTTCGTCCCCTAAATCTGTCCAAATAGATATGCTTAAATCTAGTAATGGTTGGGCTAGAGGATATAAATCAAATTTCTTTGTTGCTTGGCCATTTGATATGGTCATATTCCCTGATCTACAACTTATATTTGCATCAGCTATGGCTAACCATTTTCTACCTAAGATGATAGGGTAACCAAATAGTATAACTTTGGGGGATAAAATCATGAAGTCTATAGGATATTCTAGAGAATCTAAGGTTACAACTATGTTCTCTATCATCCCATCAGGAGTAATAGTAGAACTATCTGCAAGTTACAAAATTATTAGTGTAGCCCTTAGTCCTTCTATCTTCAACTTCTTCATAGTATCCTTGGTCATGACATTTATAGCAGCTCCAAGATCTATTAAAGTATTTTTAACAAACTGACCATTTATACTAACATTCACTATTGGACTTCTTGGATCAGAATATTTTGGTGTAATCAATTTCCCTAGCACGATGTCAGCCAATTGTCCCATAACATGGACTATGGTGGGGTCCTTTTTCTTCCTTCCAAGTTTCTTCAAGTAGGCTTCCCTAATAGCTTTTCCATAAATTGGAACATCTTTAATGGCTTGAAATAGAGGTATTTGGACATGCATTTTTTTCAATTGATCAACAATATTAAAAGGTTGTTCCTCTATTTTTTTAGGTTTCTTTTGTGTCAGCTTTTCTAGAAACAGAGGTTCTACTATTGGTTGAGCTAGGGTTGACATAGTAACATTGGTTGAGTCAAAAATTTCAAAAACAAAGGGTTCTAATGTTGTAGGAGAGTCTGTTATTTCAGTTATAAGAGGTAGTTTAGGCACTGGTAAAGTTGTACCAAATCTCATATGCATATCAGCAACATTCAAGATGTAAGCAAGATATTGCTGAGCATCAACACTATACATGGACTACTGTGGTTGTTGGCTATTTGGGTTTGGCTGATGTTGTACAAGTAATTGTGTTTTCTTTCGAGGTCTAGGATTTGTAGGTGGTGGCATTAGAGTAGGTTGTTGAACTGGTGGTGGTAATTGTGGAGCACCAGTATTTTGGTTAGGCCATTATTGAGATCCCCTCCATTGGTTTGTAGACTGACAATTCCCTTGAGGTGGTTGCCAATCATTCTATTGGTTTTTCTAGTAGTTCTGTTGGTTTTGCAATTGGTTACTCTTTTGGTTAGGCCAAGGTGGTTGGGAATTCTAAGGCCATTGGGATTGTTGTGGGTTGTTTTGCCTAGCATTGTTCCAATTGGGTTGATTTTGTGGAGGACCTTGGGGATTATAGCTTTTCTATTGATTACCATATAAATTTGAATTTTTCAAGGGGTCCTGAGGCATACCTTGATGTTGGGCCCATGGCTGGCATTGAGAAACAAAGAATACTTGCTCATCATCTCCATGTCTCTTGATGTACTCAATTGAAAGATGTTGGTTCTCCATGCTTGTGACCAGTTTACATTGGTAATCCTTCTTCTACTTCTGAAAATGAGGGTAGTATTCAACTAGGTGTAACTTAGCTTCAGCTTGCTTCTTCTTTGTAGTCATTGTGTCTAGATGTGTAGTGACATCATTGATGATGTCTTGTTTGAAATCTGACAATAGGTTAGATATCTCAAGCTTTGAAATGCCTTAACTAATTCCTTTAGTTACTATGGAATGAGGTCCTCGACCTTACTTCATGGTTGACCTTGAATAGTTCTAATAGATCTTCTTGAGGTCATCCCAGGAAGCTTGATATAAATCACCACTAGCCATCAAGTCCAATGCTTCTAGATAGTCATCATTCACACCTCTTAGAAAAACTAGTTTTTGTGAATCTTTTGACAACGTGTGCTGAGGGTTCTTCTACAGTGTATATGAGAAATGCAAAATATAGTCTTCCAATGTTTCTTCCTCATTTTGTGATATCCTAAAGATATCATCCCCTCTTGAACTAGATGTTTTACAATATTCTTTATACTTATCTAGAAATAGAGCTTGCATCTCATCCCAACTTTATGTTGCATTGGCTCCTAAGCCCATGAACCATTGTAGAGTTGATTCTTTCAATGTTGCTGGAAAAAATTTAAGCTTATGGGCATCAATGTCATAGTCAAAACTATGACAAAGCATATCAAATTCAAATAAGAAAGTATCAAGGTCTTCAGTTGTGAGGCCATAGAACTTTGGAAGAGCAGTGGAAGGTATGTTCTTAAGATTAGCATTGGTTACAAGACTTGGAAGAGGAAATGAAAAAGTAGGTTTTGCCATGACTGGAGGTACTAGATCATGAGGTTGCTACTAAAAAGGGACATTGGGTACTGGATGATTAACAACTGATGGATTTAGAGCAGTGTTATTAACAAAACTGGTCAATACTTCAATGAAAGGTTGAAGACTACTTATATCTATTGGTTCAGCTTTTGATGATGATTTTGTGGGAAAAATAGGGCTTGTGTCTTCAAAATGTAACTCAACTTTTTCTTCTTCAATTTTCTCATTCAAATTAATAGACTCCCATGGAAGAAATTTTCCATATTCATCTCATCATCTTCCTCTTCGATGCATGCAATTAAACTTTTCACACTGGTGAAAGAAACTTCAAACTGGAGATTTCTAAAAAAAAAACTTTATCTAAAAACTATGACTCAAAAATGCTCCTAGCTTGACACCATCCCTGGCAATGGTGCCAAAAATGATCCGCCTCACAATAGGTGTATCATACTCATGCTCTAGGCCATGCTTAGGAATAATATATTCAAACTAAGGACTATTTTTCCCACTATGAGGTGCATTTAATCTTGTCAACCCAGGGATGTATACTTGAAATGGTTGGCACAGTATGTGCACTAGGTCTCTTAATGAGTCACTAAGCTTATGCTGTAGGAAAGTAAAATGCAAGGAAAATAACTTACACTATTGTTGCAAGAAACTAACATACTTAACTCTATGAATGCTAGAAATACAATGAAAGGATAAAAAATATTCCAACTCGGATCATCCACTATAATTATTCTCACATATGCTACAAGAACATTCACAAAGTGCGATGCTACAAGAAGGAAGATACAACTTCTACTTACAAAACTAAGAATTCTTGAAAATAGATCTATTCTATCCTAATTTAATCCACCTTCCAAGTGGGCCCCCTTGGTTAGCTTCACTAAACTACTAACACAAGATAGAAGCCAAAAACTATTTCATTAGATTTCAGAAATTCATTACATAACACAGAACTATAAAAACACAATTGTAAAAGTTAACAATCTATTCTCATAAACTCTTTTTTCTAACTGGCTAAAAAACTAACACACTTGGGTCGATTTCTATATATAGGAAATCAACACTTATTCCATAATAGAAAAGCAAATGACCTAGCTTTAAATTCTCAAGAGAGAAAATAGGAGGATAACAACTGAAGGCGAGAAGAAGGAATAACGGCTTAAGGTGGGAATAATAAAGTCTAAACATCTGCTTACCAAAGAATAAATGTAGAGAAGGTAATAAGTCTTCATAGCTCCTCCTTACTCGCTACCGTGTCTTCTAGAACTATTGCAACTTTTCTCCGTCACAGCTACTCCTTAGCATTCTCTTCTCCTTGAATGTTGTTGGTGCTTAACTTTTGAATTCCTACAATCATCTTTCAGTCTTTATTAACAGGTTAATTTCAATACAAAGACATGTTTTAAAATAAGCATTTATCAAATTAAATACAAATATAAGAACACACATTTTGATAGCTATATGAAATACTACACACTACATATAATATTAGCAAAAGATGGCATAGTTTCTACCCATAGGTTTATCATAGGTTCAATAAACATAGGTCCACAAATGTTTTGACAAAGATAAAATAGAGTATCAACAAAGTATCTTAAAACTATAGTAAAATAAAGGAAAATTTTAGTCTCATCAAAAATAATTCCTTGAGTTGGTTGTTAGTCCTCAATTAATTATTATAGGACCAAATTAAGAACATGTTACACTTAGCAATAAACTTAATCTTCTACCTTGCAGCTTGAATAACTTTTTGTACACACAATATTATGATGAGAAAACTTAGCTACACTATCCTAAACATGTCTTCTTCATGTCCTCAACCTTGATTCTCAAGATATCAACTTTGCTAAGAGATATAACAAGTTTACTAGAATATGCCTCTATTAACTCTAACTTAGAATAGACATCACCAAAACCTACATAACTTCTTCTAGGCTTGTCCTTTATACTTCCAACATTAACTTCATATACTAGATACTCAGAAGTATCTCCTATAACCTTGGGTGGTTATCATGCTCAACTAGTCATATATACCAACTTGATCTTACCACTATTCTTCTATCAGATACCACAGAAAACTTGCTACGTAGACCTCAAACATGCTATGTTAACATCAATGACAAACTCAGTCATGAATGTAATATATCATCATAGTAGTACTCCCCAATAGCAATATCATCATCATTAATGCTTCCAACCGATCTTCCAATGATCTTCCCAATCTTCCAACAATCTCCTCCTTTGGCATTGATGGCAACATAGATGAAAAACATCTAGTTCCAAGAATACCAACAAAAAATTATCAATCTTCGAATCCTCTTCATCAATCATATTGATATACCTCAATGTGCTCTATACCAAACAAATTTGTGCATTCTGTGCTTATGCCAAACTTCTCCCTTAGTATAATGTTTTTCATGCAATACTTCTCCCCCATTGACATCAATGTCAAAGGTTTCTACAACCAACATATCTGCATTAAACACTACAACAACTGATACTTACTAGCTCAAGTGTCAAAAGACACTATTCAAAACAACATCAACAAAATTCCTAGATGACTCTATTCATCATAGATACTCCCCCTTACAAGAAGCATTATCATTTAGTCCAAACAAACAATGGTGCTCTATTACCTTGTACTAATGCACTCTTGCATCTTCTACTCTAATGTAGAAGGGAGCATAACCCCAAGCATACCTAGCAAATACTCAAAAGTCTCTTTGGGAAGAGGCTTAGTAAATATATCTGCAATCTACTCTTTAGTGCTCACATACTCCAATATGATTTCCTTTTCTGTAACTTTTTCTCTCAACATGTGATACTTAATAGAAATGTGTTTATTCCTTGAATGCAATACTGGATTCTTAGACATATTTATTGTGCTTGTGTTGTCACAGTGTATAACAATAGGTTCATTGATTTCTGTTATTATATCCTTCAACATCTACTTCATCCAAATTACTTGATTGTAGTTATTTGTTACTACAACATACTTTGCTTCTACTATACTTTGAGATGTACAATCTTGCTTCTTGCTTAATGAAGAAACCAATCTTCCTCCAAGAAAGAAAGTGCTTCCACTACTGCTCTTTTTTTCATTCATGTTGTGTGCCCAATCTACATCAGTATAAGCACTTAGAGTAAAATCATTAGATCTATCATACCATAATCCAAACTTAGATGTTCCCTTTAGATATCTAAATATCCTTTTCACTTCTACATAATGTGCTTCTCTGTGATTAGCCTAGAATCTTCCAACAATTCCAACTACATTTTCTATATCTGGCCTTGTGTGAATCAGATATTGCAAACCTCTGATCATAGATTTGTACTTCTTTTGCTCAACAGTAGGTGTCTCATCCTTTGTAGATAACTTATGTCCAATTACCATAGGTGTTCCAATAGGTTTACATGTTTCCAAACCAAACCTTTTCAGTAAATCCTTCAAGTACTTAGTCTGAGAAATGAAGATTCCTTCTTTATTTTATACAATCTACAATCCTAAGAAATATTTCATTTCTCCTATCATACTCATTTCAAACTCTTTCTTCATCTCTTCTACAAACTTCTTACTTTATTCATCATTTCCTCCAAATATGATGTCATCAAAAAATATTACCAAAATCATCAAACCATCATCAGTTTCTTTCCAATATAGATTACTATCTGTCATACCTTTGTTCTATCCATGCTTTGTCAAATTCTTGTCCAACCTTGCATACTAGGTTCTAGCTACTTGCTTCAATCCATATAATGATTTCCTTAGTCTACATACTATATCCTTGTCATCTGTCAAAGCACATCCTTCAGGTTATTCAACATATACCACTTCTTCAAGTTCTCCATTTAGAAATGTTGACTTGACATCCATCTAATATACTTTGAATTTCTTCTATGTTGCACAGGCTAAGAATAATCTTATTGCTTCTATTCTAGTAACTTGAGCATAACTCTCCTCATAGTCTATTCCTTTTTGTTGTGAGTAATCTTTACATACCAATTTTCCTTTGTTTCTTATAACTTCTCCTTACTCATTCATCTTGTTCTTGAATACCCATTTAGTTCCTATCACATTCTTGTTTATTGGTCTAGGGACCAATTCCCATGTCTTATTATTTTCTATTTGATCCAATTCCTCTTTCATAGCTTGCTTCCAATAGTCATATTTACATACTTCATCTACATTCTTAGGCTGAACTTGAGATATCAAGCATAGTTCATCATTAACTCTGCTTCTTGTTATCACACCTTTTTCTTTACTTCCAATGATCTATTCAAATGGGTGATTTTTTATCATGTTCTTTTCTAAAGTAGGAGTTGCAATCTCAACTCTTGGTTCTACTAAAGGTTCCAAGCTTTGTTCATACCTTAGCTCTCCTTCACTCTGCAAATCAATGTTAATTTCAAGAAATATCTCATCATTCCTTAGCTTAGTAACATCATCTAAATTGTACTCAACTATTCTCTCTTGTATTCTGAACTTCTCATCAATTCTCACATTTGCACTTTCCATAATAGTCTTAGTTCTGTAATTATAACATTTATAAGCCTTTCTTTTTAATGAATAACCAAGAAACATAACTTAATCAGTTCTAGCATCAAACTTGCCAATTTCATCATCTCTCTTTATATAACACTTACTTCCAAATATTTTAAAATACTTAACCATAGGTGAGTGACCAAACTATAGTTCATAAGGTGTCTTGTTTATGTCCTTTATGACTTGTACTCTATTCATATTGTAGACTACTACATTCACAAATTCTCTCTAAAACATCTTGGATACATAATTTTTTGCTAACATAGCTCTTGCAGCTTCTATAATAGACTTATTCCTTCTCTCTGCAATACCATTCTATTTAGGGGTTCTCATAGCTGATAGCTATCTTTTAATTTCAATTTCTTCACAAAATATGTTAAACTCATTTGAAGTAAATTATCCTCCTCTATATGATCTTAAACATTTAATCTTCATACTAGATTCATTCTCAACTCTATTCTTGAATATCTTGAACTTGTCAAATGCCTCAGATTTCTCTTTAAGAAATGCAACCCACATCATCCTCGAAAAATCATCAACTAGAATCATAAAATACCTTTCACCATAGAATCCTTTAGTCTTTGTAGGACTGCTAAGAATATGTGTGTACAATCTTTAACTTTGCTATAGTGGTAAACTTCTTGCTAGGAAAAGAAGTTTTATTATGCTTTTCCAAAACACATTCCTTGTAAATTGTGTTAATAGGCTTTACAATCTTCAGTAAATCTCTAATAGAAAACACTTTACTAGTCCTCACAATATTATCAAAGTTTATATGACAAAATCTCTTATGCCATAACCAATTTTCATCTACCTTTGCAACCAAACATGTCATTTTAGTGGGATTCAACTAAAATACATTACCTCTAGATCCAGTTCGTATTCCAATTACCATTCCATCTTTATCTCTAATCATGCATGTCTTTTTTGTGAACTACAACTAATCACCTTTGTCTACTAGTTGTTCAGCACTCAAAATATTTTTCTTTAAAACATCAACAAAGTATACATCCTAAGTATTAGTTTTATCATCAAGAGCTATAGATCCAATACCTTTTACTTGGCATGCTGCATTGTTTCCAACTCTGACAATTCCTCCATCCTAACTTTTGAATTCAAAAAACTTGTTCATATCACCAGTCATATGATGTAAACAACCACTTTCAACTATCCATTTAGATTTCTTCTCAACCTATGATACCAAAGCTACCTTCTCTGGACTTTCTTCTTTAATTGCCACAAATCCAATTTCATCATCACTAGCACTTAATGCTTGTTCATCATAATCATTAGCTTCATTTGCATACAAACATTCTCTATCTTTTCTAGGCTTATGATTTCCCTTATAATTTTTCTCCCTCTTATGATACTTAGATGCATAATGACCATATTAATCACAAGTCCAACATTTAAAGATTTTCTTACCTCCATTTTCTCTTCTTACTAGAAGGGCTACTGCTTCATCAATCTTTCTATCTTTCTCAGATCTGCTACTGCTAGTAAAATCTCCTCTAGCACTTTTTCTCTTTGATAATTTAGGCCGAATATTCAAGCCACTAAAAGCTTTCTCTATTTTGGTCTATTCTCTAGGTTGTCTAAGTTCATTCTCAACTACTTCAAGTCTTCCAAGCAATGTCTCCTTTATGAAATATTTGGTACAAGATATCAACAATTGTATAATGTGAACTACTGACTTAAATGGTGGTGTTAAAGTCTTCAATATCTTCCATATAACCTCATCATCTTCTTTGGTTCCTCCTTGAGCTTTAATACCTATAGTAATTTCTAATATCTTGCCTATATATGTTCTTATAAATTCATCTTCTATCATTTTAGCATCTTGAAATGCACAAATCCAACTTTTTAGCCTCAACATCTTAGAATGTGCATCATCTTCAAAACTATTTTCCAAGACTTTCCAAATCAAATGTAAAGTAGCAAGTGGTTTTACCTGATTTTATCAATTTTAGGAAGTGCAATCAATAGTGCTTCCCTAGCTCTGATGTCACACATGAAAAGATCTCTTTCTACCTCAGTGCAAATTTCCAAATCATTTTTTTCTATGATTGTCTTTGCTAATTGTCTTCGCTGATTTTGTTGAGATCCAAAATTAGTTATCAAGCAATTAAAACACTTATCTTCATTAAACAAACTTAACCATTCAACCAAAGTAAACAACAACCATACAAAGATGCACATAAATAATTACACCAAATATGTTAACTAGGGAAACCCTTGATTAGAGAGAAAACCCTGGTGGGAATGATGCCCACAAGATGGTGTACTAATATAAATATTCCTTGTTAGAGGATATACCCTATTAGGATTCTATTAAAACATTTAATACAATTAGTCACCATTAGGAGACTTTGAATCCATGTTAGGAGATTCTAACCCTATTAGAAGTTGTGCCAACCCTGTTAGGAGTTGTGGTATTATATATGTAAGAAGAGCCCACTAACCAAACATGCAAGTTCAACTATAACAAGAGGTCACTACTCAAATAAGTATATTATTGTTATCTTCTTCTTTCCTTTGATCTTTTCTCTATCCTATCAACTTGACCAATTACTATCAAACCTTATAGACTAGGTCACAAACCTTGGATCACTCAGCAAAAGCTCGACAATGAAGTTTCCTTTACTTTTGCACTGCTCTGCTCAACTTTGCATTCTGCACTCTCTACTACTTATCATTGATCATTCAGTCATATATTCACAAACCATGATAAAGGAAAATTTCCTTCCTTTATACCAAGTCCATAAAACAATTCTCTGATTTGGGTGTTAGTCCTTCTCAATTAATTATTATAGGACCACATTAAGAGCACATTACACATAGTGATAACCTTAATCTTCCACCTTGTAGCTTGAATAACTTTTGATAAACATAATATTATGATAAGAAATCTTGGCCACATCATCCTCAACATGTCTACTTCGTTTCCTCAACCTTGATCCTCAAGATATCAACTCTACTAAGAGATATAACAAGTTTACTAGAACATGCCTCTGTAAACTCTATCTCAAAATAAACATCACCAAAACTTACATAACTTCTTCTAGGCTTGTCCTTTCTGCTTCTGATGTTAACTTCATATACCAGATACTTAGAAGTATCTCCCATAACCTCAAGTGGTTATCATGCTCAACTAGTCATCCGTACCAACTTGATCTTTCTATTGTTCTTCTGTCAGATACCATAGAAAACTTGTTATTGAGACCTCAAACATGCTATATTGACATCAATGACAAACTCAGTCATGAATGTAACATATCATCATAGTAGTACTCCCCCATAAAAATATCATCAACATTCATTCTTCTAACTAGTTACCATAGAAAACTTGTTATTGAGACCTCAAACATGCTATATTGACATCAATGAAAAACTCAATCATGAATGTAACATATCATCATAGTAGTACTCCCCCATAGAAATATCATCAACATTCATTCTTCTAACCAATATTCCAAGTCTTCCAACACACCTATGGTGATAGGAAATAAATCTTCAAAGAATGATGATTCACCTGAGGTGAATCAAACATTATTCAAGTCTATGATTAGAAAATTATAATATGTAGTACACAAGAGACCTGATATTTCATTATTTGTAGGGATATTTGCAAGATTCTATGCTAATCTTAGGGAGAATCATTTGTTGTTAGTAAAGAGAATAATGACATATCTAAAAGGAATAGAGGACTATGGTATATACTACAAGAAAAATGAAAATTTTGAACTAAGAGCCTACATTGATGTTGATTGGGCTAGAAATATTGATGATAGAAAGAGCACCAGTGGAGGAGCATTTTACTTAGGCAAAAGGTTGGTTACATGTACTAATAAGAAACAAAATAATATCTCTCAATCTACTGCTGAAGTTGAATATGTTGTTGCTGCAGTAAATTGTACAAACATTGTATAGATCCAATAGCTACTCAAAGGTATGAAGGAGGAAATCATTGAACATGTGATACTTTATTGTGATAATACAAGTGCTATAAATATATCAAAGAATCCTATGATGTACACAAAGACTAAGCACATTGCAATCAAGTATCATTACTTGAGAGATTTAGTTCAAGATAAAGAGATAAAGATGGAATATGTTAACAGAAAAGAGAAAATAGCTAATATTTTCACAAAAGCATTACCTAAGGATGCTCATGAGTATCTAAGAGGTAAACTAGGGGTGATACCCCTATCAAAGGCTATCTAAGAAGCAGGAGGAGTGCCCTACATTAAACAAGTTGATTGACATATGTTACACATTGATGTAGTGGATCTTACTTTAGGAGCTTCCTAAAGTAATCAGAGATCTAGAGTTACAAATCAGTCATAAGCTAGGTGACTAAGGGAGAAACTATAAATGTTCATATCTGCATATGAAGATGACAAGTCTTTGGAATTTTTGTGAAAGAGGGAGAAAGACAAGGTAAGGGAGAAATCCTAAAAAGGGAGAAAGACAAAGAACCCTAGAGAGATGACTAAAAACATTGAAGAAACATGAATACCTAGTTGAGAGGCAGTTAATGTCAAAGGAGAAATTGTAAGAATTTTTCTTAGGGAAAATCACATAAGATCAAGAAGTGCAAGAACTAGCACAATATGGACCAATAAAGTATGATTAGAATAACAATATGAAAATGAATTGATGTACATACACACTAGAAGTGCCTATATATAAAGGCCTCTAGAATGACTAGGAGTTAGTGATAAGACTCACAACTAAGCACATGTCCACTAAGAGTGGATATTCCTCCATTGGGCACAGAAGTTAGTACAATGATGAGAGGATAAGATTACATAGGTGTGTCACATAAAAAGATGTTGTAGAGACCATGTACTTAATTAGAGTACAAACAACTATGTTATCTACATGACAACTCAGATAAATGTGCAAAATCCTATGTTGTAGACACCATGTGCTAAATTAGAGTTGCTAACTCATGTGTTGTCAACAAGACAACTCATATGACTATGCATACTCCAAGGTGTCTAACTAATAAATAATAAAATAATGCATTAACCTAAGTAAACTTAAGTAAAGTGTAATAATAATTAATTATTTACACTAACATCCGCCCTTAAGTGCAACTTAAGGGAATGCACTTAAGCTCACAAAAGCTATGATGAAAATGCAAAATGGGTCTCGACTACTAGGTCATGTTAGGTACCCATGTACAAATGCAATGCAATCTATCTAAAATGGAGAAAGAGGTAAACCCTAATGGAAAAAACCTACCCCAAAAAAGAGAGTTGAAAAAACAAGATGCATGGATGGATGAAGTAATTAAGATCCTCCCATTACGCCATACATCATGTATATACAATAGAGAAGTATGAGAAGTACAAAGCCCTATAAGAGGAAAAGATCCCCCCCCCGCCCCTTGCCTCCCCCATAAGAGAGAAGAAGAAGAAGAAGAAAGGAGACAAGGTAGTCCTCCCCTCCAAATATAGAATGTCAATTAGTGAGAGTTACTCCAAGATGAATGTAGAAGTTGATCCATGACTATTGAATAATGTTCCTCCCTTTAGGAAGAAACAATGTCATAGGTACATATGAGATGATTCCCCAATGTGTAGAAAGAATCCCAAAGTTGAATGGTGTCTCTAAAAATTTTTGAACTATCCCTGTGTCGATACTAACGGTTGCCTAGTCCAAAACTGCTAAAAAGAAAAAGTTTAGATTTAGCAAGGATGGATGTAGAACATATCCCAAAGAACCAACTAGATCCTCAAATGATAAAGAGACCTCCTGAAACTATTGTACATAAGGATTCACAATCATATCAACCTTGTAAAACTGATCATGTAGAGAATGGATAAGAGGGTCAGAGTGTTCCCTCGCAACAACTAAAGAAGGATCTTCTTCATCAAAGAGAAGATGTATATCATCAATGATGTATCCCAAATATGCTACGTAGGACTCCTAAAAAAAACTTGAAATATCTATTATGTAGTCATCCCCCGATTTTGGAACCAAAAGACAAGGTGTACTCAACTATGTTGAATTGCATGGACCTATCAGTGTAGCAATGTATGCATGTGGAATTTTTTGATGTTGTTACCTTATTCTTCATCTGTTGAAAGGATTCCCACAAGTGAACCTGTTGAATTACTATCACTATTGTCACTATCAGTTTCCATAATGTATGAAGTATGGAGAGGATTAGAAGATAAGCTAGGTGAACTTTCCTCAAAGTGAAAATTCCTCTCTATGAATATCTCATGAGTCTTAGAATCCATAAGTCTACATACCTTAACACTTTCATCATATCCAATGAAAGTACAAGGCCTTAGTGGTGGTGCCTTGCATTCCCTTGAAGATATGTCTACCCATGTTGGACAACCAAAAACTATGAAGTGTTTCACAACTAGTTTTCTTCCGCACCATGCCTCAAAAGGAGTTATTTCATCTTAGACATTATGAGGAGACCTATTAAGGATATGATTGGCACTACTTATAGCTTCAACTTCAAGTGATGGATCAAGAGACTTAGCTTGACTCATACAACTTTCCATTGACTTAAGAGTTATAATCCGCATTGCTGCAACACTTTTCTTTTGTGCACTAAATGCTTTAGGATTCTGAAGATCAATACCCTCAAGTTCACAAAAGTCTCTAAGTCCTAAGTTCACATATCTACTTTCATTGTCCATATAAAGAACCTTGATATATTTACTTGATTGCTTCTCAACATGACTCTTGAAGGTCAAAAAAATTTCAAACACTTCATTCTTATGATTAAGAAAGTAGACCCATATGTAGTGTGAAAAGTCATCAATGAAAGTGAGGACATAGCAACCCTTGCTAACTGATGTCACTGAAAAAGGGCTTGCTAGAATAGTGTGAACTAATTCAAGAACAACTGATGCTCTGCAAAACTTCCCTTTGTCAAACTTCTCTTCTAGATGCATATCCATTGAACAAGTTGAACATTCACCCTTAGAAAAGTTTATTGTAGGTGTACCTTTGACCATTTTTTTGAGCTAAGTTGATGAAGGTAGCAGAAGGCAAGGTGTTCATACCACTCATGCCATAATTTATTTTTTTCTGATGAATGTGTCAACAAGGCATGTGAAGGAGACTTAGGCACAAATTGGGAGAAAGAATAAAGCCTTTTATCATGATTAACTTTACCCACTATAACCAATGAATCATCCTTAAGATTTTGCACCATTACTAAATCAAGAAGGAACTCAACTTTATTGCCACCTCCATAGTGAGTGATTTGGTAAATTGAAAGGAGATTAGTGCTAAGGTTAGGAAGATAGAGAACGTCTTTCAACTCTCCATTTTCCATCTCAACTTGTCCTTTCCCTTCAACTTCCACTTGTGTATCATTCCCTACAAAGATGTGAGGTATCTTAGACTACTTTAATGAAGAAAAGTCTCCTTTTGAAGAACTCATATGACGTGAGGCACTCGATCCATGAATTCATTCCCCTTAAGAACTTGAACTTGCCATAAATGATTGCCCTTTTCCCAGTGAAGTGGATGGATTTAAATCCTTGGAAGCATTTGTTACATTGATTTTCTTCTTCCTAAGTAAGTTTCCCAATTCATCTATTCTCTTAGTCTTGCAATAATGCTCATCATGAATTGGTTTCTTGCAATATGCACAAAATAGTTTATCCTTCTTGTTGTTGTTTCCTTTCTTGTTGGAAGAAGAATTGTCTTGTTGTGAGGAGGAAGATTGTTGTGTCTTTAATTGTAATTTTGGCTTCCACTACTTTTTCTTATTGTTGGTAAAACATTTTCCACCTTGATTTGTTTGGTTCTTATTACTAGCCACCAACGGTGTGGACTTGGATGACTTGAGAATTCCCATATCTATCAAATTGGATTGTTCCAACATCAACATTTTGGCAAATGCATCAAATGAAGGCTTAGTGAAGGCACTTCCCATGGTCAGCCTGTGAGTGTTGTAACTGGAAACAAAAGAGGCATACTCTGAAGGTAGCCTCTTTAAGATGTGATGAATCAATCTATCATCCTTCATGGGATTGCCACAATCCTTAAGTAGTGCTCTCAATTCATTGGCTTTGTTTACATAGTCTTCAATTATGTCAAAATTCTTAGGATCCAATAGTACTAGATCATCCTCAATTTGGAATCCATTTTCCTCATCCACCTTACCATACAACCCTTCAAGTTTCTCCCAAGAACTCTTGGCATCCTTAAAGCTAGAAGTGTGGGAGAAGAGATCTTTGTGAACACAACTCCCAATAATTCTTAAAGCCCGGTTGTCCTTAACATTCCAATCAACTTGTGCATCAGCATTAGTGGGTTTTACAATTGTACCATCAACATATAGATTTAAACCTTTTTCCATTAGTCTACTCCATACAATATCTTTCCATATAGTATAATTGTGTGAAGTTAAAAGTGGAGTTTTAGGTGAACCCATGATGCAAAATTAAAAGAGCACAAGAGAGAAGGAGAGACACAAGAACAAAGACACACCCCTCCTATTCACTCAATCAAAGAACCCCCACAAAAGTGATGATTTTGACACTTTACATGTAGTGTGTTTACAATAGGCCACTTGCCAACATGAAAAAATTTGGGCTTTTGATTTTGTTGTTTAAAACCTCCTTTTGGAGTTCAAATATGGTACTAAGCAATGTAGCTCAGATGTACAAATTTTTTGAAGTTTTATCAAAGTAATACAATGCAAAAAAGGACCTATTTTTGAAAGTGGTACTTTTGTCCACACAAGCCTATAATCTGATTACATATCTAGAAAGTAGACAAAAAATTAAGCACTTTCAAAAAAAATAAAACCTAAAAATGTGTCTAAATAAGCCTGTACGGAGCATTTGAAGTTGCAAAATGTAGGATTGGATAGGTATAGTCACCAAAAACTAAAATTTCTAGCAAATCCATGCACCAAAACCAAAAAATAATAGCACCACTAAAATTTTTAAGAAATTCTAACCTAAATCAAAAAAATTGCATCTGTTTGGAGTTCGGATGACTGAGATATGGCCTCCCAAAGTTGGACTATCAAATCCAAACTACATATGGTGAGGGGTCTGATCAGCAAAACACTATGTTAAATTCGATGTCTAAATGGTTGTCACAGTATTACAATCTAGCCTACTGGTGACGGTCAGACGGTTGTCAAATTTAGGCTCTTAAAAAGGTGACATCAACAAAAAGGGCCCACCTGGTTGATGTGGCAATTTGTATGATACGGTTGATGATGTCAACTACTGATATAGACTATAAAAAATTGTATAGAGGTGCTGACAAGGTGCTGACAAGTCTGCTAACAAGGTGTCTACATGTCTAGCTAATGTAGCAGCTTAGGTGGTAAGAGTGTTGACGTGTATCTAACATGTCAGCTTAGTTGTCAGATGACATGTCTTCATGGGCTTGATGAGCTAACACTCACTGATGTCTTTAGGACATGGTAGAGTAAGCCACATGGTAGTCTTGAAGTGGCTAGAGGAGGTCATGGTGTCTCTACGCACATGGTAGATGAGGCAGCCAGAGCAGAGCGCTGACGTGGCTGGAATCAGTTGGCAAAGTTTAATTGATGACACCAAAAATTTGAGCACCAATCACTATAGACTTAATCATTGGGAAGACTTAGGGTGCATTGAAAGTTTAGTTGGCATCTAGTGAAGGGTTAGCTTTAATTTATGACAAGTGAGAAAAGGTTGGCAAGGTGGTGTGAGATTAGTCCCACATGCACCTTGTTTCGGTGCAAAAGTGTATTAAAAAATAGGGGCCCACCGGTATTAAAAATAAGTTGAAGCCATCAAAATGTGTGGTCGTCACCAGTCTCTGATTTGTTGGAAGATGATGTTGGTTGGGTTTTGCTAGATTTGTAAATGCCTATCTTCACCAGATTGTATGAAGCGCTAGAAATAATGAAATATTTTATGGGTGCCAAGACTTCACCATCGAGTTCCTACAATAAATGCTTCTCTAAACCCCAACTCCTGCAATAAATGCTTCTCTATAGGCCTAATAGGCCAAAAAAATTGGAAAAAAATAATAATTGTAGATCCAAAAATATAGAATATACAAATCCAAAACAAAATTGCAAAGACACAAATGTAATAAATACATATTTGAAAATAAAATTTGATAGACCATACCAAATTCTACAAATCAGGCCTTTGAGTTCTGGTTTGCAAAAGAAATTTGCCTCAAATTTGACTATGGCCTAGGTTAGACAAATTTATATTCAAAATTCACTGATTCGATGCTCTAGATGCAATGGTGAGGTCTTCTTTGGCTCTAGATGCTACCATTGACTACAATACTCTGAATCTGAATCGGGGTCATTTAAGAGATGAAGCAAAAATGGTCTCCAATGGCTATGTGAAGAGAAGCTCCCTCAACTCTAATACCATGTAAGAATTTTCCTTAGGGAAAAATCACCCAAGATCAAGAAGCTCAAGCACTAGCACAATATGGACGAATAAAGTATGATCAGATAACAATATGAAAATGAATTGATGTACATACACATTAGAAGTGCCTATATATAAAGGCCTCTATGAATGACTAGGAGTTAGCAAAATGATAAGACTCACAAATAAGCATATGTCCACTAAGAGTGGATTATCCTCCATTGAGCACAAAAGTTAGTGCGATGATGAAAGGATAAGCTTGTAACATAGGTGTATCATGTAAAAAGATGTTGTAGACACTATGTGCTTAATTAGAGTATGAACAATTGTGTTGTCGACATGACAACTTAGATAAATATGCAAACTCCTATGTTGTAGACACCATGTGCTAAATTAGAGTTTCTAACTCTTGTATTGTCAACAAGACAACTCATATGAGTACACATACTCTAAGGTGTCTAACTAATCAATAATAAAATAATGCATTAACCTAAGTAAACTTAAGTAAAGTGTAATAATGATTAATTATTTATACTAACAAAAATAAGAAGTAATCAAGAGGGAGTCATAAGAATGAGTTAATTGATTGTCTATTGGTCAAAATAAATATTTGGAACCTATTCAGAAGATGAAAGTTGCTAATAGAGGGAGAGATTTTAATACAAGGAATTATTTTCTTGTATTGTTATTCTAACAATTGTGTTTCCTCTTGATTAATCTATATCTTTCATTAGATTTTGGTTTTCATTTATTTTTTACAAGTTCTAACAAGGTACATGGTGTAGGAACATAGGCAGGAGATCCCAAGGCTACATGAAAACACAAAGAATAGAAGAGCACTCTAGGACATCTATGAAGGTCAATTGGGAAATTCTAAGGGAAACAATGGCCATTTGTAACAAACAATTTTACATGGAAATCCAAAGTCCTAAAGGTCCCAATAAGGACCTTAGGACCAAAGTATTTGTGAGAGGATGACCAATAGTGCCTATCTGGGATTCAGATGGTTATATGGCTCCTATATAGGATAATTAGATCCTAGGATGAATTTGAATACAAGTTTGATAGTTTAGAAAGCAATTAAAACAGTAAAATAGAGATTAGAAATTTAATTTTTTGAGTTCTAATGGTTAGATTTTAGAGGTAAAGTGGATTTATGGCCTTGCACAAGTTTTTAATAATTTCCAACCAACTTGGATTAGTTGATACATTTGATAGGCACCTATATAGCCTGGTCAAGGAATAGAGCCATCATAGTTGTATGATAAAACAATAGTTTATACAAACAAGAACTGGAAAAGAGCAATAAAAGTTATTATTTTGTAATTCCTCATTGATGGTTGTTTGATCTTTCATTCCATGATAGTTCAATGCCCTAAGGGTATCAATTAACCTCTACAAAAGCCTTGTGAATGATTTGAGACCACTATTATTGCATTTTTTCATTGATTTGTTGACATGAATAAGGAAATGTGTTATTTTCTTTACCAATTTTGAGTTCCTACATGGAAGAATGATCATTTCATAAATGTACAAGTGTAATCCTTGTGGATTAACATGTACAATGTGTAGCTAACATAACTTTTTTAGAAAGTTTTGGAGAAGTTGGTGGTCATCACATGTGTGGGTGTTTGAAGGAACACTACTTGGTCGTAGGGGTATTACAATAGCAATCCTAGCCATTGAAGGGCTATGTTTAATGATTGGGTATGTTCCCACATGCCAAGGAGAAAGTGAATCCATTATTGGTTGGTTGAGATTTTTTTGGGAAGGTAGAGATTGAGAAATTCCTAGACTTGGTGAGGGTTTATGGAGATATTTGGGGTTGTTAGGGTTAGAAAACCTATACGATTGAATTGGTTTGATATTCCTCTAATTGGATGCACAATAAGCTATTATAGTTAGAGAACCTATAGGATTGAATTGGTTTGATATTCCTTTAATAGGAATCATAATAACACACTGGCCAAACTTGCAATTTCATATTATGAGTTTGTGATAAGGTCCCTTAGAAAAAGTGCCTTCATTTTAGTCCAAAAATAGTCATAATTGTCTTGTTTGGTAGGATGGTCGAAAATACCCTATGCTAAGTTTTGGATTTTTTGAAGAGCTAAATAAATATGCCTTTTGTTTTGAGACTTGTTTGGAAAATCTTGGAGAAAACATTTAATTTCTATCTCAAGAGGCCTAATGGCTTCTAGGCCTAGTTGATCAACATTTGGAGTTTACCAATGAAATGGGTAGTTGGATCTTGGTGAGTAGATTCTTTTGGTTGGTTTAGGTGTTTGAACACATTGGAAACCCAAGTAGACCTCATAGGAAATTGGGTTCTTATATCTGCATAGGTAGACCATTAGTAGCCCTAAGGAGCATTATGAATTCTGATTACAACTTGGAAAGTTTTACATAGTAGTTGTGAAGCCTCAATATCCCTATGCATTAGTAAGTTACATATCATTTGTTTCATCTCAAAATTTAGTTTACAGATCAATTACAATTTTTGGTTCTCAGATCTAGTCCAATAATCGACATGGAAATCCCCAATGATCATGTGCATACATCAAACCACTATTTATTCCTATTTCATCCTACATTGAAGATTAGATTTCCCAATTACATTTGTATAGTCATAGTCATCACATAGAAAATGATATTTCATATGCCTACCACTTAAACCTAGTGGATGATCTTCCTCTTAATGTAGGAGAGGAGATAGGCCCAAGCTTCCAAGTTCATTTGTGCATTAGGCTAGTAGACCCTATTTTCTTTTATTACAATGACTGATATATTTGATAAGCCTTTAAGCAAGATTACAATCTAGAGAGAGCAAGGAGGCAAAGAAAAATTAGTTATTCATTTTAAGTTTTAAGACAATAAATAACTTATTTCTCTACATGTTGTAGATGTCTCAACTATAGTTGTACAAGTATTGTTAAGTCAACAATATATTTTATCTTCTAAATCAACTCTTACTATGTAAGAATCAAATTCTCTAAATCAAGTCACTCAAGCAAAATTTTCCTTAAAATATGGATATAAGTTTGAAAAGTCAAGACAATAATATGTATTGCAAAATTTATTCCATTAAGTTAAAGTTGAAATCATAGATAATGACATTTAGTCAAATTGAAACTAGGATCACATATTGTCATTACATAAGCACCATAATATTTCTATTTGATTGATATTACATTTGCTAATCACATATTAGTTTCAAAAAAAAATTTAATGACATAAGGTCTACACATCAAACATGTGACAAAAGTATGTTGACCTGAATGTTGATCATAAAGAATCATGAGTATGTCAAATGAGATAAACATACGATAACATAAAATACATAAAATAACATGACATTGAACTTGTGATCCCATCCACATGTAGTCCTATCTCCAAGCCATCAGAATGTTTTCCATCTAATATCATGGACAGAAGAGTGACCCTTGTACTTTTACTACCCAACCATGGAGGGGTTTTTTGTGATGTGGAGCCTAATTAGAGTCAAAGGTCTATTCTATATGGTTTTCTCCCCATATTATTTCTATGAGGGTTTGGGGTAAGTGCCCCCAAGACTGGGCCAAGGGGTAGTGCCCTAAGTGTGCTCCCTATCACAGTATAGGGTGGGGTCAGCTACTATTTTTTTCCATTGGATGACTTATTTTAGCCCTAATTTTGTAAGTAGAAAAAGCTTGTATAAAAAGGCTTAGGGTTAGGGATTTCATAATGTAATGGTGATATTGTAGCTTCTTGCAATGGTATTGAGCTATAAGGGATTGTGGATTGTAATCATTAGATAATAATAATATTGGAGTTGCTATTGGCGGATGTAGCCTAGGGATTGGGTGAACCACATTAAATCTTGGTGTCTTATGTTCTCTTTTGTGTGATCTATTACTTTTTGATATTGGTTATATTTGCATATAACTATTTTTTCTATCTAAGGTTAATCCTAACAAATGGTATCAAAGCTAGAGGGTCATCATTTTTTTTTCACCGATCCTCTGGGAGAAGGTCTCACAGTTGAGTGGGAGTCTCACAATTGAGTGGGAGCAATGCCAAATGAGGGTAAGATAAAGTTGGAGAAGTTTAATGGGTAGAGCATTCAGTTATGGAAGATGCAAATGGAGGACTATCTTTATCAGAAGGATTTATGGAAGTTGTTGGAAGGAAAATACAAGAAACAAGGAACTATGTAAGATGAGGATTGGGAGATTTTAGATAGAAAGACACTTGGAAGCATTCAATTATGCTTAGCACCATCAACGACATTTAACATTAAAAAAGAAAAGATGACGAAAGAATTGATGCAAACCCTAGCGAAATTGTATGAAAATCCCTTCACTTCAAACAAGGTAATTCTTATGAAGCATTTATTTAATATGAAAATGAAAAAAGGTGGATTTGTTATGGATCATTTAAATGAGTTTAATACTATTACTAGTCAATTATCTTCTGTGAGTATTAATTTTGATGAAGAAATTAAGGCTCTCTTGATTTTGTGTTCTTTGTCTGAAAGCAGGAATGGCTTGGTAATGGCTATGAGTTATTCTATTTTTGGATCTAATACCCTAAAATTTGATGATGTGATTGGCTTTATTATGAGTGAGGAAACTTGTAGGAAAACCTCAAGTGGATCTACATCAAGAAGTTCTTTCGACCCACAAGGAAGAGGCAGAACAACTGAGAGAGAAAATAATTTTGTAAATCATGGAAAATCAAGAGGAAAGTCAAAGGGGAAGAGGTCTCAATCTAGAGGACCAAGAGATTGTTGGTACTATGGTAAACTAGGGCATAAGAAGAAATATTGTTGGACTCAAAAGAATAATGAAGGAGATAAACTAAAAGGGAATAAGGAGGTAAATGTAGTAACAAATTTGAAGATGATGATTTGTTTTTGTCTTTAGAAAGTGTTGATGATTCATGGGTTTTAGATTCTGGTACTTCATTTCATGCTACACCTCATAAAGGTTATTTTATTAATTATGTCCAAGGGGATTTTGGGCTTGTTTATTTGGGGGATAATGAACCCTGTCAGATTGTTGGAAAAGGAAAAGTTAAGATTGAGTTGCAAAATGGGAATCATTGGCTACTACATGAGGTAAGACATGTTCCAAGGCTGAGTAGGAATTTAATTTCACATTAGCAACTCAAAAATGAGGGCTATGTAGTTACTTTTAATGACAAAAATTGGAAGGTTTCAAGAGGTTCCCTTGTAGTAGAAAAAGGTGTGAAAATAGGCACCTTACATATTTGTATAGGTCATATTGTTCCTTCTACTTTGATTGTTTCAAAGAAAAATGAATGTTCAAGAATAGTTGTTGTAGTTAAGAAAGGAGAACAAACAGTTGTTATAGATTCTAATATAGCACTATGGGACCACATACTTGGGCGCATGAGCTAGAAAGGTATGAAAATACTTCATTCAAAGAAAGTTTTACCAAGTTTGAAATGTGTTAATGTGGATTTATGTGATATTTGTGTGTATGGAAAACAAAAGAGAGTGACTTTTGTGAAGACTGGGAAAGAAAAGAAAAGTGAGAGATTAGAGCCTATGCATATAGATGTAAGGGGACTAGCTCAGGTATCTTTCCTTGGTGGCTCTCATTATTATGTTACATTTATTAATTATGCAACCAAAAAAGTTTCGGTTTATTTCCTTAGATAGAAATCTGATGTATTTCAAACTTTTAAGAAATGGAAATACTTGGTTGAAGATGAGGTTGGTAAGAAATTAAAATGTTTCAGATCTGATAATGGTGGTGAGTATTGTAGTCATGAATTTGAAGATTATTACTCCACTAATGGTATTTGTAGATAGAAAATTGTTCCAAGGACTCTATAGGAAAATGGAGTGGCTAAACGCATGAATAGGACTATAATGGAGCATGCAAGAAGCATGAGGTTGCATGTTGTGTTGCCTTTAAACATGTGGGTGGAGGCTATCAATACTAATGTATATTTGATTAATAGAGGTCCATCTACTCCTTTTGGTTGGAGTTTTCTAGAGGAAACATGGACTGGTAATAAGGTGAGTTATTCTTTTCTCAGAACCTTCGGTTGTGATGCATTTTCTCATATAGATTCTAAAAATAGAACCAAGTTGGAAGCTAAGTCAAAGAAATGTGTATTTGTTGGATATGGCATTGATGAATTTGGTTTTAGGCTTTAGGATTCTAAAAATCATAAAATTGTAAGAAGAAAGGATGTCATATTTAAGGAGAAAGTGTTGTACAAAGATCTGTTGTAGCAACATGAGAAAAAAGAAGATGATTATTGATCCGGTGGGTATTTTTAGTGAAAATTGAAGTGTCTTCAAAACTCCAATTTTTTGCACCATCAGAAAGATCTCAGCATCCTGATTCCAACGCAGCTTGAACAGAGTGAAAAGGATTCTATTTGTGCAAGTTATGTTTGGTCAAAGTTTGGTCAAATCAGGACTAGAGGCTGTAAAAGGGTGAAAAAGTAATCATCTCAAAAGTATTTGACCATGGATTTCAAATGAAAGAGCTCGTCAAAAGCTTTCCAATGGCGTTCATTTCATCAAGAATGGAGATTGGATGTAAAAGCTATAATGGTTTCAAATTCAGGTAAAAGTATGGATTTTGATGATGTCATCATGACATCACAAAGAGAGGGAAAACATTCAAATTAAAATTAAAATGGTTATTTAATTCGAATTAAAAGAATGAGATAATGGGAGTTGAACTCCTAACCATTGGCCTCCTAAAATTAAGGCCAACCAATGGGCTATTTATGGTACATGCAATATTAAGGGAAGAGTTGTTATCTATCAATAACAGATCCGCCCAATCTTATCTAAATAAGGGTATTTTTGAAAACAAACCCTTAATTTTGGTATGAGATCATAACAAAATAATGGTAAAAGGGGCAAATTCGAAAATATGTAATCAAAATAGGGGATTATGTTTGTTAATTGTTTTAACCCATTTTTGGCTAAATTTGATGTATAAAATGGGGGTAGTAGGCTTTTGAAAGACATTCAGGGGTGAGAACAAGAGAATGTTTAAGAGATTTTTGAAGACTATTCTGCACGTTGAGGGCATGTTATGCTGATGTGTTTAAGGGAATAAGTCTTGGTGCATTTGTAATTGATTTTGGAGAATAATCGGATCGGTCGTACTCTATTAGAGCCGACTCGGAGACGTAGTCACATTTGTGGTGAACTCTGAAATCAAACTTTGTTTGCACTCTCTATCTTCTTCTCTCTCAATTTTGTTTATTTCACCTTAAATTCTTAAGTTTTGATGCATAATTTCATTTATGTATGCATGTAATAAGACTTCCGCTAAAATTTGATTTTATTTAAGCATTCAATACTGCAATTAGTCTATAGATCTATTCATCAGATCAATTATATAGCATTGGATGATACTCCAAAAAATGATGTTCTTGTAGTTCCTCATGATCTGCAATAACCATAACAAAAAATACCACACACCAGTGAGTGTTAGATGGTCAACAAGGCTAAGTGGACCTCTAGAGAGATTTTCTCCCTCTTTGTATTCTATTTTACTTACTGATGCTAGTGAACCTAAATTTTATGATGAAGCTATGCAGGTGGATACAAAGATTCAATGGGAGTCTGCAATGAAAGAAGAAATGGACCCTTTGCTGAGAAATAAGACATGAGATTTATGCCAATTTCCTACAAGTAAAAAGGCTTTATAGAATAAATGGGTTTATAGGTTGAAAGAAGAGGATGGAGGTAAGAAAAAATTCAATGCCAAGTTAGTGGTAAAAAGATTTGCATAGAAAAAAGACATTGATTTTGATGAGATATTTTCTCTTGTTGTAAAAAAATGACTTCTATTCATATTGTTTTAAGTATTGTGGCTGCTAAAGATTTACATTTGAAGTAGCTAGATGTTAAAACAACCTTCCTTCATGGTGATTTGGATGAAGAGATATATATAACACAACTATAGGGATTTGAGGTCAAAGGTAAGGAGATCTTAGCGTGTAGATTGAAGAAAAGTTCATATGGCTTGGAGCAAGCACCTCGGCAATGGTATCTAAAATTTGATAGTTTTATGCATGAGCATGGATATAGTAGGTGGCATTTAGATCATTGTGTTTATTTTAAGAGGTTGGATGATGATAGCTACATTATTTTATGTTTATATGTTGATGATATGCTTGTAGTTGGTACTAACATGGATCACATTAAGGGGTTGAAATGCCAGTTAGCACATGCATTTGCTATGAAGGATTTTGGGGTAGAAAAACTAATCCTTGGTATGAAGATTTGTAAAGATAGGAAGAATAGTAAATTGACATTATCTCAAGCTGATTTTATTGTGAAGGTGTTACAATGTTTCTCTATGGAGAATGCTAAAGCTATCAACACACCTTTACTTGGTCATTTGAAGTTGACTAAGGAGATGTGTCCAAAGACACAAGAAGAGGAGGCCAAGATGTCCAAGGTACCTTATAATTCAACTATGGGAAGCTTGATATATGCTATGTTATGTACTAGGCCTGATATTGGACATGCAGTGGGAGTCATTAGCAGGTATATGAGTCATCCAAGAATTGAGCATTGGAATGCAGTTAAATGGATTCTCAAATATTTGATAGGAACATCTAGTAAGCGTTTACACTTTGGGGGCTCTATTATTGATTTATAGGGCTATGTTGACTCAAATTTGGTAGGGGATCTTGATACTAGACAGAGTACTACAAGTCTGTATTTACTATTGGTGGGTTAGTAGTGAGCTAGGTTTCTCGGTTGCAGAAGGTTAATGCTTTATCTACTATAAAGGTAGAGTATATTGTTGCTATAGAGGTAGCCAAGGAGATTATATGAATTCAGTTATTTTTGGAAGAATTGGGACAACCTCAGAAGGATAATTATTTGTTTAAAAATAGTTAGAGTTTCATTCATCTTACAAAGAATTTAGCTCTGAACTCAAAGAAAACACACATATAGGGACAAGAAACTACTGAGAAAGACTTACATAAGGCTCAAAACACTAAGGAAACTGACCTAGAGAAAATTAATGCAATGGTCATAGCCTCACTTCCTCATTCTCTAAGAAAAACATTGAAAACATCAAGCCCAAAGAAAGCTACTATAGGATTGATTGTGTCAAACACTATATAAGCATAAGCACTCAATCAATTTTTGCACCTGTCCATCTCAGCACTTCATTGATAGAAGTGACAAGAACTTCATCTACCGAGTAGTCATTACTTCCCTCTACATTAGTTTTGGTAACACCTGGTATTTTAACAATTGGTATTTTAGAAATGAGTGCAATATCTACCTTTTCAGCTAGTCCTACTATATCTACCATTGTTTCCATTCCTAGCATGCAAATTAGACCAAGTCTCAACAGAGTACAAAATTTTTGGGTAAAGGAAAAGAGAAGGAAGAAGAAATTGATCTTGATGAGGAGATTGTAACTCCAAATTGGGACATATAAAATCTTAATCCTGATCAAATGCATATATTTGGAGAGCTTCTTCAGAAGAAAGCCAAGCAACAGAGGCTTATAGATGAAAGAAATAAGGAATTCCAAAATAATTGAAGATGCAAAGAATATCCTAGCAGAGGCACTAAAAGTAGAGGTTGATACTTCTCAACCAATTTTGAATCAGTTAGCAGAGGTAGTCCAGAAATTCAATAAATATTTGAATGGACAAGAAAAAAATGTTGTAGAGAGCTGAGAAGAAGTTTAAAAATAAAGTTATGGAACTTATTGCTCAGCAGATTGCTATTCATCAAGTAGAATTATCTACTATTCTAGGCTCACTAGAGACCTCTTGCAACAATGTATCTTCACTATTCAGTAAACTCTGTGATATTTCAATTTTCACCAAGGAAATAAGAGATACATTGTCAAAGATTGATGAAGATCTAAAGGCAAGTGCACAATACTTGCAACTTGACCCAAGTTACAACTCTGCTCACTACACAAAGATCATATTCTTAACTAATATGCAGGCAAAATTGCTAAGAGAAGAAACTAGAATAAGAGCTAAATTAATAAACATTCAGAGCATGATTATCCCACACATGGATGCATTGTAGAAACATATTACACATGCCAAAATACTCATCCATGACAACAACTTCTCAATTATAGACCACATGATAGAACTATCAGCAAAAGTGTAGATTACATTGCACACATGCAAGGTGTTGTAAGAAAATTGGGACAAGACAATGGCACTAATCCTAAAGGTACATGTAGATTTCTTGTCATATTTTGACATTACCATATAATATATCGCATACATCTTTGGCATTAATGTCAAAAAGGGGAGAAGATTGTATATTGTAAAGAAGATGTATATTATAAGAGGAAGCATACATAAAGGGGGAGAAAATGTATATATATTAGATATGAAAAAATGAAAAGTATATTGTATATATGTATGGGTAGCATTATATATGTCTAGATATTCAAAGATACATCTCTTACAAAAATAATTTTGAAAAATCTCAAAAATAGTATACTCTACCGAGTTGGAGACACAAGGTGATGAATTAAAGGTATTCTTAGCTGATAAGTGTTTTTGTCACTAATGTCAAAGGGGGAGATTGTTGACATTACAATCATGTTTGTTATTAGTGACATACACTTATTCAGATTGTAAGTATCTACCAAGCATATTGAACAGTTAACAGAGTTAACCAAGCATTTTAGTCTATACCGAGTCCTACAGTTGCTACTGAATCCAAGAAATAGTATCCAGTTTGTGCCAAGCAGTTTCTACCATGATGATGATCAGCAGTGTAAACCGAGCTTCATAAGGTTTACCGAGTTCCTTAGTACAAACTAAGTTGTGCGATGCTTACCAAGTTCACAGTTACTGTGATGTGAATCTAGTGGTAATCGAGCCTCTTAGTGTTAACCAAGTAACTCAGTTTATATCTAGCTCATAGTGATAGCATTTACTAAGCTATGGAGTCAAAATCAAGTGACTCAGTTTATATGCCAAGTTTTACAGTATTCACTGAGTGACCAGTGCGGACTAAGTTCAAACTACTTGAAGTGATCAGTATGGATTGACCTTCTATGTCTACTGAATGAATGATGATGCCAAGCTTTGATAGTGGATGTTGATTATCAGAACCTCACCAAGCTAGTCTTCAGAACTCAAGTTCCTGTAGTTGGGCCAACTTTGTGTATTTTGTGTAAACTTGTATTGTAGCCAACTTTGTTGATTTGTAAATTGGATTGGTATATATGTAATATATTGTATTACATCCAAGATAGAATATGGAAGTAAGATAACAAGAAAAGAAAGGCAGAAGTGTGAAATATAAGGTTACAGTAGTATAAGGAGCAGCAAAGATTTATCTATCACAATAAGGTGATCATTACACTCAAAGGAATCTCATTTAGCAAACCAAGTTGTAGATTAGAGATCAACTACTATTTTATTCTAATAGGTGGATCAATCAAATCCTTTCACAAGGTAGACTTAACAGTCTTTTGTAAATCTCTTTACCGAGTGCATACTTCATTATATGTTTGTAAATCCTTTTGCAAAGTGGACCTAGCAGTCCTTATTGCTCCTAATAGGGAAAATCATCAGAAGTGATCATTATAAGCCTTAACAAGCCAAATTTATACTGCAGTACTAAAGCTTGTGGGTATCATCCCCACCCCAATTTTACTTTCTATTTGGAAGGTTTCTAGGTCACCGAATTGTGTGTCAAAGTGTTATGAATGTTTTATTGCTTTTAGTTATTTATGCATGCAATTAGATCAGAATACACATGAAAGATTAATTGCTAATAAAGGATTAAAGTTTTATTGGTTACTAATTTGCCCCTTCCCTCTCAATAACTTAGCCTATCATATATATTTCCAACAGTTAAATCTTGGTGTCTTGTGTTCTCTTCTATGTGATCTATTATTTTTTGATATTAGTTATATTTGCATATAACTACTTTTTCTATTTGAGGTTAATCCTAATAGGGTTAGCTCCTCGAGGTTCTTTGATTAAGAAGAACTACCTAACCTTGGCACAAGAAGGCTAGCAACTTGGGACGATTGGATCAAAAGGATCTAGTGCAATCATGTGACTAATCTACTATGCAACCATGTGCCTAAGTAGCATCTAAACATGGTTGTGGAAGAGGGAAATAAAATTTAACCATGCATCTCAATCATATGCATTTAATTTTATAGCTTGACCAAGCAAATAACTAGCGTAAGTAAAAGAACTGGCATGTAGCAATGAAAGAATATCATAGTACTTCCAATTTCTATCATGCCCCTTTTTTACCACATTCAGTACCCTTCCAAAATAATAGTAATTTTCTCACGAATGTATTTAGTCAATCATGTAAACATTGATTTATAAGGGAACGTCTTATTCATGTGTATGCATAAGTTGAATTATGAGTAGGAAATGCATCAACAAATCTAATAAATCGTTGAGGTAAGAAAAGATAACTTCTCTTGATTTACTTTTAAATTAATCATTTGGTATATATTAAAAGAAATTAATATCAATCCTATTAATACATTAATAAGTTGAAATTATTTAGTATCCTTCAACAATGAACATGAATTTCTTTGTTATGGTCATGCTAAAAACTATAATTTAGCTTACTTCCTTATCCTAAAGTATGTGTATTGAAGACTTGGTAACTTCACAAAAACATTTCTATTTCTAAGCATGTTGTTTATATAAACATGAGCACTATTATTTTATTCAAAGATAAAGAAATAGATAATCTTCTAAGTAAAAGTATCACAAATATGAACAAGTCATTTAATACTGTCAAGTCTACATGTTTAGATTAATTTCAAACAATGTTTCTTTCTTTTTTAATGAGCAGCCCAAAAAGGAGACACAACTATGGTATTTGACCTACTTAAAAAATTTCCCAGTCCAAAATAAATAAGCATCTGAAGGAACAAAAGTATAGTTCTTGACAAAAACCCGGTCTGTCAACGATTTACAAACCTTGGATATGATATTGAAAAATGTGTTTCAAATAAAACATTTCCACAAGGAAATTATGCATGGAAGTTGTTGTTTGTCTGGTCATTCCTATTGGACTTGAAAGAACATCAATTGGAAGAAAACTAAATTTTTGCATTAAAGAGAAAATATATAATGGGAAATTTAATAGGCAAAATGTGGTTCACAATTTTTCTCTGCTGAGATTAGTTAAAGTTTCTATGACTCTTTTTAGTTAGAACATTCTTCTCATTGACACCTAATGCTTGGAAAACAATTACAAATGGAAACATTTAAGTTTTTAATGCTTCTAACTTGTCATTTCAAGAGGAAAACAAATTTATCTGATTTAGCTTACTCATTTAATTTTTCTAAAAATCAGTAATTTGTATTTAAAACCAAAATGAACAAAACACACTCTTTTGGTCAAACAAAATAGGCAATGATTTTTACCCATCAACAATCTTCATTGCCATAATGAAAACTTCAAAGCAAACAACGATTAAGACCATCTACTCAAAATGCTCAAAAGAGTAAAAATAAAAATGTGCTAGTGAAACAAAAAGAGAAGAGTCACATGAAGAGAAAATTATTACTAGATCTTTGCTAACCAAATCTAACATATTTGTGTTTATACAATGTACAACAAAAATAAACTTTGGGTTATTATATGAATTGTTCCAAAAACACTAGAGAAAGTTTAATTTCAAGAAGATTTCCAAACAAGCGTTGGAGATTTTTTTCTAAAACTACAACCATATAAAACCAACATCGCAAAAAAGGAAATAGGTGAACCTATGTAAACTTGTTGATCTTCTCAATGAAATCCTTTCCTTTTTCCCAAGTAACACTGCTCCAACTCGTACAGATTCTGTTTTGAAATATAGACTATTCCTTCCAATAAAAAAATTTCCCACTCAAATTAAATTCTTCACTTCTTGAAGAACAAGTTCTCCATTGCTTCGGTTCCCTCTAATTTTGCTAACAAACATTATGGTAATTAATTGAAAGTTGTCGTTAATAACTTTTCTTCCTCCAATACAAGAAAGTCACTCCAGTTTAATGGGTGGAGTAATTAAAAACTATTAGTTCTACTTATTTCATTTATATCCCTCAAATGTTATCTCATATTTCAAATTTGAATAAACTTATTTAATTACTAATAAAAGAAATTAAAAAGTACTTTATATCTTTTTTATTACTTTTTTCTTTACTAGATAAAATAAATAAATAAATCCATACTTTTATCCATCATACTAACCTTAAATGAATTGCAGAAATAATCTAACTTGAAATCAAAAGAAAATTAATTTGAGATAAAATGAAACATTTAATGTGTGTGTGTTCCTACGTCAGACAATCCAGGCCAACCCTACTGAGGAGCTAAACTCCCCTACCTCAACGTCTCTTCCACCTTTTGTTTCCTCATACTCACAAACTTGAAACATATCACTGCATTAGTATTGCCAACACCATGATAAAAAAGGATGACATCATTACAATAAACTATTAATACATCTCATATATGAAATTTCATGATTCCATTAATTTTCCATAATATGAACTTAAAACATTCATCATTCATATAAACATGAGCTTTGAACATAACAAAATCAATCATTTATTAGTAACGACATGATAACTAGGTGTCCATGAATTCTATCCATCTAATCAAATATCGACTATCAAGTAGAACCAAATATCGACTATCAAATCTAATCAAAGTCTATATTGTTTTCGACTCAAGTCGAATCATAACATAGTCTAAGTCAAAAGAGTCAACACATACTAAGTTCCAAAAGATAGCAAATCGAAAATTGAGTCGTGACATATAAATAATCATGTAAGGAGTTGTTGGACTTCATTAAAGTTATAAAGTATAATCTTCATTTGTGGTCCATTTGGTTGCTGGAAGATGAGGGCCAAACCCGGGTTATTAGGGGTAAAACCAAGTTTTGCAAAAAAACATGGGCGTTTGGTTCGTTAAAATTATAACCCGGTTTTCAATTTCATCTTCCAATAAAAAGGTGGAATTCGAAATTAAAACCAGGTTTTGAATTTTATGACAATTTTTTTAATAATATTGTGGGGTCCACGGTATATTCATCTTCCGTGTCAACCAAACGGACCATTGGCTTTCCAAACCACAAAACCAAGTTTTCGAAAACCTGGTTATAAAATACCCTGGTTATGCCACAAATTCATCTTCCCCAACCAAACGGGACGTTGTTGAAGACAAAATATGCAACAATTTTATTTTCAATCTTATAGATAGAAAAGACATCCACTTTTACATTGCTGTTGATTGATGATCCCGCAGACTGCAGAACGTCATTAATTAATAATAATTGTTTTTATTATAGCCGTTTAACAACGCTGTTCTGTAAGCTTCCTTGGAAAGTTCATCATAGAAATGAAACGTATACGAAGAAGCTAATAAAATTTGAAGAATGGCTGATCTAGTCCTTTCAAAGACACAGAGCCATCTTTATATTGACAATCTGCTTCCTTCCAATTATTGTGAGCTACCATTGCACTGACAAAGACGACTTAGCTTCAGAACCAATATGGTAGTTTTGCTATTATCAAACTAAATGGGGTAAATGCCGATGATATAATAAACAGATTGGACGGCTCTAAGGCTGGCTCAATTCAAAATCGGCATCCATTTTCTTGACTGCACGCTTTCTCTTCAGCCTCCTTATTTTACCAATATCCTCCCTTTCATCCACAAAAGAGGCGAAAGATCTTAGAACCTTTGCAGTTCTCAGTCTTAATGTATGTGACTTACCAGGAGATTCCTCATTACATCTATCAGCATAGCGAGTGAATTGACAAATCATGCGGAAAAAAAATACAAATAGAGTTACAAAGCACACGATCCCCGTGACTAAGAAAAGGCCCCAGAAACTTTCCAGGCCAAACTTATTTGAATGGACCGCGGGTGCCTCTAGACTGCATATATCATTTTTCAACCATTTATCATGAATTCTCTGAAGTTCCCCACTTTCTGAAAGGGCAAGGATCGCTGTCGACATGTCAACTGCAAGTTGAGAGTCCTTTGGAAAAACCTATTCAACATCAACACAGATCCTACAAAGTTTAATCTCATCATAAAAGAACAATGAAAGAAGTTAAGAAAGATCATAGCAAAGCCACTTACAAATCCCCATCCACTCTTAGTAAATTCACTGCCCACAATTGTATATCCACACCGTGTAGATAGAAATGATTCAATGTAAGGACGCTCGTCTACAACTGCTGCCACACCACCTTTGTTTGGTCCCAGAGACAATGCTTTAGCATAACTATCCGGAGTGTTCAAAGGCACTAATCTATATTTCGCTATATTGAACTCTCCTGATATATAATCTGCTACAAAAGACCCTGTTTGATATCCTATTGGATAATTGGTCGATGCCAAGCTATCAATTCCTTGAATTGTTGATGAAAGCTGCTCTACTGTGAGGATTGATGTTAAGCTTGCTGTGTAACTTGAATTAATGATCAAAACAACAAAAAGCCATATGATTAGTACTGCACGTCCAAGGCTGCTCACAGTATTTTCCCCTGCATAAACAAGATGAAAAGAATCCTAAAATCAGTTTGACTAAAACCTTTTCCAATAGTACAATTCAGTTGCATGTTCGCTACTTTTTCTACATCTTTAGTAATGTTCAAATAGTTTATGATCCATAATATGAAAGCATAAACCAGTTGCCAAACAAAAAAAATTCCAACACACTAAAATAGATTGTAGAAGGCAGAGTACTCACTATGGGCAAAGAACATCGTAGAGAATGCGAACCTGCCAAAACTAACTTATGTAAGGCGCTCAATCTTACATGTCTGAAAATACAGTTCTCCATTGCAACTACAACATCATCATATTGTCTATTGTTAAGCAAATAATAATGTAACATTAGAATATGTGGATTTCCTTGATATTCTCAGAAATGTTCTACACTGAGGTTTATTATTGCAAACCTTTGTTTCTTGAATCGATTGAAGATCCACAAAATTAATTGCATATTTCAAATGACACAAACCACATCAAACTATAATCGACCACTGAGAATTCCAACTTCACTTTCAGTTCAGAGGCAGCAATCCGAAATGAGCGGTGATAGTCCGTTGGATAATTTCGCATAAAAATCTCAATTGGACACCTACAGGAAAAGAAATTACCAGAGAACATTCATCACTTGCTGCCTTGGGTGCCCTCGAAACTCAGGGTTTGATCTGTGCTCCAGAATCCACACAACAGTTCCAATAACAAGGAAAAAAGCACCAGTTGTACACCACATCTGTATAGTAAACGGACGCAGGAAAGCCCATGCATTGGAATCCATCTCTTTAACAGGTACCACCACAACTAAGCCAGATTCTACATAAGGCTGCGTAAAGTCCACGATCTTCGATCTTTTTGTAACAATTGAAATATCTCCAACGACTGCGTCGAAACTCTGCAAGGGTGGATTCATATATGAGTAGCTGAACGGAAGTACAGAGTAATGTGCATATGCTTACACTTAAGAGTATGTGGTTAATTATTCAGTGTTGTGCAAGGATACTGGTGAATCAGCAAGGAAACAAAATTTCATACCAAAATATTGGGACAAGTATGGAAATGGTGCAAAATTTATCCTAGATACCAACCTTTAACGCAACCTGCTCCACGAGCTTATCATAACTGGGTGTAGAATTCCCTGTTCCATAAGAAATAAATGTGTATGGAACGGCATAAGGAAGCAAGTTCACCGCAGCAATAAACACATCAATGCAAAATCCTTTTGGTATGTGGCTATCATTTACTGTGGAAACAAATTCTTTAAATCCTATTTTTCTGGGCACACCGATCACAAGTTCCCTACCATTGTTTGGAAATGCCCAGCCCCGTGGCACTAGTTTGCTTTCACCGGGCCATATGATATCATGAAGTTTCGGTTTTACATGAGATTGATTGAGGTTGATGGTAGCTGAATATTCTGGTGGTTCAACTGAGAGTCCAGTGTGATCTGACCAGTAACCTATGGTGCGAAATCCTGTACCAGCAATATTGATAATTTCAAAAGTAGAGCCCATCAGATCCCTGTTTTTATCTAGTTGTACAGGACCTGAAACACCGGTGAAATTAATTTCTAGTATTATCTTAAGCAACTGTTCTCCTCCTTTGAAGACCTTCAAAGCTGCTAGTTCTGAATTATTTCCACTCTTATTTGATAGTGTGTTGTGTTCGGCAAAAAAGAAATTTCCTCCCTGATTCAAAAAGGCGTTGATAGAATGAGCCGTCATCAATATACTGTCATAAGCATACAGTCCAAACGCATTGAAAGAGACATCTACCGTGTGAGTTGATTGCAACCTTTTCCACTCTCTTGTAAACTCATTGTAATTTCCTGAATTTGGAATTTTCCGTCGCAGGCAAATCACCCCTTGAAGTGAGTTCATGTCACCTGTTGCAAGTCCAGTTGAATCGAGAACAGAGGACAGCCAATCTGTGACTATCCAAACATATCCACTGCTCAGCATTCCAATGTCTTTAGCTTTGGAGAAAAGATTAAGACCAGCATCTGAATTCATGTGGACTACAAAAACCCGGGACTCTACTAAAGCCAATTTCGCTAACATAATACCCATCTCACTCTGGCTGAATCCAGGAGGCATAGCTGCCTTATTAGTAATCTTAGCTCCCACAGTTCCCAGAGTATCCCCTAATACAGAAACTCCATTTCTCCCATAGTCATCATCTACGTACACTGCTCCAACTTCTTTCCAGCCATAATAGCCCACTAGAGAAGCGATTGCAGACATTTGAGATAAATCACTGTGAGCCATCCTGATAAAATATGGGTACTCATATGATGTAAGCGTGGGATCGGTAGCTGCAAAGGACAGAAGTGGAATTTGGAGTTCCTTTGCCAAATGTGAAACAATGTGAGCAAGCACTGAAAACTGTGGACCTATTATTGCCACAACATCTTTCTTCAATAATTCCAAAGCTGCACAAGGAAAATTGTAATGAAAGCATCAGAAAATCTACTGTTCAAGTTTACAAGTGCTCCAGACTATGAATCGCTTGGTGACATGTCATGTTAAATCAAAGCTGCACAAGGAAAATTGTAATGAAAACATCAGAAAATCTACTGTTCAAGTTTACAAGTGCTCCAGACTATGAATCGCTTGGTGACATGTCATGTTAAAACGGCATTAGGATAGGTGTCAGTAGAAGATTACTTGAGAACATTATAATTTGATTTGGAACCCAAAACTACCAAAATTCACAGGCTTTCTGAGTTTCATTAATGGAATTATCAGGAAAATTATGAAAAACAGTTAAAACGAACACTATGACCTAAATCAAGCAATTGGAACTGTCTTCAAGTGAACGTATTATATTGAGAAACTGTTATGGATTCGAGCAAATGCTAATGTACGGAATTTTCACCAATCATTGTTTTCAGTACTCCGTTTTCTTCCCGTAAAGAGCATGGAATTGTCAATGCTCCGTTTCTTTGCCGAAGCCTGAGTCTGTGAGTTTCTTGAACCCGTCCCAGACAACGTTATTTGCCCACAACTAAGAAAGTTGATTAAATCGCATTATTTAATTACAGTTTGTACAAGCAAATTGAGCCCTGATTGAGAGACTGAGATCCAACTTGCAATTTTGGAGCTAATTGTAAAGGCAATTCTGTTAACTAATGCATCTCGGACCATGCCCGGCAAAACAACAATATTGGGTAGCATGGAATCGAAAGAGCCAACTACTTAAACAACCGCCAAATCTGCTATACATTAAAAGAAAATAAGTCTATGTGACAGTAAAGCGAATATTAAAAGCATAACCCTGTAAATTTGAAGTTGCTGACCTGCTGCTGTGCCGAAGAAAGCATTGCAATTAGAGTCCATCATACTAAGCTCCAGCTTTGTCCCACCAAGCAGACTATAATCGCTGTTCACATCCTTCACTGCCAATTCCATGGCTGTCTTAGCCACTCTTCCAATTGTAGAATCAAAAGCGAAAAGGGCGCCAACATTTACAACCAAAGGCCTCGCATTTTCCACCAGGCTTGCATATTTACCAGCAATTGAGCCATTACATGGCATCCAGAAAGAGAATACTAATAGGAGAAGAACTAGATAACACTGGCAGTACGGTAAGTTCCACATTTTGAATCACCCCTGTTTAGCGCACAATCTTGGACAGGAGCTCTTCAGCAACCATTTTTCAAAACAGAACAAATATATATATATATATATATATGAACGGGAGCTTATATTCCGCTGAATTTCAATCATGGACGGAAAAATGTGGCTTGGGAACTGTTTTTTCCACCCCAGGAGATCAATCAGGACAACGTTTCCAACAACATAAAGACAAAACGGACCATTAGAGAAACATATAGACAAAGAATAAGCGATTGCCTAAAACCGTAAGAAATCTCTTCCAGAGTTGAAATCCAGCTGAGAAAGGGGAAGGATATTTAGCTCGGCAAAATAGATAAAGATTGACCTAAAACCTGTCAATCCTAGTACTCCCAGCTATCAGCAAATAACAAATGGGGCTGTCTTTCATTAATAACTTCAATACCTGCAGATCTAAATCCTGTTCTCGAATACCACGTCGCTTCTGGGAGAAAATTTATTTGAAGGAGATAAAATTTGGATCGAAAAATCCCGTCAATTTCACAACCATTCTTGAAGACAGGAGAACAAAACGCATATTAAAAGGGGATCTCATATTCCGCTGAATTTCAATCATGGACGGAGAAATGTGGCTCAGTAACTGGGTTTGGTACCCCAGGAGATAAATCAGGACAACATTTCGTACAACATAATGCGATAACAAACCAGCAGAGAAACATCTAGCCTTAAGAGAAAGAATAAGCGATTGCCTTAAAGCTTCCAGATTTGACATCCTAATGAGGAAGGGAAGGGATATTTAGCTCGGTGAAATATATAAAGTTTGACTTAAAACCTACCAATCCTAGGTAGTACTCCCAGCTATCAGTAAGCAAGTGGTGCTCCGTTTTGGACATCACTAACCTCAAAACCTGCAGATCTGAATCAGCTTTTCATATATCACATGACTTCTGGGAACAAAATTTATTGAAAGGAGCTAAAATTTGGATCGAAAAATCCAGTACAGAAAAGATGATAGAAATTCGCTTACCGCCAACCGCAGAAATTTGAAAACAACTGCCTGTGTTTAATAGAACGGAAAGAAGATGATAGACATTAGTTGACAAGAATGCCAATGCTTAATAGCTCAGAAAACATATGATAGACATGTTGCTTAAAGATAACAGGACAAATTTGAGGAAAACGCCAGCATCTTCAGTTTCAAATAAAAAAGGACTTCAATCAGAAAGAAAATGGCATTGAAGAACGTCTTAAAGTCTGTGGTCACTAAAACAGCTGTGAAAGTGGCATGACCATTGAAAACCTTAAAAACCCTACTTTGACGCCGCGCGTTCGAATCTCACATGGCTCAAATTCCTTGCAGCCTGCATCCTTGCTACAGACGTCTGACATCAGACATGGTTCTTCAATGCCAGTCAATCTGCCTAAACGAAGAAATTAAAGCCACATTCAGATAAGAATTATACAGTCAAGATCAACTAAATTCCCCGTAAACATATTGTGCATCTGAGAAATTCGCCTACTTGTTTTGCACATTGAAAACGCCCTCCATTAGCATACGTTTTTCAAGTCTTCAACGGAATTCAACTGGTCGCGGCTTTTTTTTGTGGTCTGTATCATCTGACTTGACAGGGAGTTTGACCATTGGAAGAAGATATGGAAGAAACAAAACAGCAAATGGTTCAACAAGTGGAACATTTACTACCAAGAATGTCTCGAACCCAACTTACAAATTAAAAAATGGGTGGTAGAAAAAATTAGATCTGCTATGTGAACAAATCAGTTAGTGGAAAGTTGAGACATGTGAATATGATAACAATGCAAAAAAAAAAATTTGAGACATGTGAATATGATAACAATGCCAAAAAAAAAAAAATTTAACCGAAATTCGCTTGACGATTATGTTTTGTAGGAAGCAAGTTCTAGAGGTAATCAAGATGCAAATTTTCGTGAAGGCCCTCACTGGCAAGACAATCACACTTGAGGTTGAAAGCAGTGACACAATCAACAATGTCAAGGTTAAGATACAAGACAAAGAAGACATCCCTCCAAACCAATAAGGGTTGATTTTTGCAGGAAAGCAACTAGGGGATGGTCGCACACTGACCGACTACAACATCCAGAAAGAATCCACTTTACACCTAGTGTTGCATTTGCAAGGGAGCATTATCGAGCTTTCTTTGATGGCACTGGTAAGGAAATACAACCAAGATAAAATGATTTGTCGGAAAGAAAAGCTAATTAGTCCCCTGCTTTTGTATAATGAAAAAGCTAAAACCTAAAAGCTATATGGTCTAAAGAAAAAGAGTTGGAAAAATCTAATTAGTCCCCCACTTTTGTATAATTAAAAAAAGAATAAAGATGCTAAGGACAAGTGTAGATGGATACACCCCCCCACCCCCACAAATGGTTGGACAAAATTAAATTTTGATGGAGCTTCGAGAGGCAACCCTAGGATTGCAAGAATAGGATGCATCATTAATAATGATTCTAGAAATTGGATCTCTAAAAGGACCAAAGCTATAGGCTCCACAAACAACCTAATAGAATTAGAAGCCCTCCAAGAAGGTCTCCAAATTTTCCTAAACCTAAGAATCACAAATCTTATTATTGAAGGAGATTCACAGAGTGTCCTAAATACCATTAGAAAAAGGGAGACCCCAAATTAGGTTTTAAATTCTAAATTGGAAAAAGTTCTAAAACTTTTAGACCTCTTCGAAGAAATTTAGATTTAACATATTTTCTAGGAAGGTAACAGAATAACAGATCAGTTAGCAAATAAGGGAGCTGATGATGAAAATATATTAATCTATAATAATAGGTAGACTAGCAGACTTGATTGATTAAGTGGAGGACGCTCCTGAGTAGGTTTTCCACCCTTCTTTCCCCTCTTCTCTTTTACCCCTTGTTAATTATTAGTAGCGATTAGGAAACTTACTTACTAATGTTCAACACACTAATGCTTAATAATGAGTATGGGATTTAAGGATTGTAAGAATCCCACCTATAGAAGAGTTATTAAATTAAACTAGGGCTAAATAATAATCATTTACTATAAGGTGTGTTATTAAGAGTTTTATGGATAATGGTCAGTATAAACCCTTCCTTCTTTTCCCTTTCACATGATCCTAATTACTAACCCCTTGTTAGAAGTTAGCGGTTTCTTTTGATGTAGATTCTTGGAAGAGTAATTTTCCCTAACTGGGCTTTAAGCATGTATGGATGGAACCTGCCCTTGCAAGTTTTCAGTGGATCTTTCTCTATTATAAACAAATTCAAAACTTTGTATAATTTGATGACTTAAGTTTTTATATTCACTGGGGAATGCCCCTTTTAAATATGTATATTATAGGATTATGGTCCTGGGCTAGATTGGAGGTTTTCTTTCTTTGTTCTTTCCTATAGTGCCTGTTTGAATAGAGCAATCTATAATTTCTTATTTCATATAATATAAATACAAGGCTTCAACCATTTACTATTAAAAATAATAATAAAAATCAGTTAGGTCGAAAAAAGGGTCATTATGTCAAAGAATTTAATCCCATATGTGATCATGGCAACAAAGAATACTTAGGGGCTGAGATCAAAGGAAAATAAAAAATTCTAATTGCCCAATTGAGGTGTGGTTCGCATCGGTTGAGATGTGAAACGGGCAGATGGGAGGTTCCTAAAGAAGAGTGGGAGGACAAAATTTGTAGGTTTTTGCAAAGATGGAGTGGTAGAAATAGAAGGGCACTATGTGAAAGATTGCACTGAATACGAGGACATTCACAACTAGCACAAGGACACTTTACAGTGGACCAACATAAAAGAACTTTTCAAAGGGGCAAGACTTCACGAGGGGGTGATCTTACTTATGTAGATCCACAACTAGACAATTGGTCTCGTGAATGCCATTAAAAATCTTTCATTCATTCATTCTGATCATTGGACAACTGAAATTCCCTCCTCCCTGGGATTTGCATATGGCCATCAAATTGGAATAGAGAGTTGAGACTTTTTGTCTTTTTTCTAGTAGGTTTCTTCATCTAGTCTCATGGGATTAAATGAATTGAGATAATATGACGTCTGAATTTGAAGTAAGTTGGGAATTGGCTAAATAGTAGGTGATTTTAATACTAGGACAACAAATAATCAATCCCTCAACTTGAAAAGAAACTAGTAGGAAAGGAGTGACCCATTATGGTTAGAAGAGGAGACTGATTAGTTCTAGAAAAGAGTTTCAAAGGAGAGCAAAGGCAATGTCAATCATTATGTGGTAGAATTTTTGGGGTTATGTAGCTTACATGATTTGGTCATATGTAGCGGTATGAAAGGGTGACAGGAAACATTACATGCGAAACCTACAATGGACAGAGTGTTGCGGATTATGTCATATGTTCCCAAGACCACATTAAAAGAGAAAAATATGTAGAGATGAGAGAGTGCTTGATAGGGCTAAGGTCTGACCACAACCCTATATTTTCATAATTAGCCTTTACCATGGCGTAGCAATAGGAAGGACAAACTCAACTTAAGCAAAAGAAAGACTTGTTGTAGGACAAAATCCTAACAAATGAGGAAAATCATAATTTTTTTAACCAAGTCCTTAAAAGGTTGACTAGGAGTATGAAAAGTACATCTAAACTCGAGGCACAACAAAAAGTAAACAAAGATAGCTTAGTTCTCATAATCTACAAGGTTCTAGAGAAGTGTAAAAGAACTAAACCCAAAAGGGAGACAAAAAATTCTTTCCTAGCAAATCCTTGGTCAATGAGGACTACAATTTAGCGAAGAGAAATTTGAGTTAAAATAAGAGCAAAGAAAAAAAAAAAAAGAGCACGAGAAGCTTCTAAAAAGTAAAAAATGAGTGTATTTGAGAATGAGAAGAATGGAGCTGATTACTCTAGGTAAACAAAATCCCAAGAAATTCTAGAAAGAGTTACAACAAAAGAGAAAAAAATTTGAGAACAATTTCACGAGACCTCAATGGCTTGAATATGCAAGGAGATTATATGTGCATGAGGTTTAGATAAACATATATATTCAATAATCAAGCACACAAATGAAATTTTTACAATTGAAGACATCTTACAAGGCATAAAAAGATTAGCCAAGGTAAAGGCTCAAGATGTTGATGGGCTTCAAGCTAAGCATTTATAATGGGGCAACAAAATCTTGACACCACATATATATCACATCTTTAACAAAGTGAACAATGAAGGGTTTCTTGAAAATTGGTCTACTAGCATGGTGATCCCCCTTCACAAAAGTGGGGACATAAATAATCCATCAAACTATCGCACTATTACATGATTAATCCACTCCTAGGGAAGCTCTTTGGTAGCATGGTTGAATGTAATATTAGTGATTGGGCCAAATTAGAAGGTAAAAAGGCTAAAGAATAGGTTGGTTTTAGACCAAAGCATTCCACTATTGATCATGGGGTTACTCTAATCCTTGGTTGAAAAAGTATGGAATACAGAGGGTGCTGGAGCTTTTTTCTGATTTGTGGATTTCAAAAAGGCCTCCAACATAGTGCCACATGACAAACTCTGGCTCAAAATGGAGGAGCTGAAAATTCCTTTTAAACTTAGAGCTATGACACATAGACTTTATGAGCAGGTCGTGGCTAAAATCAGAACTATGGATGGGATGTCAAAATGATTTGGCAATGATACAGGTGTCAAACAAGGATGCCCTCTCTCTCTAACCTTGTTTGGGTTATACAACTACAAGCTAGAAGAATGTTTAGACAAGAACAATGGAGATGAGATTCAACTAGCTAATTACGTGATAAAGTTACTCCTCTATGTAGGTGACCTTATTTTAATTGCTAAAACTACCAAGCATTTGAAGGAACACTTGAATACGCTTAATACCTTTTGTTAGTTGGCTAGGATGCAAGTGAACACTAGCAAAACCAAAGTGATGTCTTTTTCTTTGAAAATAATAAGAAGCAACAAAACAATTTCATTTTTTATGGTAACCCATTGGAGACTGAGGAGGAGCACAATTATCTTGGAATCAACTTCCATAACAAGCTCAGTTGGGAAACTTGTCGAGCAAAAATAATTCAGGGAGGATGGAAATCATCATATTATTTACAATATAGATGTAGGAATGCAGAATTATGGGACTAGAAAACCAAAAAGATACTCTTCAGTTCGTTTGTTATTATGGTGATCCTTTATGGATGTGAGATTTGGGGCAACAATTTTTTAGATAAAAAATGAAGACAAATAGAAAGAATCCAAAAACATTTAATCATATGTAATCTCAAGATTAAAACTACCATTCATTAGGAGATCTAATTGGAGGAAATAGGCATTTTTCCATTAGAGGTTGTTGTCATTGTTCGATGATTATGTTATTTAAAGAAAACTCAAAGAATGGAAAATTAGCGATGGCCTAAATTGATCATATAAGAAAGACTAGACAAAAGGAAAAACCTATCGATGGAAAAGTTGAATATTAGTAGGCATGAATGTACAAATAAGAATGAGGAAATAAAAAAGTATGTGAATGAAAAGTTCAGGAGTCTAATATGTTCAAAACATAAAGGACGCAAAAATGATTATATCAGAGAACTTCATCTAAAGAGGGAGCACATGGAGAAAGCATACATAGGAGCAAATATCAATTGGAAAGCAAAAATGCTCATAGCTCAACTTAGAACGAGTTCCCATCACTTGAGGTGTGAAATAGGTAGGTGGACAATACTAAAGGAAGAATGGGAGGAAAGAATATGTTTATTTTGTAACATGGGAGTGGTGGAGATAGAACACCATTTTATCATGGAATGCCCAACGTACATTGCCATTAGCTCTAACTATAACGATATCCTAGCAACCAGCAATTTGGATTCTATTTTTGAGGAAACATAGTTGGACAGGACAACAAATTTAATGATCAACATTCATTGTAGAGAAATGGACCTAAAGAAGCAGTTTCAAATGACTTAGGGTCCATGGTGTTCTTTCCTAGGTGGTCCTTTAGGCTACTTTGGCCTTGTGGGCATTATCAAAATATGTCATTCTTTCAAATTGTGAAATATGTGACCAAAGTTTGGAAAAAATGAGTTGTTCTTTTTTAAGTTTTTATATCTAAAAATCTATTATGATTTGAATTCAATTCAATAATATCATTTAGTTGTTTACTATGTCTTCTCTTTCAATCAAAGTATTTTGGTAGAAGGTAGTGTAATTAGTTATAATTTTACAAATTGTTGTAAGATAAGTAAGAGGAAAGGGCTTAATGATTTATGATTTAATGATAGTTTATTCTTTGTTCATCTAATCATATTATTATTATCATTAAAGAAACAAAAGAATATATAATTAAAAATTCTATTAATAAATTTCATGTGTTAATTGTTACATGATCTACTTGTACTTCAAGTGCTTAATAAGTTAAAATTTGTAGACCTTAATTAGAAGAGTTGTGTGGTACCAATATTATTGCTGCAAATAACACATGACTCCCAAGACTTTTGTGCATAAAGTAGGGATTAAAATATTTATTATAAGATAATGTATATGTTCTTGATGGAATGAGTAAAGGATTTAGTAATTGAGTGTGTTCCAATAGTTGTGATAGCACTTGTTGATTAAATGTCAATATATTTGACATTATTGCACTGATGGTTGAGACTTCAAAGTTGTCATCAATGATGATAATTACCAATCATTGAATGACATGTGTTCCTTAGATCTCACTTAGTGTGCAAGTATCAATCTCACTTTTGGATGCATTGGCAAAAAGCATGTTGATGTCACATCACATTTAATGTTCCCCTAAATCTTTAGTTAGAGCTAGTAGACTTGCCAAGTAAGCTACTGTAAAGAAATTTGAAGTCATTAAAAATTTCCACATAGGATTTTGAGAAATGAGAATTTAGGGTGGTCAACTACTAGGTCATCTCCCATATGAATTAAATTAGTTGTGCAAATTTTTGAGATGGTTATATTGGACAGTAATTTGGGCATCTATAAGTAGGTATCAATCAACATTTCTAAATTATCACTTTTTAAACCTTGTGTACATAACAAATCCCACATAGTTTGTCTTTACTATCCAAAAGCCAAAATATACCTGCAAGATGTTAAGTTACATATAGAGACATTAAAACTAGTCATTTAAGTTTGTACCATTTAGAAGCTTAGAGTGCAAAAACTTAGTTATAATGGCTACTAGTACATTCCCGTATAATGAAGCAAAAGTAAAAATTTTAAATGGAGACTTTTATATCATTCATAATATTGTTTGAATAAATATTTGGCTTATCTGCACATGACAGAGCCATAATTCACAAAAGGAGGTTTCAAAGATGAAGGGATGAAGGGTGAAATTATGGTTGCGACTGAAGGTAATTGAATCAAACAAATAGTGATATGTTGATCACAAAACAAAAAAATAAGCAAAAGCCTCAAATTGACTTAAAGAAATGAGAGGCAAGGCATCCATTATATAGAAAACTAAACGGTAGGTGACATTATCAAATTCAACCATATGGACCAACAATCCAACTACACTATTAAAGATAAACAACTATCAACCATAAAAGTAAATATATTCAACCATATATTTAATATGGGATTGAATAGTCAATATGGACTAAAAGTATTCTAGAAAGGCTACCCAAAGTGGTGCAAGAGGACCTTAAGGTTTGAGAACATTTTGGCTTGTAGGTTGGCTTATCCAACCACTAGTTAATAAGGACTAAGCTATGAAGTCTCAAGTTGATTTGTGTGTGTGTGTGTGTGTGTGTGGATAGTTTAGGGGTGAATGGAGGCAAGGGATTTGAGTGGTCCTTTAGGATCTAGGTGTTAAGTCCTAGAAAGTCAACCAAAGGGTCAAACTTTTACCAAAGTGAAATGAATTTTGAGATTTTGATATTTTTAGTTATTTTAAGGTTTTATGTAATGGTCTTTGGAGTCAAGTTGAACCAATGAGGTGAATGGATTTGCAAAATTCTAAAAGATGTAAAAGTGGCTCATGACAACTTTTCCTAAAAACTTGGAATTGGGCTTAATGTTGTTCTAAGCTTGACCTAAGGGTCCAAACATGTGAGAAGGGAATATATAAGGTCATCCAAACCCTAACCTAAGAGTTAGGAAGGATATTGTATAGCTTATGGTTTGAAAAGAGCACAGAAAGTCTAAAATTGCATGATAGAGCCTTAATCCAATGTTTAATGGATTGAAAGAACTAAGTTAATGCATTGAGATTTTAGTAATTTTTGTATTCTTACTTTCTATAGTACTAGTTTTTTTATTGGTTAGGTTATTTATCATTTTCTCAATTTCTTGTGTCTTGATGATTCATTGCCTGGACTAGAGCTAATTGTGCAAAAATGACTCATACTTGAGTTCCTGTGGTTGAACTTCCATGTACTCCTGGAATCAAGTAGGAGACTTTATAAATAGTGTAAATACAAGTTGTGGAGTCATGGGTTACAGAGATGCTATTTTTAATGCCAAGCCCTAGGCAAGTGTAGAGGCATTTTGGCTAGGTGTTTGTTCAGAACAGTAGCAAGAGGGCTTGATGAATGGATTGGATGTGCTAATCCAGGAGTGTGGAAGTGGAAATGTATGTGTATAGGACATGTAAAATCAAGGAGGAGTGCATGAAATACCTTTGATGCATTAGTTGAAAGAAAAGAAGTCAGACTGGTTCACATGCCCTAAAACCCTTGAAAATAAGGGTTTGGTAGAAATCCAGTGTACAAATAGTGTCAGGACCTAAGACCTAAGAAATATTTGAGTCTAGGATAGAGGTAGAAATAATCCATAGTTTATTTAGGGGGTTGTTAAGGGAGTTTGTGAGAAATTCAAGAAACCTAGTTTCTAGGAGGCCTAATTGGGGCAAAAAGGCTACAAGGCCTAAAACTAACAAGGTAGGATTTCGATAAGAAACCCAAGTGAGAAACCATAAGGATGGATCAAGGAAGATTGAAATGTAACAAGGAATAGGGAGGAAACCTATTCTTAGTCCCAAGAAAAGTCTAGGAAGAAGAATGGCTAATTGTTTGTGCCCATATGTGCACTAGGAAGGAATTAAGGTATAGTTTAAAGTTTGAAATTGATGGAGAGTTCTAAAAGGGATAGGGATCTCAATAGTGATCTCATAGTGGGGTAAGGAAAGTACCCTAGCAAGGCCAAAAGATAGGTCTTAGGAAGAGCTAAATGAGCTTTTGTGAAGCAATTCAATATCCCCATCAAAGTGGTATCAAAGCCAGGTTAAAAAGGCTTGGATAGTGTAGTGTGCATGTCAGAGGTAAGTGAATCCATAAGAAAGAGAACCATGGTGATTAGTGTAGAGATAGCTAGTGATTTGATAAACAATAAGAGATGAACAAGATTCTTGACGAAGTTGTGGAAGAGATGAAGAAAAAGTTAGAGGAAGTTGCTAAGATTGTAGGCAAGATGAAAGAGCAGTTAGAAGTGGATAAGGAAAAAGGAAAGAATCAAGTAGGAGAGGAAGCATAGCTAGAACCAAATCCTCCATTAGCATAGGAACCTTTTCTAAAGGCATTGAAGGCACTAAGTGGCAAAGTGCTAGACAATATTCCTATCTTTATTAGAAGAATGGATGCATAATTTGTTATGGAGTGGATCAAAGGTATGGAAAATCACTTCAAATGTGATGGAATAACAGATGCTCAAAAGGTGAAGATAACCAAATCAAGGCTAAGAGGACAATCACTAACTTGGTGGAAGTTCTTGCAAGAAGAAAGAGAGAAGGAAGGAAAGAAACCAATAACAAGCTGGAAAACCATGGTGGTAAAAGTGAAAGAGAATTACCGACCTGAGGATTATGGCATCCAATTACACAAGAAGAGGTAAAATTTTAGGCAAAGAGACCTAGATGTAGCTACTTACATAGGAGGGTTCCAAAAACTAAGCCTAAGGTCTAGAGTCCAAGAACTTGAAAGCATTAAATGGGCAAGGTACCTAAATGGTTTTAGATGGAACACTCAGGAGGAGTTGAGTCTCTTTACACTTACTACCCTTTATAATTGTTATCAAATGGCTATTAAAGTGGAGGAAAAAATCAAGAAGAAACAAGACTCCAATACTAGGGGTAGAGACACTAGAGGTGGTCATAGAGGTGGTTAAAATGGAAGAGGTAATGACAGTAGGAGCCAAGGTGACTCCAAGCTTACAGAGAAAGGACATGAACCAAATAATAGAGGTGGATATGGTAGAGGAAGAAGTTCTTACAACAGTGGTAAGGGTATGTTAGGGGATTTTGGAAGGAGTTCTCATTTTTATTCCATGAAATGCTATAATTATGGGCAGTTGGGTCACCTAGCTTATAGGTGTCCTGACAAACCCTCATTTTCACAAGGTGAGAAGAAGATTGCATATGCTCGAGAAGAGGATTGTACAAAAAAATAAGAGGTGAGTCTAGATTTAGGGAAAGGAGAGAATCTCATGTTGAGGAGGATATTGATTAAAGAACCTACTAAGGATGAGCATAAGCATAGAAGGGCTCTTTTTAGGGTCAAGTGCAAGATACTAGGCAAGATATGTAGGGTCATAATTGATTCAGGATCTACTGATAATGTCATTTCAAAGGAGGAAGTTCAGAAGTTGAAACTTACTAAGATACCCCATGAATATTCATACAAAATCACCTAGTTGAATAAGGGGCAGAACATATTGGTTAATGAGAAAGTGTGAGTTTAATTCACCATAAGCAAGTCTAAGATAGGATACTTTGTGATGTGCTACTAGTGGATGCATGCCATCTATTTCTTGGTAGACCATGGCACTATGAAAGAGAGGTAGTACATCATGGTAAGGAGAATAAGTAATCATTCAAGAAGAATGGGGTAATTTACAAGATTCACTCTTTTTCAGAAGAAGATGCAGTGGAGAAGGTAGAGTCCAATACACTTCTGATGAGTGGGAAGGAATTCCTAAAGGATATGAAGAAGAAAGAAGGAGTTGGTTATGCCAAACTAGTGAAACCAAGAGAGGAGGAGATACCTAAACAATCACCCATGCGAGAAGGGGTGAAGAAACTACTAGATTATCTCAAGGACATCATTTGTGAAGGTACACCAACTATATTGACGCTAAAGAGAGAAAAAAACCATCAAATTGATTTTTTTCTAGGGGCATCATTGCCTAACAAGGTTGCATACAAAATGACACCAGAATAGAATAAGGAGATAGCAAGGCAAGTCTAAGAGCTTTTGGATCAGGGTCTAATTAGGAAGAGTATAAGCCCATGTGTTGTTCCTATGGTGTTGGCTCCTAAAAATGGAGGTAAGTGGAGAATGTGTATTGATTCTAGGGAAATAAATAGGATAACTATTAGATATAGGTTTCCTATTCCTAGAATAGAAGATTTAATGGATTGCTTAGGGAGTGCTAAATACTTATCTAAGATTGATTTAGAAAGTGGATACTGTTAGATTAGAATGAAAGAGGGAGATGAGTGGAAGTCAACTTTTAAGACTACAGATGGGTTATATGAGTGGTTAGTGATGCCATTTGGGCTTAAAAATGCACCTAGTACCTTTATAAGGGTAATGAATGAGGTTCTAAAGGATTACATAGGAGTATTTGTGGTAGTCTACTGAGATGATATTCTCATCGTTAGTAAAACCAAAGAAGTACACATGAAACACATAGAAATTGTGTTGAGGAAACTCCAAGAGGAAAAACTAACCATAAACCTTGAAAAGAGTGAGTTCATGAAGCAAGAACTAGTCTACCTGGGATTTGTAGTATCACAAGGCAACTTGAAGATGGACAAGAGCAAGGTTGAAGCCAATTTAAGTTGGCCTACTCGTAGGATAGGGATTAAAGTCAAAAATCTTCATGGGTTGGCTCACTTTTATAGGAAGTTCATAAGAAGATTTAGTGAAATTTATGCACCAATCCTTGACACCATAAAAGGATGACTCAAGACAAAGTTTGCATGGACCAACGAAGCCAATGCAAGCTTTGAGAGATTGAAGAAGGAAGTGACTACCCAACCTATACTAGTGTTGCCAAGTTTTGATAATCTATTCATAGTAGAATGTAATGAAAGTAACATTTCAATGGGTGCAATCCTAAGCCAAGAAGGTAGGCTAGTGGCATTCTTTAGTGAAAGGTTAAATGAGGCCAAGTCTTGGTATTCATCCTATGATTTAGAACTATATGATTTAGTACAAGACCTTAATAAGTGGAGGCATTACCTATTGCCTATAGAGTTTGTGGTTTATAGTGATAACCAAGCCCTAAGTTACATCAAAACTCAAGACAAGTTGAGTTTGAGGCATATCAAGTGGATGGAACTATTGTAGTCCTACACCTTCACTTTCAAGCACAAGAAGGGAGTTAATAACAAGGCTGCATATGCACTTAGTAGGAGGTTTCTTACTCTTCAAAAGATTCAGTTGCAAAGCACTAGAGTTGAGGAATTTGAGGACCTTTACAAAGGAGATGCAGACTTCTCAAAGATCCATAAGGTATGTACTAAATATGATAATCATTTCCATACTGAATATGCTAATTACACATTGAAAAATGGGTTACTATTCAAGGGAAAATAGTTGTGTGTCCCAAGAGGCTCTATGAAGGAGAATATTATTCAAGAGAAACATATTGGGAGTTTAAGTGGATATTTTAGATCGAACAAGACCCTAGACATAGTAGAAAGGTTCTACTATTGGCCTAATATGTAGAAAGATGTAAGGAGATATGTGGAGTAGTGTGGAGTGTGTTAGAAGGAAAATGGGACATCATCAATTATAGGTCCATATCAACCATTACCCATCCCAAATAAACCTTGGGAGTGCATCAGCATGGACTTTTTAGTAGGGCTACCTAGACCACCTACTAGTTTGGATAGTGTGTTTGTGGTGGTGGAAAAGTTCAACAAGATGGATCATTTTATTCCATGCAAAACAACACTTGATGCTAGTCACATTGCTCACATTTTTCTTCAAAGAAATAGTTAGGATACATGGTTCACCCATGAGCATAGTGGTAGATAATGATGTGAAGTTCATGGGCCATTTCTGGAAGACACTTTGGAAGAGGTTAGGAACAACTTGTCTCATAGCTTTGCCTACCATCCCCAAACAGACGGTTAGACAGAGGTAGTCAACAGGATACTTGGTAATTTATTGAGGTGTTTGACTAAGGAGTATGGAAAAGGATGGGAGCAAGTCATTCCTCAAAAAGAATCCACTTACAATGGTAGTAAAAAATAAGACTACTAGTAGAAGCCCATTTTAAATGGTATATGGGTTACATCCAAGAGGTGTACTTGATTTGAGAGACTTGAAGGGTTATGAAGAGATCAATGGTCATGCTGATGACTTTTATCAATCAATGAGAGAGGTACATGAGTAGGTCAAGAAGAATCTAGTGGAGACAAATCAAAAATTGAAAGCTAAGAGAGATGAAGGGAGACAAGATCTATAATTTGAGGTAGGTGATTTAGTGATGGTATTCTTGAACAAAGCTAGAATACCAAAGGGCATACCAAGCAAGCTATAGATGAGAAGGATTGAACCATGCAAGGTGTTCAAAAAATATGGACCAAATGCATATAAGGTGGAACTAACCAAGGATATGTCCATTTCTCCCATATTTAATGTGAAGGATTTTATCAAATTCAAAGGACTAGAGATGGAGGATGAACAATATAGTACTGAAGTTAATAGGAATGTGGAGGAACTCAATGTACCTAATCAGATCAAGCCACAAGCTAAGAAGATTCTAGATTCTAGGGTGAAGAAGAAAACTAGGCACAAGATATAAATGGAACACTTGGTAAAATGGAGACAAAAACTAGAGTCAGAGGCTACCTCAATGGTTGAGAGTGACTTCAAGAAGCATGGAATTAGTGAGGAGTTCTTAACATTACAAGTTCCCTAACTTGTTTCTTGCAGGGGGAGAATGGTGGAAGAGCACCTTAAGGTTTGAGAAAATTTGGCTTGTAGGTTGGCTTAGCCAACCACCAATTAATAAGGACTAAGCTATGAAGTCTTAAGTTTATTTGTGTGTGTGTGTGGATAGTTTGGGGGTGAGTGGAGTCAAGGGATTTGAGTGGTCTTTTAGGATCTAGGTGTTAAGTCCTAGAAAGTCAACCAACGGGTCAAAATTTTACCAAAGTGGAAATGATTTTTGAGATTTTGATGTTTTTAGTTGTTTTAAGGTCTTATGTAATGTTTTGGAGTCAAGTTGAGCCAATGAGGTGAATGGTTATACAAAATTGTAAAAGATGTAAAAGTTGTTCATGACAACTTTTCCTAAAAACTTGTAATTAGGCTTAATATTGTTCTAAGCACAACCTAAGGGTTCAAACATGTGGGAAGGGAATATATAAGGTCATCCAAACCCTAACCTAAGAGTTAGGAAGGACATTGTACGGATTATGGTTTGAAAAGAGCAAGAAAAGTCTAAAATTGTGCGATATAGCCTTAGTCAAATGTTTAATAGATTGAAAGAACTAAGCTAATGCATTGAGATTTTAGTAATTATTGTGTTCATACTTTTTTTAGCATTGGTTTTTTTGATTAGTTAGGCTAGTTATCATTTTGTCAATTTCTTGTGTCTTGTTGATTCATTGCCTAGTTTAGAGCCAGTTGTGCAAAAATGACTCCTACTTGAGTTCTCGTGGTTGAACTTCCATGGAATCCTAGAATCAAGTAGGAAACTTTGTAAATAGTGTAAATACAATTTGTGGAGTCATGGGTTGTAGTAAAACTATTTTTAATGCCAAACCCTAGGCAAGTTTAGAGGCTTTTTAGCTAGGTGTTTGTTCAAAATAACAACAAGAGGGCTTGCTAAATGGATTGAATGTGCCAATCTAGGAGTGTGGAAGTGGAGGGGCATGTGTGTAGGACATGCAAAAGAAAGGAGGAGTGTAAGAAAGACCTTTGATGCATTACTTGAAAGAAAAGAAGTCAGAATGGTTCACATGCCCAAGAAACCCTTGAAAATAGGGGTTTGGTAGAAATCCAGTGTATGGATAGTGTTAGGATCTAAGACCCAAGAAATCTTTGAGTATAGGCTAGAGGTAGAAAGAATCTACAGTTGATTCAAGGGGTTGTTAAGGAATTTTGTGAGAAATTCAATAAACCTAGTTTTTAGGGGGCCTGATTGGGGCAAAAAGGCTACAAGGCCTAAAACTAACAAAGTAGGAAATCGATAAGAAACCCAAATGAGAAACCATTAGGATGGATCAAGGAGGATTGAAACCTAACAAGGAATAGGGAGGAAATCTATTCCTAGTCCCAAGAATAGTCTAGGAAGAAGAATAGATAATTATGCCCATGAGTGAACTAGGAGGGAATTAAGGTATAGTTTGAAGTTTGAAATTGGTGGAGAGTTCTAAAAGGGATAGGGATCTTAGTAGTGATCTTAGAGTGGAGTAAGGAAAGTGTTGAAGAAGATTGTTGAAGTATAGAAATGAGGAAGATTGATGAAACCTATCATGGAATAATCATTATTTTTTACTGATGTTGAACTTGTTACTTGCTGGTGAGACAATTGGTAATTTGGTCTAAATGCTATCATTTGATTGATTTCTAAAGAGGATTTGAAAATAAAGGATGATTAGAGTACATAGAGAAAGGTTGAATTATATGGTGTATAAAAGGTGCACTAAGACAAAGTAAGACTTTCATGCTATAGTGTATTTTATATATACTTAAGGCCATAATGAAAGGATACTTGAGCAAAGAAAAGAAGAAGGCTAAGAAAAGAAATGTGTTTGCTAAGCTTGATTGAGAAAATAGTGGAAGTCAAGCAAGTCAGTGCAAGCCGAGTAGAAAAGTTAGTTGAAGTCTAGTGAAGGAAATTCAATATGTGCCAAGGAAAGAGAAATCTAGTAGGTGTTGAGTGAAGGAATTTTAGTGTGTGTTGAGCACCAGTAAAGACTTAGTAGATGCCAAGAAACCTAGTGTTGATTGAGCATCAGAAGACAATGATTGTTGAGTAAAAAACATGTTATTGCTAAGTGCCTAAAAAATGAGTTTGATCAAAGATTTGACAAATTTGAGCTGACAAAGTTGATTTCTTGAATTGTGTGAAGTGTGTGAAAGATAAGTATGATGAGTTGGTGGCATAGAATTCAAGATAAACCATTTTGAGAAAAAATTGAAGAGGACTGTAAGGGAAGTTTCTAGAGGGAACATAATAGAAATAAGGGTAGATTCGATGAATCTAACTTAACCCTAAGATGGACGATTTGTGTTAAATGGAAAAGATCTAAACTTTCCATATAAGGAGATAATAGGCTAGAAGCAAAGTGTCATAGTGCAAACTAGAGAGAGACAAGGAGTCTTGAGGTGTTGCTTCATTTGGTGGCTGAAGGGATGAATCTGCAATTGGCATACTAAGCAAAAAGGCTTAAGGAGGTAAAGGCTTGAAGGGAAAACAAGTAGTTAGAGATGAAGGAGATTGAATGCCAAGCAATATGGGCGAATCAATAAGAGATCTATAATCTGCAAGTGAGTTGTTTAGTTATCAAATCAAGTCCTATTATTACTTTCTAACAACTATATCAGTCTAGATAAATCCTTTGGATTAAAGTTGACCTAATAGTCATGAGTAAATCATTTAACATGGAAAAATTCTAATGGAATGTTCTAAAGTCTTTTAACAAGGCTCACTCCTAATTGGGTGTTTGAAATCCTTTAATCAAGGTCACATTTAATAGTGTGCATTGTAAAACTTTAATAGGGTTAGCTCTTCATAGAGGTCACTTCAGACGAGCGAAAATTGGTAGCATGTTACTGGTGGTTTTTCCAATTGGGTTTCCACGTAAAATCCTTGTGTCAAATTGTGGGAATGATTTTTTGGTATTTCATTTTTACATTTCTACAAAGTTCATTTGACATGGGAGAGTAATATACTATGCTTTGAGATATTGAATGATCAATGCATGCACATGTATTTGTTATGTACTAAAAAGTCTTACCTATATATTAGGACCTTAGATAACTAATTCACCCCACCTCTCTATTGTTTTAAAGCATTACAATAATTGGTATTGGAGAATTTGGTACTTGTGAAGGAAACCATTTTAAAGGTACTTGAATCTAAAGATCAAGATATACAGAAAGGAGGTGCCCAAGTTAAACAAAGAAAACTTTCCTACATGGAAAAGTTTGATGAAGCTACATCTAGGAGGACTTGGAGATTATGCACATACAACTATCACCATTGAACATGTTGAAGTAGTTGGAGCCCTAACTGTTGAACAACTCAAACAGAAGAAAGAGAACAATTAGACAATGTCGAGGATTGCATCTTCCTAAGATATTTAGCATTTGAAGACATCAAAACATGTACCACTTCTAAAGGAATGTGGGATGCCCTACATAAGATCTATGGAGGAGACAAGAATTTTCTAAGAGCCAAAGTAGAAAGTCTAAGAGGAAATTTTGATGAAATGAAAATGCAAGAAGGCAAGACTATAGTCCAGTATTGTGCTCAAAATTGTTGTAAATGCAATCGGAGGATAAAATGGAATGATTGAAGATGAGTTTATGATCAAAAAAGTGTTGAGAATCCTTCTACCTATCTTTTATATTAGAGTCTCTTCTATACAAGAACTAAGGTGTACTCCTGGTAGTGATCTAACCCTTGAAGGACTAGTTGGTAGAATCACTTCTTTTGAACTTTCAAATTTTGATAATTTCAAATATGAGAATATTGATTCTGCTTTCAAATATAAGATGACACTAAAAGAACCTAAAGGAAAGAAAAATGTTAATCATGTGGCTAATGATAGTGAAACAGATGATGAAGATCTAGAAGAATTGTTGGCTAGGAGATTTCATAGAGGCAAAGGAAAATAAAAAGGTAAGTTACCCATCATATGTTTTAATTGTAATGAAGTAGGTCATATTGTAGCAAGGTGTCATGAGAAGAAAAACAATAGAAATGAAGAAAAATTCGAAGGTAGAAAAGATGAGAGTAACAATGGCTATACAGACAAGGGAAATAAATCTTGTTACATTGCTAAAGAGAATCTAATGATGAATTAGATGGTCATGATGATGAAGTTGTGTATGTTGCTATGAAAGATGATTCAGATGAAGATGAGACAGCTGCATTAGTATCTTATGTAACCAAAGGTGAAACATGGATCATTGATAGTGGATGCTCTCATCTAATGATTGGAGAAAAAAGTAAGTTCATTACCCTTGATCATTACAATGGAAATAGTGTTAGATTTGGTAATGATGCACCCTATCTAGTGAAAGGTAAAGGATCAATAAGATTGACAAACAAGATCATGTGTGAAAATGCTTACTATGTAGAAGGACTTAACCATAAATTGTTGAGTGTGTCACAATTGAATAGTTCAGAATAGAAGGTTGAGTTTGAACAAAAGAAGGCTAAGATCTATGGTGCTGATGGAGAACTCATTAGGAGTGGAGATCAAACTATAGGTAATCTGTTTTATCTTGACATGGATGAAACTACTTGTTTTGTTGTACAATTTGATGATGTGTGGCTATGACACAAAAGATTATGTCATGTAGATTTTGACAACTTGGTTAGTATCGGTAAGATGAAGAGAGTTAGAGGTTTTCCAAAATTGAAAAAACCTAATAATGTGATTTGAAAATAATGTCAGTTAGGTAAGATGAAAAAAGTCTAGTTTTAAGAGTAAGACTCATACTTCAAAAGAAATTTTGTAATTAGTTCATGCTGATCTATTTAGACCAATTGATGTGCAAAGCTATAAAGGTGACAAGTATTTAATTCTATTTGTTGATGATTAGTCAAGAATGATGATAGCGATGATTTTAAGAGAAAATCTAATGCTTTTTGAATGTTTAAGTGGTATTTGAAAAAAGTTGAAAAGGAAACTGGTAAAAGCTTGAAATGACTGAGATTTGATAGAGGTGGAGAGTTTACATCAAATGAATTTAATAATTTATGCAGTGATAGATGTATCAAAAGAAAAACTTTTACATCTAGGACCCCTCCACAAAATGGGATAGTTGAAAGGAGTAATAGATCTGTGATGGATTGTGGAAAAACACTGATGATGGAGAAGAATGTTGCTTTAAAATATTGGAGATAAGTTGTCAGCACAAATATCTACACCTTGAACTGAGTACAAGTCAAGATAGATACAAATTTCACACCTTATGAATTATGGTATAGATACTCACCTAATGTCAAATATTTTAAGGTATTTAGAAGAAAGTGTTACATTCTTAAGGACAATAAAAATGATAAAATTGATGCAAAAGTGAAGAAGGTATATTTTGAGGTTATTCCACAAGAAGTAAAGTTTATAAGTGTTTAAATACTAACACTAACAAAGTTGTGGAAAGTGTAAATGTAAAATTTGATGAATATACATAAATACACGAAGATGAACAAAAGAAGGAACTTGAGAATTAAAAAACCTTTATGCTCTACTATGAAGGAATGGTTGCTAATGTTGATGATACTGAAGTTGTTAATAAAAAAGAATTCATAATTGTTGAGTCACATACAATGGATGTCAAGTTGCATTCAGGAGCTGAGTTACAATCATAAGTTGAGGTAAATTCTAATGTCAAGATCAATTTATAAGAAAGGAATGCTAAGTTACCTGATAGAGAAGTACATAATGAACCTGAGATCAAACTCCATGAATGACCTATTGTTGAAAGAAGAACAAAGCCAAGATTATCCAAATATGTTAGAATACATCATCCTATTGAGAAAATCATTGGAGAAAAACAGATTGGACCAATGACAAGGAATAGATTAAAATATGATACATATTCATTAAGATTACATGAACCTAAATTAGTGAAAGATGCATTAGAGAATGAAGACTAGAGTCAAGCCATGAGAGAAGAAATTGATCAGATTGAGAAGAACAAAACATGGACAATACTACTTAGACTAGAGGACAATAATGTTATTAGAACCAAGTGGGTGTATAGAAATAAATTAGACGAGAATGGAAAAGTAACAAGTAATAAGGAAAGATTAGTCTGCAAAGGTTAGGCACAAGAAGAGGGAATTGATTATGGAGAGAAATTAGCCCTAGTTGCAAGATTGGAAGGAATAAGAACTCTGCTTGCTTATTCTTCTTATAAAGGATTCAAATTTTATCAAATGGATATTAAGTCAACATTTTTGAATGGTATACTAGAAGAGGAGGTTTACATAGAACAACCTAAAGGATTTATTGATCTAAACAATAAGAACATTGTGTGTAGATGGCACAAAGCTTTATATGGTTTAAAGAAAGCTCCCATAGAATGGTATGAAAGACTGCACAACTATTTTGTGAAGATTGCTTTTAAGAAGACCGATGACAACAATAGACTATTCTTGAAGATAGAAGGAGGTAAAGGAATTTTACTAGCTGAAATATTTGCTGATGATATCATATTTGGAGGACAAAATGCATTGTGCAAGACATTTGCAAATGAAATGACGAAAGAATTTGAGATGTCAATGTTTGGAGAAATAAAGTTCTTTGTTGGATTACAAGTTTATCAGATGAAATTTGGTATTTGCATTACTCAGTCCAAGTATTTAAAGGAAAATTGAATTTTTTTTGGTATTTATATTACCTAGAGCTCTGATACCATATGTAAAATCCCCTTTTCATAGCCTTAGCTAACAACTATCATATCATTGCAGATAATTACTATTTCATATTCATGAGCATGAGAAGACAAATATAGCAACTATATTACATATTCATATGAAAGAGGTTAATGGTTATAATTAGTTTTAATAAAATATCCTAATTGACAATTGAAGGAGTATTCATTCAACAAATATGATGAATATAACTGTCATTGTAACCAAATGTTACTTAATGGAAGAGGGACATTTTATACTAATAAGAATATGTTACTTTTCATAACCACATGAAGATAGTTTCACAACTACTTTACATATTCAAATGGAAGATAACCAATAACTATAATTGAATAATTGAAAATAAAATAACTGATTAAATAATATTAACCATCTAACATATCTTCAACTTGAAAGTGCAAATTAATAAAGTAAAATACCAATTAATATCATATTTGAATGCATATCATGTCTCTATCTTGTGCAAGTATTGGTATATGGTGGATAGAAGCATTACCAATGGATTAACCTCCCAATTGTGTCCCTTAAAGATCCCCATACAATTTCTACTAAGAAAGGCCCTCCCTACACTGGAAATTAGGCTTGGGACACCACTGGCTAGCCATTGAGCATGCCGGTATTAAAGTGTCAACCCACTGTTCGACTAGACAACTAGACCTATACAATGGACTACCATAAGTTGGCATAGGTTTTTAAACAAATCATAATTACTTGCTTGAGTTAGTGATGGATATTTTATTTTTATCATGCAAGAATAAACCATAGTTCAATGATTTTCATTCTACACCCTTCATCTCAACCATGTTGGTCTTCCTGGATGATTCACCGGATGGATGTATGAACATTTTTAATTAAAACCAATGTTTCTACCGATTGGACCTTGGCATTTATGAAAGAAGGATGAATGTTTAACATATTTATATTGGTAGACAATACATATGTCATTCTAGCATTTGATATGATAAAAGATAGCTAAATGCTAAAGTATTTTTTTGCACGAGCAACATATCTTTGTTTCTGGTGTTGACATAATAAAAGATAGATGAATATTAAAAATTTTACACACAACCAATACATCAGCCATTCTAGTGCTAGCACTACAAAGAATTTAAAAAAAACACTATTCTGATTTGCAAGGTGCTATTCTTATTGCATGAGATATATATTTAAATATCCCTGTACAAGTTTATACTCTAGTATTCATGATCTTGGAAAGAGTTTCTTTAATGAAATATTTCCATAATTCTAAATCATTCTTACTATGTATGCAAACAAAGATAACATTAGTTCATATCATGGTTGATTCAAATCAATGTTTCATGAAAAGCTTTAGGCATGCCTCAATATATCATTTGAAACTATAACATAAGCTAGCAATGATGATATCATGACCTAAAAATGGTGGTCATTCTTGCATGGCTTGAAGAATTTGATTTGACACTTGACTTTCCAAATACCAAAGACTTATGGAAGCAAGGATGCATGATTGACTACTGCAATAATGACTAAGATGATCTCAATCTCCTTTAGAAGGCACATAATCTTGTAGGGATGAATGTGAAGCAATGTTGGGAGAAGAAGAAAGAAAGAACTCTACATGTGGTGATGGTTTTTGCTAGAGGAAGAATGTAATATTACAATGGGCTTTCATATCATAACTTAGCCTTCTTAGCTCCATGCTTAGTTATGAGAAAGATTGCAAAGATGGAAAGGAGGTAGAAGGCACACAAATATTGATTCAATATAGAAAATATAATAAATATTAATATGGACACCCAAAAATAATAATAAAAGGTTGATGGAAAATGTTATAGAAATATAGCCGCTCAAGGTGAAAGATAAACTATTGCGAAGGAATAATGTAAACCCATGCTATTTAATAGAAATAATAGTAAATCATTGACTTAGGATGAAATAATAATTTTACTCCTTATGTTTTACTATAATGATAACTTACTAACATAAATTACAATTTTTCTTAGTTCATTCATGCTCAAGTGAATACTTTTATTGTCTTATTAAATGTGTTGATATGGTTAGCTTGTGATAGTCCCTTGGTATTCCCTTGATTGCCTAGTCAGTTTCCCCTAATCATGGTGGTCAAGACTCATACCTATTGGCTCAATGGTAGGTGGAACCCCCATGTCCGATTCCTTCTCTGACAATGCTTTCCTCCCTTTCCTATGTTACTGCAAATGAAAAAATTATCATGGTAACAACATATATTCAATTCACTCCAAATTTCAAACCAAACTTCATTATTTTAACATTATACAATTCCTTATCACATTGACTAACACATTTATTTCCTTTGTAGATTATAGTTCTTGATTTCCATACTCAAGCTTATGCAATACAACACCAAATCCCTATCATCTACCAGAACACCATTACTCCCTCTTAAGAATTTTGACCATAATGGGCCAATGGAAAAAACAACATTAAAACAACACTATCAACATTCATTGATAGTATCAATGATGACTGTACAATGAATTATCTATAAAATATTGTCTCCTCCAATATCCAAGTAAGCAACATAACCATAAAACCTCTCATATACAATTGCAATTCAATTTTGTTGGTTAACAGTTTGTTCTCCTATCATATTTTATAATCTTGACTCTTTGATACCTAATGCTTGGAGAAACAAAAGGATGTTTACCAACAAATGGGTCAGTGTATGTATTCTATCACTGCCCTTTGAATTGATAAGGTACAACTCCTCATGATTTGTAATGATATGTCATGAATATATTTTTATGAGATTAGAAGTTATGACATTATAAGCTCTTAACCTGAGAGTAGTAAAGGATAAAAAAATTGTTTGTAGGCACAAACAATTCAGGCAAGATAATTTTGAATAACCTATCACACTCAATGGAATGACTGTGGTAGATTATCTTGATGTTTTTAACTCTTACTTCTATTCTAAATGTAGATGTTAATCACCTAAATGCAAAGATGAATGAGAAAAGAGATGCACATGAGGGAAAATGGAATTTCTTTGACTACCAAACTTGAGTGAAATGGAATTCAAAAAGTTACTAATAGATTCATACGCATCTATCCTTCAAATTCCCAATGAAACTATCTAACATGATAAGAAACTAGCAATAGGGGAAAGAAAACCATATGTGAAGAAAGTAAATGGAATTACCTTCCCTATAATCACCAAAATGAAATCGAATTCATATGATTATCATAGAATTACCTATGATTTTCTTTCAACTCTTAATGCAAAACTAATCTGTGCATGGGCAACAAAACATGACAAGAAAATAGGGTAAATGGAATTACAGACCAATTCACCTTCAAGTTTGCTGACCTTTTCATTTTCAAAAGAGGTTACATTTATAGTTTTTTGTTATCCTTTCTTAATTTTGCCAGAGCAATAGTCACATAATAAAAAAGAAAATGGGAATTAATTTATCCAATGATATGAGCAAGTGACATCTTTTCCATCGATGATTTTGAATATGTATTCCTGAACACACCATGACTATTCATCTTCCCATGATTCCAAAAATCTTGCAGAAAACCACTATTTTCTTCATGTTTTGTCATTTTGCACCAAACCTGTGTATTTCATATTCCAACAATTGTTTTCCTTTTCAAATTTTGATCATCAATCTTAAATCAATGACCATGATTAAATCATTTTAATCTTTTACTATCATCCTTGTATTTCCTTCCATGGGTCCACCATTCCATGTGTCTCATTGTCACTTCCCCACATTGTGTAAGCTTCATGAAACTTTGAAAAGTGGGAAAGTGACATTTGTAGATCTTGTAAGATCAAACAACTCGTAAAAAAGACTATACTTCATTATTTAATTTGTGGCATTGGTCCACTTTCCAACTAGGTGTTGGAAGCATGAATGCTGATGATATTCCTATAGGGGAGTATTGTAGAGACATGAGTAGATCATTATCATGATGATATCTTACATTCATGACTGTGCTTTTCATTGATGTCAACATAACAATTTTCTGTGGTATCTGATAGAAGAATAACTAGAAGATCAAGTTGGTACGAACATATTATTGAGTACATTTAGTAGTGAGGTTAAAGGGAGATACTACTAAGTGTCTAGTATATGCAGCTAACCTTAGAAGCATAAGATATTAAATATGGAAGAAGTTATGCAAGTTTTGGTAAAGAATGTTCTAAGATAGAGTTTATAGAGTAAGGTTCTATAAAGTTGTTATATCTCTTAGTAGATTTGTTATTTTGAGAAGCTAAAGTTAAAGATGTGAAGAAGACATGTTGGTGATGACATGGCTAAGTTCGCTCATCATAATGATACATGTAAGGAAAGATATTCAAGTTGCAAGGCAAAACAATAATGTTATTGCTAAGTATAATGTGTTCTTAATGTGGTCCTATTAGAATTAATTGAGAAGGTGTAACAACCGACTCAAGAAATTGGTTCATGGATTTTCTATAAAGGAAGGACATTTTTGTTTATCATGGATGTATGGATGAAGAGAGGAAAGTGAAGTGATTGTAAGCATCACAAAGAGCATAATGCAACATTGAGTAGAGAACAACGAAAGTGAAGGAAACCTTGTTGCCGAGGTTTTATTGTGTGATCCAAAGTTGGATACTTGGATTCAAGGTTTGTGACTTGGTCTATAAGGTCTGATAGTTATTAGTCTGGTTGATAGGATAGAGGAAATAAGTTAAAGTATAATACATATAATTATTCTGCAAGGAATAGTTGAGAGATCAGCTGGATAATGAGTTCGGTGATCTTGCCCCAAAAGCTATTTGGATAGTGGGTCCTTCTATCTTCTACAAATCCTAACAAGGTTGGAATCTTCTAACAAGGATTCAAAGTCTCCAAACAGGGACTCATATGTACTAAATGTTGTAATAGACTCCTAATAGGGTCCATCCTTTAACAAGGAGTATTTATATTAGTACATCATCTTGTGGGCATCATTCCCACCGAGGTTTTCCCTCTGATCTGTTAGAATCTAAAAAGATTAATAACCCAGAAAACTAGTGCAAAGAGTAAATATCTAAACTATGAATGCAAATGATACAAAATCAAAATAGCATCATAGAGTTAGTCTCCAAGAGAGTAATGCAAATGCTGGAAGCAAAATAGCATTAAGAGGATGCAAAAATAAGAGATGCAAATACAAGCCAGGTAGCATGCTTATATAGGCTAGGAAGAGGGAGGAGGTGTCAACACCAACCAATGAGGAGCAACCATCTATCGGACTAAAGATAGCAAAGTATCTTCCCAAGATAGCTAATGGATGCTCACATGTAGGAAGGTGACACCTCACAACCATTCACCTAATAAGACATGCTTTATTAACCTAAGCGAGATTATTAAAAAGTGTAGGAAAAACCTAGCAAAAAAGGAAAAATAAAAAACTACACTAACACCCCCCCATAAGCGAAGCTTAGGTGGATGTAGAAATGGGTCCCGACAAGTCAAGCCTGATGAGGTACCCATGTACATAAGATTTCTCAAAAGAGAGAGAGAAAAGAAACCCCCCCACAAAAAAGTCAGGACTCCGAGTGAGAGGAAGAGGCCCCCCCAAAAGATGAAGCATCCCGCACCCCCAGTAAAGCTCGCAAATGAAGGAACTTGCTCTCAGTGAAGGGTTTGGTGAAGATATCAGCAACTTGCTCGAAAGTCGGACAATAGCGAAGGTCAATGACATGACCATGGATGAGCTCCCGGATGTAGTGCATGTGGACCTCTATGTGTTTGGTCCGTTGATGATGAACTGGATTCTGTGAGATCTGAATGGCACTCTGGTTGTCACAAAATATGACTGATGGCCGTCTGATCTAGATACCAAACTCAGTGAGAAGATGTTGAATCCAAATGGCCTCAGTGGCGGCATTTACAGCCCCCCGATACTCAGCCTCAGTAGAAGACAAAGCAATAGCAGACTGCTTTTTGCTCGACCAACAAACAGGACCTGACCCAAGTGAGAAGCTATACCCTGAAGTAGACTTGCGATCCTCAGAATCACCTACCCAATCTGAATCTGTGTAGCCCACCAAATCAAGCTCAATACCTGCTGCGTAGTGAATCCCACAACTATGAGAACCCTGAATGTAGTGAAGGATCCGCTTGGCTGCTTTCCAGTGTAACTCATGGGACTCCTGCATGAATCGAGAGACCATGCCTACAGCATAGGAGATGTCAGGTCTCATATGAGTCAGATAAATGAGACTCCCAACAAGTTGGCAGTACAAAGTGCCATCAACAAGTGGAGAAGAACATTGAGCCTCAAGTTTGACTCCAGAAAGGAAGGGAGTCGGAGCAGGCTTACAGTCAGCCATATGAAACCTCGAGAGTAAATCTAGAGCATACTTGGATTGTGTGATGGTGATCCCAGAAGGAGACTGAAGGATCTCAATCCCGAGAAAGTAATGCAACAAGCCCAAGTCAGTCATCAAAAAACTATCCTGAAGGGCCACTTTGACAGCCTTAATGGTGGGTGAAGAACTTGTAGGGCCCATTTGCCGTTGCACCAAAAGCCATGACTGTTAGTGAACATGGAACACCACATAATTAACCACCTTTGGGCAGGGGAGCACGTCGCATCACCCAACAATCTCCCCCTCGATGCGCATACCAGGTGCTTACGCGGGTCGGGAAGACACCGGGGAGATTTGAACCCATGACCAGGCCAAAACCAGGCTCTGATACCAATTGTAAAGGAAACTTGGCAATAAAGAATATAACCGTTTCCACATAACCCATAATAGATCTGAAATAAATACTGAATTAAAATCCACATGCAAGAGAATAGACAACATACCCACAAAATTGTGACACAAGATATACCCTCGGAAACCCTCATTGAGAGAAAAACCCAGCCTCCAAAAGCATCCATCATCATGTATTATTTAGCAAAAATACCATTGCCATACAACCATGGAAGCCTTCATGGCCATAGCCACAACCGAGAAAACTATGTGAACAAGCATGAATCCACACATCCCATGCCATGCTTCCAACCTTCACAAATGCTCCCTTGGCTAACCTGTCAAGCCTCGTCCCGCTCGACTCTTGCCTTTTTGTCTTCTCCTTGTCACTCTCTCTCTCTCTCTACAACAACTACCCTTGTGGCTGCTTATATAGTAGCAAGTCCCACAAAACCACCAAGTGGTATTACATAAACTATGTGCTACTTAACCCACTGACCCCACATTTAATATTGGGAATTTAATTCTTTTCTCCAATATTAAATAATTACATGAAATATTATCACAATGTTACAATACAACTCATCAAGAATATTTCATGGGAATCTTTACATATTGCACGTCCATCTAGGTACAACATTACATAATAAAATAATAAAATAACAATATTATGCAATGTGTGCAACACCCATTATCTCAACAATCTCCCACTTGTTGTATACATTGCATAGGGTCAATCCGTAGCCACATAAATGAACAAGGGAACAATCCCTCCCAGCACATCCACCATCATGGATCAAAATACACCAAGTGCTCCATCTTGGTACCCGCAACAAAATCAAATTATCCAGCATCTCGAACATGAATGATCTCACCTCCTATTATGCCACTCCCACTGGACATACATAGAAGCCATCCAAAGAGAAAGCCACCCAACCTGTCACATTAGAAGATCATAAAATCCTGTACCAACTAAAATTCCAAGCACAAAAAACCTGATCCAAAGGTAATCACATGTATTTTTAGTTGTCAAAATATCCATAGCTGAAATAGCACCCACAGCAAGTGCCAAACCCATCCAACTATCCATACCTCAAGGGTATAACAAGTGAATCTCATATCACTGACATATCCAATCTGCAACCTGCAATCACAAGCCTCAAGAGCAATACCTGCCATATATATACCAAGAAGCTCCCACTGCAAAAGATAATGTCAAATCTATAACCAATCCACTCACAACATCTCAAAGAAGTAAATCCATGTAGCATCAAGGACATCCACAATACATAATCCAATATCCTGCAAGAATAACTCTCATAACAAGTCTCCAATAGTTTCCAAGTTCTCCACAACCAATAAAGGAAAGAGATAAAGAAATAACCATGTCATCTATCACATGACATACATGAGCACAAACCAGTGATCACAATCTCCAACCAATCTCAAATCCAATGTAGGCAAAACTGAACATCCAGGAAGATAACCAAGACCAGAGAAACCATGCAAATCATAACCTGTATCATGTCCTTCTACACACACCTCTAGATGTAAACTGTGCAAGTATGATCTCCTCCATAAAACCTCAACAAGAAGCCTCAACAACACCCAAATCATACCATATAACTAATCATGGATGTAAGCCTCTCACAAGAAGATCAAACTCAATAAAACCATTCCTAAACCAAGGAATAACCATTCCTAATCCAAGGAAAATGCCCAATATAAAACCATCTCCCAAACTCAACCAACATAATAACATATGCACATGGAGATAACCAATGCTAAACCATCTCTCAAATGAACCCTCCAAAACTAACTCATGTACCATAGCTCAAGATCCATATCCGTGAAAGACAAGCATAAATATAATGCAACTGAGAGAAAACAATGGGCTATACCTCTCAAGTAGCAAACCGCCGAGTAGACCAAGAGTGGAGAATGAGAATGCTCATCAAGATACCCAAGTCTCAAACCAAGACTCATCTAAGAACAATCTCCTCTCAAGTCCATATCAGGTGACTGCCCCTCAGACTTCCTGCTGAAACCATCAACTGTCCCAACAAATACTTCTCTAATCCAAGAGAAATCAGCATCACCACCGTCTCTAAGTATCCATGAGCACCTGTAACCAATCAATCCATGCCAACTCCAAATGCAACATAGCAATATCATGAAGTATCTAGCTTATGATCAGTGTACTCAATACCAAGAAACTAAACCAAGATCAATGTCAAAGTTCCAACCATGGCCTTAGGAACATAAACATGACAACATGATCTTACCATCTCAACTCAAGAGATAACGTGCTCCATATGAACACACTATAACATGTCACAACTCTAAATGTGTATCAAGAGTATACCATGACATAATAAAGAAACCATCCTCACACCAAGGATAACATGCCAAATAAAAGCATAAACCACACCTTTGCTAAGAACCCTGTGAGTCCTCAAGATGCAACCATCTCCACACACCATGAAGAAAAAAAAACCATCTCCACATACCAGGAAGAACCATCTCCACATACCATGAAGATAACCAAGAACTCCATGAGTCCTCAAGATCTAACCATCTTCACACACCATGAAGATAACAAGTGCACCATGCAAGTGTCAAAGACGCTTCTGTAGCAACAGGATCTAAGACAAACCTCCAACATCTGCAAACACTCAATAAATATATCAATGCCAAAAAACTCCCACTCAACCGTGGTACCAAGTCACCTATGGCATCATAAAATCCATCTTCTACTTGAAGATCCAAAACAAACTAGGAACTAATCCTGCACTGTCACCCCATCACTATCACAAGCTCCCACTAAACCGTGTATCCAAGCTATCCATGACATCATGATGAAAACCCATCCTCTAACCATGAGAATCAACCAAGGCATCAAACTATCAAAGAACTCAAAGTGCACATCATGAGCTCCTCAAAAGAAACCAAATAACCATGATCCTCAACCAAGAAGATATACCACCATAACCAAATCAAAAAATCCAAGCTAATGAACATCAAAGATGTACCTGTATAACCAATCATGTCATGCCAAAATTCATGACACCATGATCACATCCATGAACCGAGCATCTGGCTCTCAATATGTCCAACCTATCAGCATAGTCAACCACAATCCTTTGCCATGACTATACCTGGTAACAACATTTCATCCTTTCTACATGAAGAAAATAGTAAATCATGTGACTTAGGGCATAGACAACCCAAATCCAAGCCACCAATCTGAATATGCATCAATAATGAAAGATCAATGGGCAAAGACAACCCATAACCAAGCTATAAATGCAACCTGTAAGTATAGACCGCTTACAACACTGCACAACTTGTAGATCCAACAAGTCATCATGCATATCCAAACCAAACACTGATAACCATATCATCATGAGACCAATCTGAAATATGAACTGAGTATACAATGACATCAAATCTTAAATCTCCAATGCCATAAACTCACAATGTTACCATAGTCAAAATATACCTATAAACTGTTCAGATCAATATATCAACAAATAAATCATGCCAAACCTGCACCAAATCTAAACCAATTTGTAGAGCTCTCCAAGAGCTTTCCGTTGACTACTTGAAGTCCAAAATCCGATTCCGTATGCCCAAGTTATGCCCTAATCCATGCTCAAAATAAAGAACATCTATCTTTAGGGCTCTTAAAACCTGACAAAATTTCAAAATCATAGAACCAAACCTACACCATGTTGTAGTGCTCTGAATTAGCTTTCCAACGCCTATAAGAACTCTAAAATCTGATATTCTGAGAGAAAGTTATGGCCATTTTACTAAGACAGTCTTTTTACCATTTTCAGTACGATTTTTCATTTTTAATTTTTTCAGTGACGAAAATTCCGACGGGATTAAATTTGATGGCCATCATGGGCTGAAACCAAAAAACTCTTTCATTTCCTCTGAACATGGCCAAACTAGGGCATATTATATATCAAAATTTATGGAAATGTCGACCCGGATCCAATGGTGAGGTCTTTTTTTACCCAGGAGGTCATTTATGCAAGCTACCCCCCAAAACCCTCATTTTAGATGAAACATCCGAAAAACTCTTTTGTCCAACAATTTCCCATGCCCAAATATTTTAACATCTCATCATAACAACAAATCCAAAACCCTTAGATCTGCAATAAATCATTCATATATCTTGCCCTTTTCTTTTATCCTCTCATGCATTCTCATGGATTCAATCTAGGGTTACAATAATAAAACCATAGCTCTGATACCACTTGTAAGGCCCATTTGCCGTTGCACCAAAAGCCATGACTGTTAGTGAACATGGAACACCACATAATTAACCACTTGTGGGTAGGGGAGCGCGTCGCATCACCCAACAGAACTTCCTGTGATCAGCAAGTCATCAACATACAAAACCAAAAATAGAAGTGAATCACCTTGTTGCAAAATGTACACATTAGGATCAGAATGGCACCGAGTGAACCCAACTGATAGAAGGAAGGAGTCCATCTTGGCATACCAGGCCCGAGGAGCCTATTTGAGGCCATAGAGAGACTTTCAAAGACGACACACAAGTGAAGAATCCTGAAGGAAGCCCTGTGGCTGCTCCATGTAGATCTCCTCATGAAGGTCACCATGAAGAAAAGCACTCTTCACATCCATCTGATATACTTCCCAACGATTAGCTGCAGCAATGGCAAGAACAATTCGAATGGAATTCATTCGGGCAACTGGCGCAAAAGTCTCAGAGTAGTCAATCCCAGGAACCTGGGAGAATCCTTTGGCAACCAAGCGAGCCTTGTGTTTGTCAACTGACCCATCTGCTGCAAATTTTGTCCAATAGATCCACTTACATCGAACAAGTTTTCTTCCTTTAGGAAGAGGGACAAGATCCCAAGTGTGGTTCCTCATCAAGGAACTATACTCTTCCTGCATAGCTGTATCCCACTCAGAAATACCAGAAGCCTCATGAAAGGACTGTGGATCTGAGGCAGTAGCAATGAAGACATGTGGAGCATCCTGGAATTGTGAACGAGTTCGCCTGGTGTCTGATGGATCCCCAACCAAATCACCTGCAGACTGCAAGGTCTGTCTAGCCCAAAGTGGGCAAGAAGATGGAGAATTTGGAGGGGAATCATTAACCTTTGAATGATGACTAGGAGAGGAAGGAGGTGAGTTCTCTGAATCACTTTCTGCATCAGAAGTAGAGGTAGAAGACTGTTCAGGTGAATCTGACTCATCAGAAGATCTATCATGTATTCCAAGTGACTCTAATGTCAAGGTAGAAGTTGGAGAAGTGATAGAAAGTGAGCTTGAAGATCCCTCCTCAAACTGAACACTCCTCTCAATGAATAACTCATGTGTAGTAGGGTGGAGCAACCGATAACCCTTCACACCATCAGGATAACCTACAAATATGCAAGGTCTGCTTTGCGGATCCAAGGCATTACATTTCTCTGTAGGAATGTGGGCCCATGCAGGGGAGCCAAAAACTCGAAAGTGCTTAACTGATGGTTTTCGACCGCTCCAAGCTTCAAAAGGAGTGACTCCCTTCAAGGCTCAGTGAGGAACACGGTTCTGGATATAACAAGCACAATTAATGGCTTCTGCCCAATACTATGGTGCAAGAGATCTAGAGTGTATCATACAGTTTGCCATTTCCTTCAAGGATCTATTCTTCCATTCTGCAACACCATTTTGCTGAGGATTGTATGGAACTGAATGCTGTAAATCAATCCCCTCTGAAGTGCAAAATCTTTCAAACCGATGGTTGACATACTCACCACCATTGTCTATACGCAAAATCTTGATGGCTTTCCCAGATTGCTTTTCTACAAAATTTTTGAAGTCTTGAAAATGGTCAAATACCTCTGACTTCTGTTTGAGAAAGTACACCCATGTATATCGAGAAAGGTCATCAATGAATGTGAGGACATATCGGGCCCTGCTGAAAGAAGGATGTTGAAATGGACCAGCCAAATCACTGTGAACTAACTCTAGTATCTGTGAAGCTCTCCATGCCTTAGTCAAACTTTTCCTTAGGATGCTTACCAAGAATGCAACCTTGGCAAACACCTCCTGAGAATTGAACCGAAGGCAACCCTGTGACCATGCTCTGCTAGTTGAGCTGATGCAAATAGCAGAAGTTAAGATGGCCAAACCGCTCATGCCATAATTTAATCACATCATTAGAGTGAGTGAGCAAAACAGATGAAGGAGGATCAGGAACAAAGTGAGAAAACAAATAGAGCCGTGACTGATGATCTGCTCTCCCAACTGCAACTACAGAATCACTATGCAACTCACGTATCTCCACTGAATCAGGAGTGAACTCAACCCGCTTGCCTAAACCTGTGTGAGTGATTTGGTATATTGATAGGAGATTAGTTGATAATGAGGGTACACAAAGAACATCATGGAATGTGCCATCCCCCACATCAACAGACCCTCTCCCACACACCTCAATAGGAGTGTCATCACCCATCAAAATAGAAGGCACAGTACATGGCTCCAAGGATGCAAGTTCTTCCTTAGATGAAGCCATGTGGTGTGAAGCACCCGAATCAAGAACCCAAGTGGATGGTGAGGAAGCAACTGCAACAAGAGCTTTGCCCTTTCCTTTCCCCTTGTTATTTTCTTTTGCCTTGTTAGACTCTTCATTAGAACTTTGTTTGATAGACTCAGGAACACTAATATTATTCTTCTCAAGAATGTATGTCAAGTGATCAATTTGTTTCTTCAAACATTTATGTTCATCATGACCGGGTCTTTTACAATAGGCACATTTAACCTTTTCTTTCTTAGGCTTATCGCCCTTGGAGGATGAGGTATCAATAGTTGATTTTGAAGCAATTGGTATCTGATCCTTCTTTTCCTCATTATTATTTTGTTTCTCATCCTTACTATTGTTGTTACTACTTTGTCTTTTTTGTTCTTTTGTGCCTTGGTTGGTTGCTAAGGCATGTGACTTAGAGGACTTAAGAGTGCCCATCTGGATTAGCTTGTCCTGTTCTCGAGTAAGATTGACAGCAAAATCATCTAGAGATGGCATGGTGAATTGAGTACCAAGTGCACCCTTAGTAGCATAGAAGGTAGAGACAAACACAGAATATTCTGAACTTAGCTTAGAGAGAATACTGAGAATCAGTTGTTCATCTTTCTTTTCAATTCCACATTGTTTTAACTGCAGCCTTAGTGATTTCAATTTGGTGAAGAAATCTTGGATTGTGTTGAAATTGCCTGGACTCAAACTAATTAATTCATTTTCCAACATATGACCCCTCATTGAATCTTGTGTGCCAAATAATGTTTCTAGCTTTGTCCATACTTCATTTGGTGTATTCAAAGACTCAATGTGAAATAGAAAGTCAGGAGAAACAGACAAACACAATGTTCCATATGCCTCATCACATTTGTTAAACCACTTAGGCTTGTCTTCATCTTTAGCAGGTTCAGTTTCAAGTCCTATAGTTATCCTATTTAATCCAGCTTTCCTTAAGTGAATTATCATGCGTGATTTCCACTCAAAGTAATTGTATGGAGTTAGGATGGGCATATTTGTTTGATCCATGATGAAGGAATGCAAAGAAATGCTAAAAGGAAGAGAATCCAGCCAAGACAATGCCCCCCCCTCTTTACTCAATCAAAGAACCCCCCCCAAAGAAATATTATTTGGCACTTTATTTTAGTGCATTTACAACTACCACTAGAAAGAGATACTTAGTGGTCTTGATTTCAATGCATTACAAACCCTCATGAAGAGCATATGCTAAAAGTGAAACTTGGGCACAATAATAAAGGAAACAAATAGCACCACTGCGATCTACTCAAAAAATCATGCACTTTCAAAAAAAGAATCGCCTCGATACGAGGTCGTATGAGAAAGTTATGTTCCTCTGAAGTTTCCATAACGAGAACTGTGCACAGTCACGGCTGAGAATCTGCAATTTTTGAAGAATTCATGCATGAAAATTAAAAACTAACTCCACTAGTGGATAGAGCACAAAAAAATAGCAAAGTTCATAACAAGAATCATCAAAATCAGAGTTCGTATGAGCAAGAACGAGACATTTGAAAACTGCATTCAAATCTGCGGCTGCCAACGGAGAGGGGTATGGCTGTAGCTTTGCATGCTCGATTCTGAAAAATATATAGCTTGCATGCAAAATATAAAAGATACCCAGATGGTTTGTCAGGGCTACGAACAAAACCCAGAAAGCGTCTTTCTTGCTGATGAACAGAAGATGTTGCTGTAGTGTAAATCAGACGCCTTTAATAGTAAAAAACGGCTCCAAAAATCAGAAAATGACCCCAGCAACCAAAATATGACATGCAAATGCTGGATCAGCTTCTTAAGTCCATCAATGGCATGTTGGAACCTGCAATACTGATTGAAACCTCCAAATAAAAATCGTTTTTGTCAAAACTTTTCTGATTCTCAGGATCATCCAAAGATGCAAGAGAAGAGCATACTTCGTTTTTCCAAAAACTAAAATAAAGTTTATTTGCCCCCCCCCCCCGAATCTCTCAAATAAGGAAACTAAAATCTACTCTTGCACATAGAAAAGCTCTGATACCATGTTAGAATCTGAAAAGATTAATAACCCAGAAAACTAGTGCAAAGAGTAAATATCTAAACTATGAATGCAAATGATAAAAAATCAAAATAGCATCATAGAGTTAGTCTCCAAGAGAGTAATGCAAATGCTAGAAGCAAAATAGCATTAAGAGGATGCAAAAATAAGAGATGCAAATACAAGCCAGGTAGCATGCTTATATAGGCTAGGAAGAGGGAGGAGGTGTCAACACCAACCAATGAGGAGCAACCATCTATCGGACTAAAGATAGCAAAGTATCTTCCCAAGATAGCTAATGGATGCTCACATGTAGGAAGGTGACACCTCACAACCATTCACCTAATAAGACATGCTTTATTAACCTAAGCAAGATTATTAAAAAGTGTAGGAAAAACCTAGCAAAAAAGGAAAAATAAAAAACTACACTAACATGATCAAGGGTTTCCTTAGTTAACATATCTGGTGTAATTATCTATGTGCATCTTGTTATGGTTGTTGTTTACTTTGGTTGAATAGATAATATTATTTATGGTTGATAAATGTTTTAATTTTTGGATAACTAATTCACCCCCTCCCTCTCAATTTTCTTGGTGGACTAATGTTTCTAAGAATTGGTATCAGAGCGTCAGGTCCTTGAATATAAATTTTAACAACTTTGGGATATCCATGGCAAGCATTTTTAGGAAAGATAGTATGAAGTTAGATGGAATAAATTATGATAGGTGGAAGGAAAATATGAAGATACATCTACTATGTATGGGTCCAGGATATTGGATTTTGACAAAATCAAACAAGGGAATCATTGCTGAAAAAGATTTGGAAACTTGTACTAAGGAAGAAAGAGATCTTTTCATGTGTGACATGAGAGCTAGAGAAGCACTATTGTCTACACTTCTTGAAATTGAATACAATCAGGTAAAGTCACTTGTTACTTCTCATATGATTTGGAAAGCTTTGGAAAATAGTTTTGAAGGTGATGTTCACGTTCTAAGAAATTGAGGTTACAAAATTGGATTTGTGCATTTCAAGATGCTAAAATAATGGAAGATGAATCTATAAGGACATATGTAGGCAAGATATCAAAAAAAACTATAGGTATTAGATCTCAAGAAGGAACCAAAGAAGATCATGAGGTGATCTTGAAGATATTGAAGAGCTTAACACCACTATTTAAGTCAGTAGCTCAAATAATATAGCTATTAATTTCTTGTACCAAAGATTTCACAAAGGAGACATTTCTTGGAAGACTTAAAACAGTTGTGAATGAACTCAAATAGTCTAGAGAATTGACCAGAATAGAAACAACTTTCAGTGCCTTGAATATTGGACCTAATTTATCAAGGAGCAAAAGTGCTAGAGGAGACTTTACTAGAAGTAATAGATCTGATGAGGACATAAAGATTGAAGGAGTAGCCCTTTTGTTAAGAAGAGAAAAATATGGTAAGAATGAATTTGGTCATTGTGCATCTAAGTGTCCTAAAAGAGAGAAAAAGTATAGAGGAAATTTCAAACCTAGAAGAGATAGAAAATGTCTGTATGCAAATGAAGGAGATGATTTTGATGAACAAGTAGTAAGTGCTAGTGATAATGAAATTGGATTGTAGAAATTAAAGAAGAAAGTCCAGAGAAAATAGCTTTGGTATCACAGGTTGAAAAGAAATCCGATTGGATAATTGGCAGTGAATGTTCACATCATATGATTGGTGATATGAACAAGTTTGTTGACTTCAAAAGTCAACATGGAGATATTGTTAGAGTTGGAAACAATGTAGCATGCCATGTTAAAGGTATTGGATCTATAACTCTTGATGGTAAAACTAACATTGAGGATGTATATTTTGTTGATAGTTTGAAGCATAATCTTTTGAGTGTTGGACAACTAGTGGATAAATGTTATCAATTGTAGTTCATAGAAATGACATACATGATCAAAGAAAAAGATGGAATGGTAATTGGAACAAGAACCAGATCTAGAGGTAATGTATTTTAGTTGAATCCAACTGAAATGACATGTTTGGTTGCAAAGGTAGATGATAGTTGGTTATGGCATAAGAGATTTTGTCAGATAAACTTTGATAGTATTGTTAAGACTAGTAGTATGTTTGCAGTTAGAGATTTGCCTAAGATTATAAAACCTACTAACATAATTTTCAAGGAGTGTGTTTTGGAAAAACATAACAAAATTTGTTTTCCCAGCAAGAAGTTTACTACTATAGTAAAATTGGATATTGTACATATAGATCTCAGCAGTCCTACAAAGGCTAAAGGATTGTATGGTGAAAAGGTATTTCATGATTCTAGTTGATGACTTTTCTAGAATGATGTGGGTTGTATTTCTTAAAGAAAAATTTGAGTTATTTGATAAGTTCAAGATATTCAAGAATAGAGTTGAGAATGAATCAGGAATGAAGATTAAATGTTTAATATCAGATAGAGGAAGATAATTTACTTCAAATGTGATGCAATGGGAAAAAAAAAACCATGTAGCGGGAACACAATAACAAGAAGAAATAATACCAGATCTGATACCAACTTACAATTCTTAATTCATAAATATGTATAACTAATTACATGCAATGTGTCGGGCTGTAAGGCCTTCCTAATTATGGCCAAATACAAAGCAAGTAAAAAGTCTTGCAAGATCCTTCAGGATCTAATCCAAACCCTAGCTAGTCTAGAACCTCACTCTAGTAGAAACACCCAAGGAAGATCTCAACTTGTGCTCGCAAGCCCACCAAGAAATCTCCTTATTTTCTAGGCCGTAGCTACTAGCTCTTCTCAAACTCAATCCAAGATCCAAGTATAGACTGCCTCACATTCGGCGCTCTGTCCACACATTCACAATCTCATCACAATCCTGCTGTAAATTGCCTCACATTCGGTGCTCTACTTATAGACTCAGGAAAACTTTTCCATCAGCTACTCTCCATTCACTCCCCATCTGAATGAAAAAATGACTAAAGACTCCTTCACAACCCCTAATTATACCAATCTAAGCCACAAGTCAGCCTAGAACACAAATTAAATACAGTTACACAAATTAAATGCCACAAGTCGGCCAACAACAATAATTAAATCCCTAAAATTGATGTCTTAGGAAAATCACGATATCTCCTAGCTCCAGATGAATTAGAACTTGTGCTTTGAACCGTAGGTATAAATTTAGGTCCTCTTCAATCCTTGAAATTTTTAACCTCTAACTCACTACAAAAAATTAATTATGTGACCTATAACAGGCACAAAATTTCCAAACCCTAAACCCTAACCCTAAACTCTTAGAGCCTCCTCCCATGAACTCCAAAATAGTCACTGAGTAAAACCAAGATGCTCCTGCATCAAACTCCATAGGTAAGTAGGAAAGTGTGTCCCAAACTTTGATGCCCAAAGAAAGATCACTCACCATCTTCATCTTCACCAAAGGCTTCCACTCCAACAAGGACAAGAAAAGTAATATGCAAATCATCCACATCTGCATCATTCCATCAAACTCTAGAATCTCAACCATCCAATCAACATGCTCACTCCCAAGAACAAACTAAACATAATGCATCATCAAAAAATCCTCATCCACATCAATAACTAGTGAATCCACACCAACAAAAACCAACTCCACATCCATCAATCCATTTGTAAGCCCTCTGCAATTGCAAGTCAGAACCACGATCTGCCACCTTACAACCAAGAGATCTAGGACTACAGAAAGAAAATCCACCATCAAATCAAGATCAATTCACATCTTCTTCTCCAACCCAAGTCTTGGTGCAAACTACCTCAGCTTCGGCAATCTGCTACACACTCAGGAATGACTATGCTCTGACACCATCTGATGCAATGGGAAAAAAAAACCACGCCGTGGGAACACAATAACAAGAATAAATAATGCCAGATCTGATACCAACTTACAATTCTTAATTCATAAATATATATAACTGATTACATGCAATGTTTTGGGCTGTAAGGATTTCCCGGTTATGGCCAAATACAAAGCAAGTAAAAAGTTCTGCAAGATCCCTTAGGATCCAATCCAAACCCTAGCTAGTCTTGAACCTCACTCTGGTAGAAACACCCAAGGAAGATCTCAACTTGTGCTCGCAAGCCCACCAAGCAATCTCCTTATTTTTTAAGTTGTAGCTACTAGCTCTTCTCAAACTCAATCCAAGATCCAAGTATAGACTGCCTCACATTCGGCACTCTATCCACACTTTCACAATCTCATCACAATCTTGTTGTAAATTGCCTCACATTCGGTGCTTTGCTTACAGACTCAGGAAAACTTTCCCATCAACTACTCTCCATTCACTCCCCATCTGAATGAAAAAAATGACTAAAGACTCCCTCATAACCCCTAATTATACCAATCTAAGCCACAAGTCGACCTAGAACACAAATTAAATATAGTTACACAAATCAAATGCCACAAGTTGGCCAACAACAATAATTAAATCCCTAAACTTGATGTCCTAGGAAAATCAAGATATCTCCTAGCTCCAGATGAATTAGAACTCATGCTTCGAACCATAGGTAGAAATCTAGGTCCTCTTCAATTCTTGAAATTTTCAACCTCTAACTTGTTACAAAAAATTAATTATGTGACCTGCAATAGGCACCAAATTTACAGACCCTAAACCCTAACCCTAAACTCTTAGAGCCTCCTCCCATGAACTCCAAAATAGTCACTGAGTAAAACCAAGATGCTCCTACATCAAAATGAGATTAACATATTTTTTGAAGCTAATGGAATCAAAATATAGTTATCAACTTCAAGAACCCCTGAATAGAATGGTATAGCAGAGGGAAGAAACAAGTCAGTAATAGAAGCAACAAGAGTTATGCTAGATGAGAATGATGTATCCAAGATATTTTGGAGAGAAGTTGTGAATACATCAGTCTACACTATGAACATAGTGCGACTAAGGAAAGACACAAACAAGACCCCTTATGGATTATGGTTTGGTCACTCACCTACAGTTAACTATTTGAGATATTTTGGTAGTAAGTGTTATACCAAAAGAGATGATGATATTGGTAAGTTTGATGCTAGAAGTGATGAAGGTATGTTTATTGGTTATTCATTAAAAACAAGGCTTATAGATGTTATAATTTGAGAACAAAGACTATTATGGAAAGTGAAAATGTGAGAGTTGATGAGAAATTTAGGATACAGGAAAGAATAGTTGATTACAATTTAGATGATGATGTTGTTACTAAACCAAGGAATGATGAAGTATTCCTTGAGACTAACAATGGTTTGCAGCAAGAAGGAGAGCCAAGGTAGGAACAAAGCTTGAAACCTTTAGTAGAGTCAAGAGTTGAGATAAAAAATCCTACTTTAGGTAAGGATATGACAAAGAATCATCCACCCGAGCAGATCATCAGAAGTAGAGATAAATGTGTGATGATAAGAAACATAATCAATGAAGAACTATGTTTGATATCTCAAGCTGAACCAAAGAATGCAAATGAAGCATGCAAAGATGACCATTGGAAGCAAGCTATGAAAGAGGAATTGGATCAAATAGTAAAGAATGAGACATGGGAATTGGTCCCTAGACTAGCAAACAAGAATGTAATAGGAACTAAATGGGTATTCAAAAATAAGATGAATGAACAAGGTGAAGTTGTAAGGAACAAAGCAAGATTGGTATGTAAAGGTTACTCACAATAAAAAGGAATAGACTATGATGAGGTCTATGCTATTATGGAAAGAATAGAATTAGTAAGGTTATTCTTAACATATGCAACATATAAGAAATTCAAAGTGTATCAGATGGATGTTAAGTCATAATTTCTAAATGGAGAACTTGAAGAAGAGGTGTACATAGAGTAGCCTAAAGGTTGTTCTTTGACAGATGATAAGGACATAGTATGCAAATTGAAGAAAGCATTGTATGGCTTGAAGTAAACATCCAAAACTTGGTATGCAAGGTTGGACAAGCATTTAACAAAGCTTGGATATAGCAAAGGTATGGCAGATAGTAATCTCTATTGGAAAGAAATTGATGATGGATTATGATCTTTGTAATATTTGTTGATGATTGATAAGTAGGAGATGATTTCCACAGCTAGTCAAATTGTGATGTGAATATCAGGATTTAACTGTGTGATTTTGAGTCAAACTCGATGACCCATGTTTCATGAGTAGTGATTCAACATGAATCCATCTCTCATGAGAATAAATGGAACACTTAGCACTCATTGGATCTAGGTGATGCTCACAGGGGTGAAGCACCGGGACTTCCCGGGAGGTCACCCATCCCAGTACTACTCCAGCCTGAGCGTGCTTAACTACGGAGTTTCCTCCACAGTTAAACCCAAAGCTTGCAACCCCATTTGCAAAACCTTCACCAAGTGTTGTGCCTTATGAACCATTCATTAGAAAGCCCCTTAAGCTCATCAATTGATAAGTAGGAGATGATTTCCACAGCTAGTCAAATTGTGATGTGAATATCAGGATTTAACTGTGTGATTTTGAGTCAAACTCGATGACCCATGTTTCATGAGTAGTGATTCAACATGAATCCATCTCTCATGAGAATAAATGGAACACTTAGCACTCATTGGATCTAGGTGATGCTCACAGGGGTGAAGCACCGGGACTTCCCGGGAGGTCACCCATCCCAGTACTACTCCAGCCTGAGCGCGCTTAACTACGGAGTTTCCTCCACAGTTAAACCCAAAGCTTGCAACCCCATTTGCAAAACCTTAACCAAGTGTTGTGCCTTATGAACCATTCATTAGAAAGCCCCTTAAGCTCATCAATTGATAAGTAGGAGATGATTTCCACAGCTAGTCAAATTGTGATGTGAATATCAGGATTTAACTGTGTGATTTTGAGTCAAACTCGATGACCCATGTTTCATGAGTAGTGATTCAACATGAATCCATCTCTCATGAGAATAAATGGAACACTTAGCACTCATTGGATCTAGGTGATGCTCACAGGCTGGAGTAGTACTGGGATGGGTGACCTCCCGGGAAGTCCCGGTGCTTCACCCCTGTGAGCATCACCTAGATCCAATGAGTGCTAAGTGTTCCATTTATTCTCATGAGAGATGGATTCATGTTGAATCACTACTCATGAAACATGGGTCATCGAGTTTGACTCAAAATCACACAGTTAAATCCTGATATTCACATCACAATTTGACTAGCTGTGGAAATCATCTCCTACTTATCAATTGATGAGCTTAAGGGGCTTTCTAATGAATGGTTCATAAGGCACAACACTTGGTGAAGGTTTTGCAAATGGGGTTGCAAGCTTTGGGTTTAACTGTGGAGGAAACTCCGTAGTTAAGCGCGCTCAGGCTGGAGTAGTACTGGGATGGGTGACCTCCCGGGAAGTCCCGGTGCTTCACCCCTGTGAGCATCACCTAGATCCAATGAGTGCTAAGTGTTCCATTTATTCTCATGAGAGATGGATTCATGTTGAATCACTACTCATGAAACATGGGTCATCGAGTTTGACTCAAAATCACACAGTTAAATCCTGATATTCACATCACAATTTGACTAGCTGTGGAAATCATCTCCTACTTATCAATTGATGAGCTTAAGGGGCTTTCTAATGAATGGTTCATAAGGCACAACACTTGGTGAAGGTTTTGCAAATGGGGTTGCAAGCTTTGGGTTTAACTGTGGAGGAAACTCCGTAGTTAAGCGCGCTCAGGCTGGAGTAGTACTGGGATGGGTGACCTCCCGGGAAGTCCCGGTGCTTCACCCCTATGAGCATCACCTAGATCCAATGAGTGCTAAGTGTTCCATTTATTCTCATGAGAGATGGATTCATGTTGAATCACTACTCATGAAACATGGGTCATCGAGTTTGACTCAAAATCACACAGTTAAATCCTGATATTCACATCACAATTTGTTGATGATATCATATTTGGAGGAAATGATGATGAAAGTAACAAGTTTGCAAAACAAATGAAGAAGGAATTTGAAATGAGCATTATAGGAGAGATGAAATATTTTATAGGATTACAGATTGTAAAGGATAAAGAAGGAATCTTTATTTCTTAGACTAAGTATTTGAAAGATTTAATGAAAAGGTTTGGTTTGGAAACATGTGAACCTATTGAAAAACTTATGGTAAGTAGACACAAGTTATCTACAAAGGATGATACACCTATTGGATAGTAGAAGAAGTACAACTCTATGATCAAAGGATTGCAATATTTGACTCATGCAATGTCAGATATATCAAATGCAGTTGGAATTGTTGCAAGATTCCAAGCTAATCCCAAAGAAGCACATTATGTAGTAGTCAAAAGGATATTTAGATACCTATAAGGAACACTAGAGTTTAGATTGTGGTATGATAGATCTAATGATTTCACTCTAAATGCTTATACTAATGCTGATTGGGTAGGTAATATGGATGATAGAAAGAGCACTAGTGGTGGAGCCTTCTTTCTTGGAGGAAGATTGATTTCTTGGCTAAGCAAGAAATAGGATTATACCTCACAAAGTACAATAGAAGCAAAATATGTTGTAGCAGCAAATTTTTTTAATCAAGTTGTTTGGATGAAGTAGACGCTGAAAGATATAAGGATAGAATTCTGTGAACTTGTTGTCATAGATTGTGACAATACAAGCATAGTAAATATGTCTAAGAATCCAATGCCGCATTCTAAGACTAAGCACATTTCTATCAAGTATCACATGTTAAGAGAGAAAGTTGCAGAAAAGGAAACTAGATTGGAGTATGTGAGCACTAAAGAGAAAATTGCAGATATCTTCACTAAGCCTCTTCCCAAAAAGACTTTTGAGAGTTTGTGAGGTATGTTAGGGATTATGCCCCTTCCTATATCAGAGTAGATGATGCAAGAGTGCATAAGTCTAGTGTAATAGAGAACTATTTTTTATCTAGACTGAATGCTTATGCTTCCTGTATGGGGGAGTATTTGTGATGGACAGAGTCATCTAGGACTCTTGTTGGATGTTTCTTTGAATAGTGTCTTTGGACACTTGAGCTAGTAAAAAATAGTTGTTGTAGAGATTGTTGGTTGTTGAAACCTTTGACATTGATGTCAATGGGGGAGAAGGTTAGCATGAAAAATAGTGCATAGAAAAATAATTTGGGAAACATGGAAAACAAGTATAGCAGAAAAAGTATAGCATGGCAGAATGATTGATGAAGAGATGTGAAAAGGAAGGTTGATAGTCTTTTGCAATTGGTATTCTTGGAACTAGATTTTTTCATCAATGTTTCCATCAATGCCAAAGGGGGAGATTTTTGGAAGCATGAAAATTGATGATATTCCTATGGGGGAGTATTGTAGAAACATGATTAGATCATTATCATGATGATATGTTACATTCATGACTGTGTTTGTCATTGATATCAACATAGCTATTTTCTATGGTATCTAATAGAAGAACATTAGAAATATCAAGTTTGTACAGATAGATCATTGAGTACATTAAGTAGCGAGGTTAAAAGGAGCTACTACTAAGTGTCAATTATATCCAACTAACCTCAAAAGCATAAGATATTAAGTTTGGAAGAAGTTATGCAAGTTTTGGTAAAGATTACTCTAAGATAGAGTTTACAGAGGCATATTTTGGTAAACTTGTTATATCTCTTAGCAGAGTTGTTATTCTGAGAAGCCAAAGTTAAAGATATGAAGAAGACATGTTGGAGATGACATGGCTAAGTTCACTCATCATAATGGGTATGTGCAAGATCATGGTCAACCAAACTATAGCCTTAAGTGGCAGTGAAAAATCAGCAAATCCGGGTTATGTCAACTTGATACATAATTTTAAAGTGATTCTGGACTTTATATCAAAAATTTGTAAGAAAATAATCTGTAGGAAATTGAATGCAGTTTTTAAACTACCAGGCCTTATCTAGAGAAAAAAAAAATTCATTGGTCAAAAGTTTGGATTCTAATGCAGTACTACAAAAATTTTAAGACAAAAATAAAAAGTAGGTTTATGTCTGACCACCTTAATCAAAATCAAATGATAATATTTTTAAAATATAATTATAGATATAAAAAGTAGACTCATGCCCAGATGTGACACATATTTTTGGGTATTTTTATTTCAAATAAATAATTAAATATGAATTTTCTACTAAAACTTTTTTGAAAAAAAAAAACCTCCTGTGTCTGACCACCTTAACTAATAGAAAACTTTACCAAATTTAATTTTTTAAATTTTTCTTATACTAGGCGAAGCATAGAATGTGATGCAACTTTTGGATTTAAAAATGTTATACTATTTGAAAGTTATAGCCAATTTTCAATCAATATGTCAATCAACACTTCACAATTATCTTCATTGAAAATTAACTAATAAATACTTATCGAACTCGAAATTTGATAGATATTATATTGATGGAATCTTGAGAGTGTTATCAAAAAACCCTTTTCATTTCATTCAATTTCGATGAAAATAACATTGTCAGATGGCTACCCGAAGTCTGAGTGTCAATCAAACCCTTCTCAAACACATTTTTTGGGTTGATCAAATAGGCTTGGTAAATACCGAGCCTAAATTGGGTATCCGATTTGAAATTGGATACCTAATATGAAATCGGATATCCAATTAGGCTCGTATTTTTCAATTGAAATTTTGGAGGGAAATTTGAGAGGAAAGATATTCCAATTGTAATTTTGGAGGGAGCCAAATTTGAGAAACTTTAGAGTATTTTATAGGATAATTTATTTGGGGGAAGTGTGGAAATTGATATTATTATTATTATATATGATTATAATTATTATTATATTATAGCAATATGTATGATTGTTATTATTAAATATAATATAGTTATAAATATAATAATAATAATTATAACTAAATATAATATAGTAATATATATGATAAATATTATTATTATTAAATATATGTAGTAATATTATATGACTATTATTATATATAATAATATATATGGCTATTATTATTATTAAATCTATAATCTAATACTATATTATTATTATATTAAAATATACAATTATATTATTATTAAATATAATATTGTCATAAAATGCATTGAAAGGGGTCATAGGTTAACCTATGACCCCTTTCGATGCATTCCTAATGGGTCCCTAAGGGTCCTAGGGGTCCTAGGGACATAAATTGTCATGAAATGTGTCAAGAGGGGTCATAGGTTAACCTATGACCCCTCTTGATGTATTGAAGCCAACCAAATGCGTCCCTAAGGGTCGTAAGACCCTTAGGGACATAAGTTGTGATGAAATGTGTGTTTCAACCCATATAAATGATTATAATATGTTCCTAGGGGTCCTAGGACCCCTAGAGACATATGTCATCATGGAATGTGTCGAAAGAGGTCATAGGTCATCCTATGACCCCTTTTGACCCATATAAATGATTATAATATGTCCCTAGGGGTCTTAGGACACCTAGAGACATATGTCATCATGGAATGTGTTGAAAGGGCTCATAGGTCATCCTATGGCCCCTTTCAACCCATATAAACGATTCTAATATGTCCCTAGGGGTCCTAGGACCCTAGAGACATATGTCATCATGGAATGTGTCGAAAGGGGTCATAGGACCCTTTCGACCCATATAAATGATTATAATATGTCTCTAGGGGTCCTAGGACCCCTAAAGACATATGTCATCATGGAATGTGTTGAAAGGGGTCATAGGTCATCCTATAGCCCATAAAAAAATGATTCTAATATGTCCCTACGGGTCCTAGGACCCCTAGAGACATATGTCATTATGGAATGTATTGAAAGGGGTCATATGTCATCCTATGGCCCCTTTCGACCCATAGAAATGATTATAATATGTCCCTAGGGGTCCTAGGACCCCTAGAGACATATGTCATCATGAAATGTGTTGAAAGGGGTCATGGGTCATCCTATGGGCCCTTTTGACCCATATAAATTATTCTAATATGTCCCTAGGGGTCCTAAGGCCCCTAGCGACATATGTTGTAATAAAATGTGTTGAAAGGGGTCATAGGTAATCCTATGGCCACTTTTGACCCATATAAATGATTCTAATATGTCCCTAGGGGTCTTAGGACCCCTTGAGACATATGCCATCATGGAATGTGTTGAAAGGGGTCATAGGTCATCCTACGGCCCCTTTCGATCATATAAACGATTCTAATATGTCCCTAAGGGTCCAAGGACCCTTAAAGACATATGTCATCATGGAATGTGTCGAAAGGGGTCATAGGTCATCCAATGACCTCTTTTGACCCATATAAATGATTATAATATGTCTCTAGGGGTCCTAGGACCCCTAGCGACATATGTCATCATGGAATGTGTCGAAAGGGGTCATAGGTCATCTTATGGCCCCTTTCGACCCATATAAATGATTATAATATGTCCCAAGGGGTCCTAAGACCCCTAGAGACATATGCCATCATGAAATGTGTCGAAAGGGGTCATAGGTCATCCTATGGCCCCTTTCAACACATATAAATGATTCCAATATATCCCTAGGGGTCCTAAGACCCTTAGTGACATATGTTGTAATAAAATGTGTCGAAAGGGGTCATAGGTCATCCTATGGCCCCTTTCAACCCATATAAATGATTGTAATATGACCTCTTTCTTCTATCTAGGGTATGAGGAAACAAACTAAACTTTTGGCTCTTATATTTGTTCAAATAGGCAACTATTGTTCTCTGAAGATGAATTCTCTTATTATCAAAATCGGGAAGATTAGAAAAAATATCAAAAGTCTTTTCAATTTGATTATATGAGACTTTTATGATAGAATAACATAAAAATGTTATTTCTTTCCTCCTTCTTACACACTTATTCACAATAGACTTTAGAGCCTCATCACTTGCTTTTAGTTCTTCCCAGATGCTTATCACTCTAGCCAACTGATTATAAACTAATGGCCATTCAATTTTGTCCCCCAAATATGTGAGAGCCTTTCTCAATTTATCTTCATATTTTATATTCAACTCTACATGTAAGGCCCAAAGTTTACTTTTTTCTTCCTCAAAATCTTCTGCTATATAATATTTGTTAGAATCTGAAAAGATTAATAACCCAGAAAACTAGTGCAAAGAGTAAATATCTAAACTATGAATGCAAATGATACAAAATCAAAATAGCATCATAGAGTTAGTCTCCAAGAGAGTAATGCAAATGCTGGAAGTAAAATAGCATTAAGAGGACGCAAAAACAAGAGATACAAATACAAGCCAGGTAGCATGCTTATATAGGCTAGGAAGAGGGAGGAGATGGCAACACCAACCAATGAGGAGCAACCATCTATCGGACTAAAGATAGCAAAGTATCTTCCCAAGATAGCTAATTGATGCTCACATGTAGGAAGGTGACACCTCACAACCATTCACCTAATAAGACATGCTTTATTAACCTAAGCGAGATTATTAAAAGTGTAGAAAAAACCTAGCAAAATAAGAAAAATAAAAAACTACACTAACACCCCCCCATAAGTGAAGCTTAGGTGGATGTAGAAATGGGTCCCGGCAACAAGGCTTGATCAGGTACCCAATACAAGAAAAAGAACTAGATGAAGGAAACTAAGCCTCCAATCTAGGAAATGTCCCAAAGAGAGGAACAAAAAAGAGCATGAAGCATCTCTGAAGCATGAAGCTGCAAACTTTGTCAAAATGCTGATCTGTAGAACCTCCATGGAAATAGAAGGCACGAACCATCAACCAAAGAAGCATAGAACAAAAAGTGAACCCCCCCATAATGTTGAACAGGGAGAGGGGTGATAGGAACACTGAAATGCAATGCCAAAAACATCTGCAAGAAGAAGAATCAGGAACACCAATAGTGCAATAGAAGTACAAGCACAGGATAAAGGGCGGTGTCACCGACACACTGCATGGGCTAATGTCGTGGAAGAAAAATTAACTTGACAAAGGTGGATGAGCACAAAATGGCAAAACATCATGACCCCCCATGGCACTTTATAACTGAGTGCGAGTATAGACAAGCACAAGGTGTACAAGATCCCAGATATGCAAAAGTAGGCACTTTATCTCAGTGCATTTACAGAAAAAGGAATGCAATAGAATAGAAGCATACAATGCTCAGAAGTCAGAAAGAAGAGTGAGCCAAAAGAATAGAAGAAGAGATTTCAGGACCTGTAGAATCCAAGTAATCCGCGAGAGTGCGAAAGTGCAAAACTCGGAGGAGAAAGAACCTGGAGTAGAATCTAGATAAAATATCTCTGTAACTGAATAGCTCACAGAACCAGCTTTCCAATGATATCTGGCGAGCCCAGAAAAGAGTCTGAATGAGCGAGATATGGCTCCCGAAAGGAAAAATAGAACATCTGGATTTGACTGCCAAAATAGGCAACCAGACTATAGCAAAAATCAAAAAAACCTATACCATCATCTCTATCTCAGAACCAGCTTTTTGATGCATTTTTCAGATCGAAAAAATACGTCCGTATGCTCAAGTTATGGAAGAAAAACTGACAAGGCCTCCTCATGAAGAGCATATGCTAAAAGTGAAACTTGGGCACAATAATCAAGAAAAAATATAGTACCACTGCGATCTACTCGAAAAATCATGCACTTTCAAAAAAAGAATCACCTTGATACGAGGTCGTATGAGAAAGTTATGATCCTTCGAAGTTTCCAAAACAAGAACTGTGCACAGTCACGGCTGAGAATCTGCAATTTCTGAAGAATTCATGCATGAAAATAAAAAACCAACTCCACTAGTGGATAGAGCACAAAAAAATAGCCAAGTCCATAACAAGAATCATCAAAATCGGAGTCCGTATGAGCAAGAACAAGACATTTGAAAACTGCATTCAAATTTGCGACTGCCAACGGAGAGGGGTATGGCTGTAGCTTTGCATGCTCAATTCTGAAAAATTTACAGCTTGCATGCAAAATCTAAAAGATACCCAGATGGTTTTTCGAGACTGCAAACAAAACCCAGAAAGAATTTTTCTTGCTGATGTACAGAAGGTGTTGCTGTAGTGTAAATTAGATGCCTTTAACAGAAAAAAATGGCTCCAAAAATCAAAAAACGACCCCAGCAACCAAAATATGACATGCAAATGCTGGATCAGCTTCTTAAGTCCATCAATGGCATGCTGGAACTTGCAAAACTGATTGAAAACTCCAAATATGCAAGTTGGTTGTCAGATTTGAGATTGAAACCCTAGAGAAAAACTGTTTTTGTCAAAACTTTTTTGATTTTCAGGATCATCCAAAGATGCAAGAGAAGAGCATACTTTGTTTTTCCAAAAACTATAATAAAGTTTATTTGCCCCTCCCGAATCTCTCAAATAAGGAAACTAAAATCTACTCTTGCACATAGAAAAGCTCTGATACCATGTTAGAATCTGAAAAGATTAACAACCCAGAAAACTAGTGCAAAGAGTAAATATCTAAACTATGAATGCAAATGATACAAAATCAAAATAGCATCATAGAGTTAGTCTCCAAGAGAGTAATGCAAATGCTGGAAGTAAAATAGCATTAAGAGGACGCAAAAACAAGAGATACAAATACAAGCCAGGTAGCATACTTATATAGGCTAGGAAGAGGGAGGAGGTGGCAACACCAACCAATGAGGAGCAACCATCTATCAGACTAAAGATAGCAAAGTATCTTCCCAAGATAGCTAATTGATGCTCACATGTAGGAAGGTGAGACCTCACAACCATTCACCTAATAAGACATGCTTTATTAACCTAAGTGAGATTATTAAAAGTGTAGGAAAAACCTAGCAAAATAAGAAAAATAAAAAACTACACTAACAATATTGAGGCCTTTGTGGGGTATCTGGCATCTCTATAAGAGGAGTGGATTTAAAAGGCTCCATTGGGGGATGGGGATATTTTATTCTTGGCCTTGTAGACCTCCCCATCACTTTGTTTTCAAGTTCAATCCTCTTTTGAACTTCCTTATTATAAGCTTCTAGGACACTTTCATATTTACTCTGCAATTCAAACATGGCCCTTTCTTCCTTTTTAGTAGTGGCCAAAACAAATTGAGATGAATCTACATTCCAGTGTGTAGCTTTCACATGAGAGGTATCAGCCACTCTTCTTACAACTATATTTACCATCAAACTAGAATCATCTAGTTGTGAAGAGGGAGCTCTTGACCCCTTCCTTAAAGACCATATAACCAGAGCAACGTGGTCTTCACTAAATACAGTACTTGTGAATTCCTTCTTATTTGGATCTTGGAAATCCAACTTATTTGAAATAGAATTAAAAATTAATGCATCTGCAATATCCCAATTGGGTAACAATAAGATATTTTAAGCCTTTACAATTTGCCTCCCCTCTTCAGGGGTTATATTTTCGAACTCTTGAATCATCTATTCCTTTATTTGATTTTGTAGGGCTGCCTCCTCTAGCTCAAGATGCTTTGTCCTCAACTTGTTGCATCTTTCTTCAAACTTGCTCATGTTAGCTCTCCATGCAAATTGACAGAAAGCCCTAGATTTAACAAAATTATCATCTGATAAAAATTGTTGACTTGCTTGTTCCAGCACAGGGTCTAATTCCCTTCCTCTGTAATTTGCAACTATCAACTCAAAACTTGGCACTAGAGGCTCCTAGGGATCCCCTTCATCTATCTCTGATTGTGTAACAAAAACTCCCCCTTGTGATCCAAATTGTGCAATTTTCTCTTTAGTGAGATGTTCTCATAGGGGTCTGTAAGGGTGAGTACTCCTCAACATGAGGATCCTCTTCCCTTATTATCTTTCACCTTTTAAGGGAGGGTTCAAAAGGCCTCTCTTCCAAGACATCACTAGTGGACTCAATTATTTGTTTCCTTTGTCCACAATGGTCTTTTTATTTTGAATAACAATATACCCTGGCCTTTTCCTTAGCTAAATAAGAAGCAAAATCAAAAAATTATGTCCAGACCAAAAGATGAAATCTAAGTAACCATATAAATGAAATCCATAGGCATAAAATCCTCTTCATCTCTCCCAAAAAAATTTGCACAGGGTCCTATATATCTCCACAACCCTAGTATTGAAGTATGCCCTTTTGAAAGGTTCCCTAGAAGTTGTTGTTATTGCTGGTAGAATTCCAATTTTACCTATATGTGCCTTCAATGCACCTTGCCTAATGGAAACCTTCTTGGACATGTACTCCTTTTCTAACCCTTTCAAATCAATGGGTACATGATAATCGGTGAGAGGCCCTAAACCAAGAACTTCCCTAATTTCATCTGGGCTAATTGTAATTAGGACCTGACCATCAATTCTTCTTACTACTCTAATGGCTTGGTCGTAGTTCTTTCCCACAGCTTCAAGAAGATCATAATCCATAAAAACACTAGGAACCACCAATTTCCCTAAATCAAAATTCTAGATATTGGCATGTGAGGCAAAAATGTTCCTCTCTGAAAATGATTTCTTAAACAAATCTAGACCAGTTTAAGAGGTACTGGCATCCTAGACCCAATTCCTCTTGTCATACAATCCATCTGCTATTCTCAACCTAGGGTTTAATGAAGTAAGCTTTTAAACTTGTACAGTTTCAATAGTGGAGTTAGGGAGCAGCTCAAGAAAATCATCGTGGACATTCCTATCCAAATAATTCTCTTGACTAGAAAATACCTTCTTTGGAGGCATTGTTGATTTTAATTTGTAGAAACTAAGACACTACAGAGATTATAGACTAAGTACTTACTTGATTCTTTGCTCGTTTCTCTCTATAATTTTGCAATGTCTTCACGAACAATGGAAATTTGCTCCATGCCTTTGTCAAGCTCAACAAAACCTTCTTAGTAATGGCTTTTGCTTAGGGAAAGGCTTGAAATCTTTATTTGTGTGAGATGGAACTAAGAAAATCTTATGTATTATACTCTATTTTTCTTTCACATGTGAAGCTTTCATTTTTCATAAATGCACAGAGTGGCACCACCTTCTACGTTCAAATTTACACTGTTTATTTTCAAAAAATCCTATGATCTAGCGATGCAGGCAAAGATGACTCATGTTCTACTTGACATGTTGGCAGTCAACCCAATCAGATTTCTCCATGTGTATAGTTCCTTCATTGTTCACATTTCAATCTAGACCCATTGATGACTGAGGACATGTGTCATTGAGTCGCTACCTTGATATACATAAAGAGTGAGCACCTTACTATAGGAAGGTAGCGACAATCATTGATTCTATATTGATCATGTGGAAGACATTTGATGCATTACTTAAGGAAAATATGGTGGGCCCTTTGTCACTATGTCATTGTTCATAACCTTCGAGCAACTCATCATAGCAAGATAGTGATGACCGTAGATTTGAGATCGATCTAAGGGCATGGAAATTGCATGAATTACATGAGATGTGGTGGGTCCCCTGGTCGCTATGTCACATAGAGTAAAAAGTTCACATCTTTCCATAGCGAGGTAGCGACAATCATTGATCCAATTTTGATCGAACGATCAAAATCTTTCATATGTTTTATGAATGGGGCGTGGGTCTAGGTTATTGATGATGTGAGAAATTCTTGTATAGCTAGCATATAAAACCACATTCTAATCCTAGTCACATGGCCACATTGCTTAGGTCCCACCATGTGTTTATTTCCCAGCTGGGCTTTATGTCACTAATGACAAGACACAAATTTCCTGACAGTGACATAGTGACCTCAGGTGTGTTATCAAAACTCGATGCCAAAAAGATAATGGCAAGTGAAATTATAATCACCCTCATTAATGCTTCTAACTGGAATAATAAAACTACATGTCCACCATGCCACTTGCTTGCTTATGGTCACCATAAAACTTAAAAGTGATTCTCATTTATATTTTCCATGAAGGCACCATGTCACTAACAGTGAAGTGCACAAATTTCCCAAGAGTGACATAGTGACCAATTGGAAAAAATTTGATTTTTGCTAACACCTTTTGTAGTTCATTGTTCTGATCCCCTTTTTGGTTATGACTGGTTTGACATGAAAAAATGTGATCAAATACTTCTAACACGAAACTCTCTCCAATCATCACTCCATTTTATGGCACCGCCCTTCAAATTCATGGTAGTTGCTATGTCACGTAGGGTAACATGCTAGCATCTTTTGATAGCGACAATGTGACTGCTGTTGATCTTGTGATGATCAAATGATATACATTAAGAGGGAAAAGGTGATACGGGGGCATGAAAGATTTGAACTTTTCAAGGAATATTCATATTTTTAAAAAAGGTTCATGCCCAAATGACATTCAAAACAAAATGATACCTAGGGTTTAGCAAGGGTTTCCAAAGGTTTTTCAAGATAAGAACTCAAAAACCCTAGTTTCTAATAATGGAGTCAATTTTTATTTTTTGTACCTAGATTGGGGAAATTTTATCTTGCAAAAAATCAGACCAACACTGGCTTTATCTAGGGACATTGAATTACATGGGTTCAAATGAGGGCTTAGAATTTCTGGGAGAAGCAGACCATAAAGCAGGAAAACTTAAAACTGACAACTCTAAGAGAGCTACAACCATAGAGAAAAAAAAAGATATATAGGAAACTATACATAGACCAAATAATTTACAAGAATGTACACAAAAACCCTAAACTACTATTCGTGGAAAACAAGTATTTCAGCAGAAATACCTCTTCAAGAACTGTCCATGAACTGATAGTTCAAGAATGTTGTTTGATAAATCCTTGAGAATATATGAGTCTTCTTCCCATGTACTTTCAATCAAATAAGGACCTAACCATATGGGATCAAACTTCCCATTTTTTCCTTTATCTTCAATTCTGGCATTCCACATGAGGACTAAATCTCCATTTTCAAATTTTTTGCTTACTATATTTTTGTCATGTAATGTCTTAACCTATAGTTGCAACTTTTGATTCTTAAAAGATGCTTCTCTTCTTGTTTCTATTAACCCTACAAGCTCATCCAATCTTTCTTGCATATCATCTGCAATATCTTCATCATACAACTGGATGCAATTGTAGAGTCTGATTAAGATATTTTGAGGCATCCTTGCCTAAATTCCATATACCAAATCAAAAGGGGCTACTCCAATGGCTTTCTTCATAGTTACTCTATCAGCCCATATTGCTAGTTGCAACTTGGGATCCCATGCCTTCTTGTTATCATCCAAGGTTCTTTTAATGACTTTTAACAAGCTTTTATTTGTGGATTCAGCCTGTCCATTTCCTTGTGGATGATATGAGGAGGATGTTGATCTAGTGATTCCATATTTGTCACAGAATTTTATGAATTCTTCAAACCTAAAGAACATTGCATTATTTGTTACAATTTTTTGAAGACAATCAAACCTGGAAATAATGTTATTTAACAAAAAATTGTTGACAACTTTACTAGTTGCATTTCTTGTAGGGATAGCTTCTACCCACTTTGTGAAATAATTAGTAGCAACTAAGATCCAGGAATAACCAGTGCTAGATTTAGGAGAAATTTCACCTATGAAATCCATACCCCATTGCTGAAATGGTGCTTGAACCTCAATTGGCTTTAATGGGGTATTACTTGAGAATTTTAATTTTCCAACAAACCTTTGACAAGCATCACATCTTCTAACCATGATCTAAGCATCTTTAAAAAGGGATGGCCACCAGAATCTAGCTCTCATCACCTTATGTGCAATAGTCTTGGCCATGTAATGTCATCCACAAACTCCAGTATGCATCTCATTCAAGATTTCTTTAACCTTTTCTTGATCAAAAAATTTCAGTAATATTCCCTCAAAATTTCTCCACCATTAACTGCCCTTGAAAATTATGTATTTGATGGCTTGTAGTTTAATACTCCTTTTTTCATTTTCAGTGATGGAGCTTCCATGTGTTGTAGATAATGAATAACATCAGCATACCACTCACAGTGATCCATGTCACATTAATTAGATTTGAGGTCATCTATTACCATATTTATTTGATTAGCATCCAAATTGGACTGAGCCATAAGTTTACCTAAGCCTTGACCCCTTACTAATTTTGTTATCTATATTTTAGTATTAAACTCTTGGATCTTGTTTATCCACCTACATCTTCTTCCTGACACTTCTTGTTGAGAAAATATGTCTTTTATAGTGGCACTAGGCACAAATGCAATGACAATAGCACCTATCAAGTAGCATGTAAAAGCCTTAACAAACTTTACCAAAGCATATACTTGTTTTTCATTTATTTCATACTTTAATTCAGTTGGCTATAGTGACTTACTGAAAAAAAAGAAATGGGTTGTTCATATCCTTCCTCATTCTTTTGTAACAAAACTCTAGCTACAGTGTGGAAAGATGCAAAAGAAAATATGTGCATTGGCTTAGTGTAGTTTGAGGTCCTTAGGATTGGGGCATTTTTTATACTACTTTTAATATCTTGAAATGCCTATGAAGGTTCACCATTCCAATTTATAGTGGCTCCTTTCTTGAGCATTTTAGAAATAGGTCTACTAATCTCAGCAAAGTTAGTGACAAACCTTCTTAGAAAATTAACTTACCCAAAGAAAGGTTGTATTCCTTTCACATTTTTTTGGCTTAAGAACCTTATCAATAGCTGCTACCCTTTCAAGGTCTATCTTCACTCCATCCTTTGACACTATATGTCCCAATAACTTACCCTTAGTTATCCCAAAGGTACATTTCTTTGGGTTTAATGACACTCCATATTCCAATGCTTTAATAAAAAAAAAATTCAAATGCCTATAGTGGTCCTCAACATTTTTGGAGTAAGTTGTGAGGTCATCTTGATATACAACCATGAACTTGTTGATATACTCATGGAAAGCCACATCCATGGCTCTTTGGAAAGTGACACCAACATTAATCAATCCAAATGGCATTCTTACATATACATAGGTTCTCTAGGGAGTTGTAAATGTTGTTTTGAACTACTCTTCTTCTTTCACCAAAACCTAGTTATATCTTGAGAATCCATCCATCATAGACATAAGTTTAGACCCTGTTACATATTGCAACATAGATTCCATGTTTGGTAACCCATAATTATCTTTTAGGGAAGCAATATTCAAGTTTCTAAAATCTACACACAGTCTGATATCTCCATTCTTTTTCCTGACAAGCACTAAATTAGAGTCCCAAGTGGAATGTTTGATAGGTTTAATTATTCCCCCATCTCTTAACTTCATTAGTTCCTCTTGCATTTTAGGAGATATGGTGGGATTGACTAGTCTCTGTTTTTGCCTAAAAGGTCTTACATTGTCCTTCAATGGTATGACATGTTGAGAAAGATCTTCTTTATAAGCCTTTAGGTCATCATATGAACATGCAAAAACATGTCTATATTTTCTCAATAGGTCAATTAGAGGCTTCCTAATTTTAGCTAAAATTTTTTGACAAATATAAACTTTCTTAGGGGCCTTAGTAGTACCCAAATTTATCTCTTCTAGCTCTTGAGGTTTACAATCTTTAGCACTAGGCCTTACCGTATCTTGGTTATCAAACATGTTCTCCAAAACAACTAGACCTTTGGGTACTTTATTAGTTTTTAATTGTATAACCTCTTGACCAAAATTTTTTTCCTTCCCATCTATGGTTTGGACCAAATCACTACTGTTCAATTCTTGTCCATGGTATTTATCTTCATTTAGCAAGAAATTCACAATGTCTTTGTCATCTTCAAAGACTTGCCAATGCTCAATATTGTCAGATATCGATGGCCTATTTTGAACTTCAATTTGTGATATTCCTGCAAATGATATCTCCTGGGGTTTAATTGCTACATTAGCTAATAAGTCAGCCATCTTGTTTTGGGTTCTATCTCTCCATGATATACCCAATGCATCAAAAAATTCAATTTGATTCCAAACAACATTTCTATACTATTTCAACCTTCTATTCTTAGAAGCATATGTTCCCTTTATCTATGAGATAATCAATTTAGAATCACCCATAACATGTAACTTCTTGATCTATTGGTGGGTAGCAACTTTCAACCCAAACAACAAGGCTTCATACTTAGCTATATTATTAGTACATGAAAAATTCAAGGTAAAAGAATATTTGAAAGCGTTTTTCTCTGGAGAAACAAAAACTACCCCTACCCCTGCACCTTCTTTAGAACTAGCCACATCAAAGAACATTATCCATAATATTGGTGAGTCCATACAACACTCAACTTCATGTTCAATAACAACAAGCAACTTCTCAACTTCTTGAATAATCAATTCAGCTCTGAATGCATTAACACCAGTATCTAAAAAGAAAGTAGCATATTTGTCAATTTCTTCACCCAAGATATGGCTAACCCTTGGCTCTTTGTCTACTTTAATAGCCTTATCACCTAACTACCTCCCATAGCAACACTCCATTTTCTAGAAAGCAACATTCCATAGTGTGGAGGTATATCAACTACAAGGATTGACATGGTCAATTCTACCTCAGGATATGTAGCTAGCTTAAATGGCAAAGCATTTATGGTACCTATGATTGAGACTTCTCTAGCATCCATACCTTTGTATCTGCCTTGTATATTGTCTACTTTCAACCCTAAGGCCTCCATTACTTTGAAAGACATGATGGTGTTAGAAGCTCCTGAATCTATCATGCAATTCTTTAGGGTCTTTCTTTTTATAACTAGACTGAGAAAAAATGAGTCAATATCTTCTATGTATGCTACTGATGAGTCATCCAAGAATATTTGGGGAATTTGGGACATGATACCACTATCTTCTATTACTAAGTGGGTCTGTTGGGTAGCATTTTGTTCTACATTATTATTACTATTTCCTATCCCTCCCAACCATGACAAGGCTTTACTCTTATGCTCTTCAATTCAAAATAGCTCAGAAAAAAGTGCCTTAATAGTGATTTGTGATAACATGGATATCATGTCAATTGGATCAGACATAGTGGGTTTCACAATCATACCTGGAGTAGGAACCTTCTGAGCAGCAGGGATTACTAATTGCTTGGCACTATTAGATCCTGATCCCTTCTCTTTCACAATTGCTTTTATTGTCTCATTTTCTTGGAATTGCACTTTCTTCTTGGGTTCACACTTCTTAGTTTTAATATCTTTAACCTTGACTATCTCTACACTAGCCTTCTTGTCTTCATTCTTTCATCTTATGTGTGATATCTCTTATGAATATAATAGAAGGCTTCCCAATATCATTGTTAACTGCTATGTTTCTCAAGTTGTAATTGCTATGTACTTAAGAGATCATTTCTGTAGTGATCCTATCAATTTTCTCTTTAGAAAGAATTCTTAAACTTACATGACCCACTTCAGAAGATGTAACACATACCTAATCTTCGTCATAGCCTTCATTGTCTAAAAAAATTTGTTGATGATGTAATTGATAAGCAATTTTCTTATCCTCCAGATCACTTTTTGTTTCTTCCAAATTTGAATCAACACAATCACTACACATGCTTACCATATTATGACTTACATCATCATGGCTCTTTTCTTCTTCCTCCTCCTTAGTTTGTAAACTATGATTAGAAACAAATGACTAAGCAACTACACAATATTCTACAGAGTGAGTTGACTGGAAAATAATACACCATGGCACATTATCATTCATATTTACTGAACTTCTTTGCAGAGGGTCTAGTGTACCCTTATCTTTTACATTTTGGGTCTAGTTAGGGATTGGCTTGCCATCCTTCCATTGGCTAGTATAAGGGTAATTCTACATTCTAGGTTGTCTATTGAAATTGCTATTATTCACAGGGGTTTTCTGAACAACATTTGGCTTAGGGGTATTTAAACTAGTAGGATTCATCTTTTTTAGCAATTCCAACACTTGGCCAATTGTTGGCTCTTCAGTTTTCTTTCCAATAGGAGTTTTATCAGCATCCCTTTTGTTGTTAGTCTTAGAATTAAACAACTTTGGATCATCTCTCCTACCAAGCTTGCCAGATGCTTTCCTATTATTCTCAATACTCACTACAATCTTGTAAGCATCCCTCAAAGTTTTAGCATCCTTATCCCTTAATTGGTAAGCCATCTTGTTGTCAAAAGCATTAAAATAAGTTGTAAGACAAACATCCTCATTCAACCTCATAACTTGGAACAATTTGTACATAGCCTTTTGGAATCTTACATTGAAATCAAAGGTGGATTCATTATGTTTTTTCTTAATGCTATTAAAATCATTCAACATAAATCCTATATTAGTGTTATCTCCATATTGTTCCTTGAATAGACTCTCCAAATCACTCCATGAACCAATACTGTCATCAGGTAGTCTTCTGAACCAATCTCTTGCATCCTCAGTTAAAGAATGAATAAATAACTTCATCACTACATCCTCATGTTTAACCTCAAAGTCATTTAGCATGTCTATAAAGACTCTTAAATGCTCTTCACCAGTAACCACATTATTCCCAGAGAACTTGACAACTTTGTCTCTCAAGTCAAAAGATATAGGGTGTGGGGCACCGGGACTACCAACAAATGACATTTGTCTATATTTTTCCATGTAGATAGGTTTCTTCTGAAAACCAGTAACATTTGAGCTACTTGCTATATTGGCTTGATTAAGAACAATATTTTGAGATTGTTGAGGTTGACCTAGAGGTATTTTAGTACTAATAGTGGATGATAAGGCTGGAGCCATCTGAGATGTTCCCTAATTTGAGACTATTGGACTGAAAACTGGAAGAGGAGCTACAGTTGGGAGAGAGAAATTTGGCCATGAAGCCAGACCAAAATTAGATTCTATGAATTGGATTTTCCTCCTAGTTTCTGTGGCTTGGGATTCATTTTCAACTTTTTCAAGTTCTTTTGCAAGATCTTCTTTCTCCTTCCTAGCCTTTTCCAAATCTAGATCCAATCTTAACATGGGAGGGTTTGTGGACTTGCTTGGTAAAACTTCAGGTTCATTTATTTGGACTCTTATAGCTTTTCCCTTACCCTTATCAATAATTTTCATAGTAGGTTCTATAGGGTCCACTTGAACAGGCTTATAAGCTTGAACTTGAGTGATGACAGGTTCTTATTTCTGGGATAGGAGTTTTTCTTGTTCTAGAACCTTAGATCTTAGAGTGTCTACATCTCCAAACACATCAGCATGGAGGACTGAGTTTCTCTCTATTAGCTTCTTGTTCTATTCCTTTAATGCAGTCATCCTTCTAAGTAGATTATCCATTTCAATAATGACATCTAAGGTAGCTTGCTCTTTTTCTTTCTCCAGATAGATATGCTTAGCTTCTTCCTCAGCAACCCATTTCTTCAAAAATCCTATCTTTGATTGCAATTCTTTGGGATCTACAAAAGTAGCTTCTAAATCAATAGGGTCATCCAGATCTATTAGGTTAGGTTCCATGTATGAGGCTGCCTTGGAATTGAAAGGATCTCCAAATAAGCTCTTGAGTCATAATCTTTGATTCATTTCAACTATCAGACCGAGTCTAGGAGATCTATTCCCTACTGGTGACATATCCTTATCTTGATATGTTCTTTCACTGGTTGGTATTGAGAATTAACTAATACACTACCTCATGGTTTCCAAGTGGGATTTGGATTTTCCTTCTTCCTACCACCTTGAGGTAAGTCAGTATACATAGGTACATCAGGATTGGCTCTTGTGTAAGCTCTTGTGTTTTTCCTTTTGTTAGCCATACTCGCTATTTATAAAATTAGCACTAGCTCCAAAACCTTGACTGAGTCACCAAATTATTCTAGGGAAATACAACAATTACAATCACTCCTAACTTTTTGGAAAAACACAATATAATATGAAAATATCTAACACACAGATGGACCAATCATTAAGAGTATATGACTACAACTCTTGCTTGATAGATAAGATACGTGGAAGGGCTGAATATGTCAGTGCAACTCAGTGGCATATGTGTTTTTTCTTTCTTTTAAATTCTCAAGGTTTGTCACTAAAATAGACCCATTACAACCACGATCAATGCTACAGATCTGACACACACCATGTACTGCACACATATGTTAGACAACTCCCTAGCAGAGTTGCCATTTTGTTGGTGTTTGAAAACTGTTGAACAAAAAAATGCTCAATACTAAATTGATATTGCTCACACAACCTAAGGGTTATCCAATTCCTATTGACAATTATATGTGCAAACCATTTGGACATAAATTCAACAAAACCAAGGATGGTTTTCTACTCTTTAGGCTCTGCAAAACCAGGGTGGATATACCTAGGGGATGATTCAAGGCTGGAAGCTATTGTATGAGAATTACTTTAGTTTCATTCTAATTCTCATCTCATATCCTCAAATACATGAATGATTCTAAAATTTTGAATAAACACATCCGATATAGAAGATTTGGTCAAAATTCTTCTATAGATTAGCAAGTGTTCCTAGCAACAATGGCTAACTAAGGCTAAAACATCCATGCAAACAATTGCTGACCATCTTTTGAAATCTTCAAGAAAAGTAAATTAAAGCTGATTGTGATTTTAGATTTGATGTTTTTTCATAGTTTACCTATTTGTAGACTGAATAAATTTTGATCAGTGCCTATTCCATTGGGATTCAGAGTCTACTCCAATTTGTAGATCTAATTTGTTGCCTTACAAAAAATATTATTAGCAATTCTTACTGAAGTTCATTCTTACAGACATCCTTTCTATTACCATGAAAATCCCATCAAATTCATCAAAAGTATTTACTTAATTCATTGAATTAATAGCAATAATGAATTGACATACAACCTAAATGAATTGCATTCAATTCAGCAAGCTTTACTCACACAATCTCAAAATAACCAGGTAATAGCAAAGGAGAAAAAATTCAATAAAAATTGATACGGGGACAACTCAAAACTTGTATTAAGTTTCCTTGAAAATTGTATACAATTGTAGTAAACTCAGAATGACCTTAGAAAGAGACACGAAGATCATTCCATATTATTGTATTCTCATAAAATATGCAGAGAAAATACATTATAAAGTTTTTGCTCAAAGACTGGACTGAAAAAATCCTAAGTACAATACTAAAATGGCTTCGAAATCAGACCCTTCTCTAGCCCTGGAATCTCACTTATATAATGTGAGATGCAACAAGCTTCAGGCATAGAGAACTGACAAATGTCAATTACAAAAGATATTTACATACACTTATCACAAAAGACAAAATTGTGATTAACAAAAAGATTTATACATCAAACATTCCTTTTGTGGGTCCCTTTCTGTTACATCCTTTTATATTGCTAAGTTTCTAATTGGCTGCTATTTTGAATCTTTAGCATATGTGGCTACTAGACTTGCTAGTGATGCGTCGGGCTCTAATTTATGCAGCTTCACCTCCACTCTAGCATTTTCACTCATATCATCACGTGTTACCAAGGTGACAGTTACTCTTGATCCTATGTTTGTTGCATCATCTAACTGATCCATTGCATTTTTAGCATGAGATGACTACCCTTCATCCTTTCTAGGTGTTGATGGAAGTGGATCAATGATTTGTAATTCATCTTCATGCATTTCATCATCATCACTTTCAACTTCTTCTAGTTGCTCACTAGAAGCAATATCCACCATCCACTTGTCATAAAGTGCATCATATGGCTAGTCAAAATGCAGAATATCCTGTTGTTTCTTGATAACATATTCTGCTTCGCTGTCAATATCAACAAATTCTTGTTTCAAAAAATCAAAGAATATTTGGGCTTTCACTATCTCCTCGGTTGTGGTAGCGCACCATGCATGTCCTGTTTCATTGATAATTTTATTCATCCTTAGAAAAAATAAATCATCAAGTTCCTTAGCCCATTCATCTTTGTTTTTCAAATTATTTCTTCTATCTAGGGCATGATGAAATAAACTAAACTTTTCACTCTTATATTTGTTCAAATAGCCAACTATTATTCTCTGCAAATGAATTCTCTTATTATCAAAATTAGGAAGATCAGAAACAATATCAAAAGTCTTTTCAATTTGATTATATGAGACTTTTATGAGAGAATAACATAAAAATGTTATTTCTTTCCTCCTTCTTATCCACTTATTCACAACAGGCTTTAGAGCCTCATCACTTGCTTTTAGTTCTTCTCAGATGCTTATCACTCTAGCCAACTGATCATAAACTAATGGCTATTCAATATTGTCCCCCAAATATGTGAGAGCCTTTCTCAATTTATCTTCATATTTTACATTCAACTCTACATGTAACGCCCAAATTTTACTTTTTTCTTCCTCAAAATCTTCTGCTGTATAATATTGAGGCCTCTATGGGGTATTTGGAATCTCTATAAGAGGAGTGGATTTAAAAGGATCCACTGGGGGATGGGGATATGTTATTCTTGGTCTTGTAGACCTCCCCATCACGTTGTTTTCAAGTTGAATCCTCTTTTGAACTTCCTTATTGTAAGCATCTAGGACACTTTCATATTTACTCTGCAATTCAAACATGGCCCTTTATTCCTTTTTAGAAGTGGCCAAAACAAATTGAGATGAATCTACATTCTAGTGTGCAGCTTGCACATGAGAGGTATCAACCACTCTTCTTACAACTATATTTCCCATCAAACCAGAATCATCTGGTTGTGATGAGGTGGCTCTTGACGCCTTCCTTAAAGACAATATAACCAGATCAGCCTGGTCTTTACTGAATGTAGTACCTATGAATTCCTTCTTATTTGGATATTGGAAATCCAACTTATTTAAAATAGAATTAAAAATTAATATCCCAATTGGGTAAAAATAAGATATTTGAAGCCTTTACCATTTGCCTCCCCTCTTCAGGGGTTATATTTCAAAACTCTTGAATCATCTGTTCCTTTATTTGATTTTGTAGGGCTACCTCCTCTAGCTCAGGATGCTCCGTCCTCAACTTGTTGCCTCTTTCTTCAAACTTGCTCATGTTAGCTCTCCATGAAAATTGGCAAAAAGCCCTAGATTTAACAAAATTATCATCTGATAAAAATTGTTGGCTTGCTTGTTCTAGCACAGGGCCTAATTCCCTTCCTTTATAATCTACAATTCTCAACTCAAAACTTAGGACTGGAGGCTCCTGGGGATCCCCTTTATCTATATATGATTGTGTAACAAAAACTCCCCCTTGTGATCCCAATTGTGCAATTTGCTCTTCAGTGAGCTGTTCCTCTTCAATTCTCATAGGGGTCTGTGAGGGTGAGTACTCCTCAACATGAGGATCCTCTTCCCTTATTATCTTTTACCTTTTAAGGGAGGGTTCAGAAGGTCTCTCTTCGAAGACATCACTGGTGGACTCAATTATTTGTTTGCCTTTGTCCACAGTGGTCTTTTTATTTTGAATAATAGTATACCCTGGCCTTTTTTGGATAGTTAATTGACTTACCCCTATATTAGGAGTAAAACCAATCTTCTCATTACTTCCCTGGGCTTATCTGGGTAAAATCTAATAAAGAATTGCTTCTTTTCATTCATTGTCTCCATTATTTTAGAAAAAGTATTCATAAGTTTATTTATCTTATCTACATTTGTAACAACATTGTCCAAAGGACTATAATTTGCATCAAAACAATGAATGATATCCAATACTTTGGAGAAGACTTTCCACTTTTCCTTTCTAGTCTCTTGCTCTTGCAAGGAGTATTCATTCCCTATTATGTCTTTAGGAAAATAGAATTCATGCTCGATTTTACGAAGCTTAATTCTGTGTCTCAGAGCCAAATGATAAAATCCCTTAGAATCACAAAAATGAGGGTGAGGAATAGCCATCTTGTAAGGATCCAAATTTTTTTTCAAAGAAATCCAACCCCCTTTTGTGATTACAAATTGATGGGCCACTGTGCAAGTGGGGAATATTGATCCTCTTGATCTTTTGAACAAAAAGGTTTCCTCTACTCCTCCCAATTGCCACAAAAATTCAACTACTCCTACCTTCAAGGGCACTTGGTAAGGTAGTACATGAGGGCTCCCTTTAAAACCATAAATTCAAAACATAGTAGAAATAGAGTATGGGACGATATCTCCTCAATTGTGTGAAACTTTCAAACCGCTGGGATTATCCATAGGCCTAATAAGATTCATTAGTGCCTTGGGGATTTTGGGATTGTCACTCAATATGAGGCATCTCAACTTGGAAGTGAAATACCTATCAAACTTGACAAAGCTAGCATTCTCTACATCCCAAGTCATATCTGCACTCCATAATTGGATGGGCAATGCTTCTCCATTTTCTTCTCTGTTTAACTCCATTTCTTTACCAAAATATGTAGCTCCCTTAAACAAAAACATGTGCATCAACAAAGAATAATGGCCAAAAGCTTTTTCAACCTTGCCCTTAGCAATCCCAATTAGTCCATTGTGAATTTCCTTAGCTAAATAAGAAGCAAAATAAAAAATTATGTCCACACCAAAAGATGAAATCTGAGTAACCATATACATGAAATCCATAAGCATAAACTCCTCTTCATCTCTCCCAAAAACTCTACATAGGATCCTATATATCTCCACAGCCTTGGTATTGAAGTATGCCCTTTTGAAAGGTTCCCTAGAAGCTGCTGTTATTGCTGACAGAGTTCCAATTTTACCTATATGTGCCTTCAATGCACCTTTCCTAATGGCATCCTTCTTGGACATGTACTCCTTTTCTAACCCTTTCAAATCAATGGGCACATGATAATCAATAAGAGGCCCTAAACCAAAAACTTCCCTAATTTCATCTGGGTTGATTGTAATTAGGACTTGACCATCAGTTCTTACTTGATTCTTTGCTTGTTTCTCTCTGTAATTCTATAATGTCTTCAAGAACAATGGAAATTTGCTTCACACCTTTGTCAAGCTCAACACAACCTTCTCAGTAATGGGTTCTGCTCAGGGAAAGGCTTGAAATCTTTGTTTGTGTGAGATGGAACATAGAAAATCTTATGTCTTATACTCTATTTTTATTTTGCACATGAAGCTTTTATTTCTCATAAATGCACAGAGTGGCACCACTTTCTACGTTCAAATTTACACCGTTGATTTTCAAAATATCCTATGATCTAGGGATGCAGGCAAAGATGACTCATGTTCCACTTGACATGTTGGCAGTCAACCCAATGAGATTTTTCCATCTGTATAGTTCCTTCATTGTTGGCATTTCAGTTTGGACCCACTGATGATTGAGGACACGTGTCATTGAGTCGCTACCTCGCTATACATAAAGAGTGAGCACCTTGCTATAGTGAGGTAGCGACAATCGTTGATTTTGCATTGATTGTGTGGAAGACATTTGATGCATTACTTAAGGAAAATATGGTGGGCCCTTTGTCGCTATGTCACTATTCATAACCTTTGAGCAACTCATCATAGCAAGATAGCAATGACTGTAGATTTGAGATTGTTCTAAGGGCATGGAAATTGCATGAAATACATAAGATGTGGTGGGTCCCCTAGTTTCTATGTCACATAGAGTAAAAAGTTCACATCTTTCCATAGTGAGCTAGCAACAATCATTGTTCCAAGTTTGATCGAACGATTAGAATCTTTTATATGTTTTATGAATGGGTCGTGGGTCTAGGTTATCGATGACATGAGAAATTCTTGTATAGCTGGCGTATAAAACCACATTCTAATCCTAGTCACATTTCCACATTGCTTAGGTCCCATCATGTGTTAATTTCCTAGCTGGGTGTTATGTAGCTAACAGCGAGATGCATAATTTTCACGACAGTGACATAACAACCTTCGGTACCTTCACTTTTCCCAGTGCATACGTGTATCCCACTAGATGCCACTATGTCGCAAAAACTATATAACTGATATCTGATGGAGCATGTGTCTAGGACCCACCTTTTGAAATTGTTGCTGCATTATTACTTTCTATCAAGGTGCTATGTCGCTAACGGTGAAGATCACAAATTTCTCGATAGCGACATAGCGATCTCAAGTGTCTTATCAAAACTCAACGCCAGAAAGATAATGGCAAGTGAAGTTATAATCACCCTCATTAATGCTTCTAACAGAATAATAAAATTGCATGTCCACCATGCCACTTGCTTGCTTATGGTCACCGAAAAACTTAAAAGTGACTGTCATTTATATTTTTCGTGAAGGCACCATGTCGCTAATGGTGAAGTGCACAAATTTCCCTACAGCGACATAGCGACCAATCAAATTTTTTTTAATATTTGCTGACACCTTTTGTACTTCATTTTTCTGATCCCCTTTTTGGTTCTGATAGGTCTAACATGAAAAAATGTGATCAAATACTTCTGAAGTGAAACTCTCTCCAATCACTGCACCTCCATTTTATGGTACCGCCCTTCAAATTTGCGGTAGTCACTATGTTGTATAGGGTAACATGCTAGCATCTTTTGATAGTGACAATGTGACTACCATTGATCTTGTGATGATCAAACGGTATACATTAAGAGGGAAAAGGTCACATGGGGGCACGAAAGATTCAAAAATTTCAAGGAATATTTGTATATTTTTGAAAAGGTTCACACCCAAATGACATTCAAAACAAAATGATACCTAGGGTTTAGTAGGGGTTTTCAAAGGTTTTTCAAGACAAGAACTGAAAAACCATAGTTTCTAATAATAGAGTCAATTTTGATTTTTTGTAACTAGATTGGGGAAATTTTATCTTGCACAAAATTAGACCAACAATCCCTTAATTGGGTCACATTTAACAGTGTGTATTGTATCCTTTAATAGGGTTGGCCTTTCATAGGGCATCACTTTAGAAGAGTGAAAAATATGTGTACAGAAAGATATTTAAGTTGCAAGGCAAAAGATTAATGTTATCACTAAGTGTAACATGTTCTTAATGTGGTCCTATAATAATTAATTGAGAATGTGTAACAGTCAACTCAAGGAATTGTTTTATGGTTTCAGTATAAAGGAAGGAAATTTTTCTTTATCATGGATGTATGGATGAAGAGAGGAAAGTGAAGTGATTGTAAGTAACACAAAGAGCAGAATGCAAAGTTGAGTAGAATAGAGAAGAAGTAAAGGATACTTTGTTTCCAATGCTTTATTCTATGATCCAAAGTTGGATACTTGGATCAAAGGTTTGTGACCTAGTCTACAAGGTATAATAGTGATTGGTTTGTTTGACAAGAAATAGGAAAGAAGTTAAACTATAGTATATATAATTATTCTACAAGGAGTAGTTGAGAGATCAGTTGGATAGTGAGTTTGGTGATCTTTCCCTAGAAGCTATTTGGATAGTGGATCCTTTTGTCTTCTACAACTCCTAATAGGGTTGACGAAACTCCTAATAGGGTTGGAATCTTGTAACAAGGATCCAAAGTCTCCTAACAGGGACTCATATGTACTAAATGTTGTAATAGACTCCTAACAGGGTCCATCCTCTAAGAAGGAATATTTATATTAGTAAATCATCTTGTGGGCATCATTCCCACTGCGGTCTTCCCTCTGATCAAGAATTTCCCCAGTTAACATATTTGGTGTAATTATCTATGTACATCTTGGTACGGTTGTTGTTTACTTTGGTTGAATGGATAAGATTGTTTAAGGTTGATAAATGTTTTAATTGTTGGATAACTGATTCACACCCCCCCCCCCCAAGTTATCCTAGTAGACTATTGTTTATAACACTAGGCACATTAAGTACCTCATGGTAGATAGATGACATTAATTTATTGATCAATGAATCTAACATTGTACTTCTTTGCTTTGTGGCACTTTGTGGAATATAATGGGAACCTTAGAACATGTGTTGAATTGTCACTTTTTTGCATTAGTTAAATTTTGAGCATCTTTGAAAAGTGGGAAAGCAACATCCGAAGATATTGTAAGATCTAATGGTTGAATGCATTCGCCTTTCGTTTAATATTTAAATGAGACCCGATTTGATAGGTTAGCATTTGACTTTTCAACTGGCCAACAACATACATTCTTTCATTCAATTGACTTTTCAACTTGATGATGATGATCAGACGTGTTTTAATTTGTTGATTCAATTTTAAACTTTGGTCTTCACCACCTTTGACTATGTTCTTCTCTATTTCTACATTCTTGAGTGCTCACTCTATGTAAAATTTGACTGATCTTGTTTTTGACTCATTCTCATAATGTTTATATCATCTTTAAGCTTCAATCTTCAATGTTCTCTACTGTATTTGCTCTTTTATACTTGTGATTTCTTCATTCTACTTGTATTATGCCTTTAATGGAATACTTGACCACATAATTAGGGTTTCTCAGAGATATGTAGGAATGTTTTCATGAAGAACTACTTATCAACATGAATCTTTGCTTTCAACATCATTAGGAACAAGAAAATATGAATTAATAGAATATCCAAACTTTCTTCTCATAAAGATAACACATAACAAACCCTCCAAACCCTAATCACCTAGCTTAGGACTGATGCATTGCTCACATGATTTTTTGCATTAGGTTAGCTCAAAGAAATGATGAGAAGAAATATCATCCTATAGGAAATCTAGACTCAGACTCAAGACATTGACACTTGACTTAACTCGAAACCCTAGAAAAAAAATATAGATTGAAACTTAGGCAACACATTCTAGATAATAAAAGTCTCAAACCCATACCTAAATCTTGATATAAATGATGAGAGTGATGATGTGGATGACGAAGAAGGAGATGGAGGGAGGAGAGATAGGAGAAGAGGCAGTATTAGTGGGTCTAGGGGCCAGGACCTTTCTAGTAGTTGACCTACTACTTGGTCTTAGAGTAGGAGGATAGTGAGAGTGGAGGATGAGGATGATGAGGCTGGGGAGGAGGAGAGACTAGTTAGGAGACCTTGACTAGAGAGAGGAAAATGATAGGAGAAACCTTATGCCATTTGGAGGAGATGAGGAACTATAATGATTCAAATACTAGGTGACTTGTGCTTTGAGACCAACAAATGCTTATTTGGAACCATACCTACTCCTCTACACAAAATACCACCACCAAGGTCATTGGCACCATCTTCAACTACTAACAATTCCAAGTGCATTGCATGTAGAAAAATCATGGACTTCGCTTATGAACCTTTTTTACAATGCATAATATAAATTGAAGATGATGTTGTTGATTTTACCATGAATGAAAAACTTCTTGAATAACACTTGTGATAACTTGAAATATACCATTTGAAAACTACAAAAAGAATATGTCACCAATTATCGATCTTTTGCGAGCATTTGAACTACAAGGTACTTTTACCATTGCAATGAACAACACATCATCTCCATTATAGCATAACCTAGCAATGAACAACACATCATCTACATTTTCAATTGATAGTGACTTTTCTTCCAAGTCCGTGTGCTTGACAAAACCATTTTTTTGTAAATTACAGATCCATTAATCCTCTCAAATCTGGCTGTAAACATATTTAAATTCATGTCTTAATTTAAATTCATGACTTTTGTCCTTGATAAATTCGAATCCACAACATGATGTTGAATGCATTGAATCCCCTACAATTGTACAAACCATAATATTTTTGCTGCCCAATACTTATAGTATACAAGTTTTGTATATAAACTTTAGATAGAATCATAATGCACAACAATTACAAGTTTGCCTCCTATATAAAGGCATAAACAAAAACATGTTATCTAAAACAAAGAATATTATATTTTGCATCTACACAATATGGATATTTAAACTTGATGCACTTCAGCTCGATAATGGTTTATTTTATTATAGTTTCCTTGCATTGATTCACAATGGCTATAATCTAGTATAACTTAGCAATCAATGTGGGCCCTCTTTTTTGAGTTGCAAAAGACTTCTCATTGACAAAGTTACATATTGCAACCATTTAAGTTTAATGTTTGAAAATAGAATCTTACATTGACAAGGACAAACTTTGACACAAACTTCTAAAATCTGGCTTTGCAATTTTGTTTAGTTTTTATCACCTTCTTAAAGCATGGCCCATGGCTATAATCTAGTAGTCCATTCATTAGTCTTGCACGAATAGCAAATAGCGAAACTTTTTATTGAGCAATGTAATTGCCGCTACATACAAATATTTAAAATATCTACCAATCACATTGAAAAATCTCTTCATCGATACTATTGAAAAATAGAACCTTATATTGGTAAAATTTGACTTTGCAATTTTGTTTTATTTTTATATTCTTTAAACATAGACTATGGCTACAATCTTATAGCCCCATCCATTACTCTTGTTGGTTGAGCAAGGCCAATTGCTGCCACATTAAGATCTACAAAAGTTTCACTTTCTCAGTTAGACTAAAATGAGTATTTTCAACTTTAAACATGCTTCTCTCCGAATTCAGTAAGAGCTGTTTAATACATTCTTATTCTTCAACCGTTCACCTTATAGTTGAATATACTAAAGATATAATTGAATGTAGTCTAATCGCATCTCCTCACACACTGAAAATGGAAGCAAACAATGCATTCCAACATCATTGAAATGTGTACAACACAATCTACCACTACTTTTGAAAGTGATGTCCTATGACTTATGGTTGTGCTTATTCCAAAAATCCTGCAAGACTAGCAAAAACACCGGTAGTTGTATACTTTCAGCTGCATTTTAAGTGTGTAGTTGACATGTATTCATTGCAGCATATAACTTTTACTTATGTGGGATTATACCATAATATAATGGCTGCCACATAAGATATTTTAAATATCTAGCTAGGAAATTGAATGAACATCAGTGCCTTTTCAATTAAAGATAAGATGAATACCCTTAATGCCACGCAGCCAACCATCATTAACAAAATAATGCTTCAAGGAAATTGGTATATATGATAGCACAGTGAGTAGAGGGGAGCAACGACAAAGATGCATATTTGTTGTCACCTGACTTCTCAGCTGCGAGTTGGAAATTGGTACATTATTTTCTTGGAGGAAGTTAGAAGAATCAACATTATTTACAATACCGTTTGACAAATTCCACACTTTACAAAGTCATTGAAGTCATCTTCCTGTCTCTTTCATACTTACAGCTTGCTCTCAATGTGAGCAGATATAATTTATTAAATGATTCAGTGGTCTAATTATATCTGTTTCAAAATCTTGTGAGGAAATTTCTAATCAATTTTTTTTATAGTAGATAGTTAATCAAGTCCTCTAATTATTATTGAGATTCTACTGTCAAATTATCAAATATCAACTATAAATATAATGATACACTGGCAAATTTATTATTAAGATGTTCCAAATAGCCCTCTAATATAAGACCAACAATTGTACAAAAGGTACATCCACATCCATATTTATGCAGCATCACAAAACTGATTTCTTTCCATTATAAGTAGATACCATAGGAATAATAACAACATTATAGTCGCACCTATCTTTAAAATGAACATAGATATTAAATTAAGTGAAAATATTAATGTTAGCTGAACTCTATGAACAGTATAGTCTGAACTACTATACGAGAGAGAGAGCAATATAGATTTTATGTTATCACCAAAACAAGTAAGAAATTTGTGGATGGTGTACTCCACTAACGTGCTCTTCCGAGAGCATTGAAAAACGCTGACATATTACCGACGAGCTGAGCGAATCCTTCAACAACAGCTCGCACTTGCCCACTTTCAGCTGCCACGTTCTCTGTTTTGCAATACAGAGCAAAATGCTCACAGTTGTTTCCAAGCAAATTGTACTTTCCAAATCCATGTCGAAGCTTCTCCATTGCACGAGATATCACCTTGCTGGGATGATCAGAGTGGAAATGAGTGTACGTCCCAGGGGCAGGTGGAGCAGAGTTAGAAGCCACCACATTTACACCATACTTGTAGCAGTGGACATCGCCTCCGCCCCTGAAGCAATCGATGCACGACATTGTCACTCCACTATTACTCTCATGGCCTCTTTCTCCTCCACATCGTGGGCAGGCAATCTTCCTGCGACTCGAACTCGAGATGGCTCCCAACATTTTCACAAACAGTCCGCCTTTGCCTCTTACATCGTCGTTGGTGAAGTGAATCACCCGGTTCTTCCCAATATAAATGCCTTCACAAATAAGAGACAATCATGACCAGTATGCATCATAAATAATAATATTTGAAGTTTCCATGGAAATCTACAAGTAAAAAGAGTGGTTATTTGTAAGCAGCTTACCATGGTGTGAGTAGGCAGTTCCCATGCGAAAGGTGTAAATATGATCGCCAGGTTTGATACTGAATCTGGCAGCCATCGCCTCATCATCATATCCTCCTCTGCTAAATAAACTCATCGCCATCGTCCTCATACCTCTGCCCTGCAAAACCATAGTGATACTACTACTTATTGTTTTTCTTCTTAAAGAGATGTTTAAACAAACCGACCAACTATTGATAAGTAGGAGATAATTTCCACAGCATCTGAGCACTGGATTGGGGAGAGGATGTACCCAGCCGCCACACCAGCCTGAGTATACATTTGATGAGTGTGCTAACACTTGTTTAACCTGAAAGGTTATTTATCTCATTAATTTAGCCCTGGTTTGAAGTGATTGGTAGGCAGCGGGACAGCACTCCCCTAATAAATAGTGCATTAAAATATTTTATTTCTAAGCAAACGCAATCCTTCCCACGTCTGAGAAATTCGGAAGGATGGATTGGGCTGAGTGTATCTTCCAGCTTTTAATAATCTCATCAATTCAGTTTGTATTTGAAGTGACTAGTAAGCAGTGGGAGTTCAGGCCGACGCCACCCTAATAAGAAGCACAATCCCAGTTGCAGTCCGGGCATTAATTGGATGCGAGGAATGAGTTTTAAATAAATTTTATCCAATCCAATCTTATACAGCATAGCATTGAAGAGGAGTACAAGAGAAGCAATAACATAACATATACTAGCAATCTCATGTTAGAGTGCAATGGATATATGTATGGAAAGTCAACATAGTGTTTGTCCCTTTGTTGGTCTCTCCTTCTCATCATATCTACATCTTCTTATATCTTTACTAATCTTTCATGCCGTCTATCTCTCTTTCTATTGTATACTCGCTATCTCTTCATCTTAATGTCTCCTTGTATTTCTCTAACCTTGAGATCACCATATCTCTATTTTTCTCCCACCATATATTCGTATATATGTATATCTGTTTTCTTATATCTCCATCTCTCTCCATTCTCAATATATCTTGCCCATTTCAATGCTCATATATCTTTATGTTTCTCTTCACAAAAAACTTCGTCTATGCCTTTTTCTCCCTTCCTCCATTTATCTCCCCTATTTTTGTCTCTCACCCTCTATCTCTGTCAGTCTTCATACTATTTGTATATATGTAGTTATCTATATATGATGTCTCTCTATAGATATCTATTTGTTTCTTCCATCCTCCTCTTCTCCCTATATATCTCCTTATCTTTTTATCTCTCTGTTAGTTCATCTCCCTATCTATATAGTTTTTTTTATCCATCTTCCTTCTTATCTTTTAATATGTTCATCTCTTTCTTCCCAACTATCTTTATCTTTACCGTGTCTTGTACCACTCTCTATCTCTATATCTTCTCGTTCTTTGTCTATCCCCTTCTAACTTTATCTATATGTCTCTTAACACACATCCCTCTCTCCAATCATCCATATGTCCTCTTATTATTTCTCCATCTACACAGACTTGTATATGTACCTTTATCTTTATATCTCTTCCATTCACCTACTAAATATAATCGAAAAAAAAATGATTGATAATTTTGACTTGTTTTACAATTTTTAGCTTATGCTTTTGATAATCAATCTATTTTTTTTCAAATTTTCTATGTCAAGTTTAAAAGGAAGCATAATATCTTCTTATCATTCATTTATAACAAGAAGTTTATTGTCATATAATTGAATTAAACCTAACTGCTCTACTATAGAAGTTTTATAACAATTCCAATTTGATCACCATATTTAACAAGAGCTGGAGTGCAGCCAAGTTCCTGCCAAGAACTAGAAGAACAATTTTGGTTTGGACAGAGCTACAAAAGACAAATAACCAATTTTCCAATTTTGATAAAGAGGAGACTTGGGAAAGATAAGAGATATGAACAGAAAAAATTAAACATTATTGGAGGCACTCAAGCAATGTCTTAGTCATAAGTATATAGATTGATATTTAAAAAAGACCATGGTTGCCATAAGAAATTATTCTCCTGTAATATCAATTTTTGATAGGAGAGCTAGAAAGGAAAAATTATAGGAAAATCTACTTACCATGAATGGTTAATGATTCAAGCAAAGCTACCCGAATTGGTTGCATCAATTGATTCAAACCTATCTAAGGGATATGATAAATGCATCTCTTAAGTTACATGCAAGAGATATTCAACAAGGTGTAGACATATTTTAATAAACCCATACAAAATCCCATGTCATCGTTGATTTGATTTAATCTTGATTAGAAAACCCATGTAAAATCCTATAATTGTAATTACTTTGTTCAAATTTGGAGTAGAATAACATTAAAGTTTGATTCTACCTATTGCTCCATACACCCAAGATCTCTTCCTTTGCCTCTTTACAAGAAATAGCTTCACCACTATACTCAATATTAAATTGGCCAGCCTAGAACATACCATTTAAACTTAAAGAATGATTCCATAATTGACAAAAAAGGACACCTTCTCTCTAGGTATAAACACACTGATCATGGGAGATGAAAAAGATAAATAATATCATTTTAAATTATAGCACAACTCCATAAAAAATGCAAATATGAAACTCTTTCACATCACACTTAAATTATAAACTATTTAATAACAACATGAAAATAACAAGTCCAAACTTGGCAAGGATTGGAGTATAACCTCAGAGAGGACTTAATTTCCTCTCACATTGTTTAAACAATTATAGCATCACTAGGAGAATTACACGAAAAATTTGCAAGCGTAAATGGAATTCAATTATATGGGTTTTAAATTGGAAATAAAAGGGAATGAACACCGAGTTTTACCATATTTTTTCAACAATTTGTACTTTATCCACAAAACCTAGGTTTAAGACTTTACATGATCCAGATACTGAAACATGGTGGCTTGCATTTTATCCCTCTTTCACTTCTATTATACCTATTAGAATGATTTAGAATAACTGTAAGGTGGGGGGGGGGGAGGGGTGGGGGGTGGGGTGAAGGGTGGGGAGGTGGGGTGGGGTATCATTTATCCTCAGGTCTAGGTCTAGATGTACCAATCCAACTTTTCAACTCTCAAACAACTTATATCTAATCATTAATCCACTTGATCTCTATAATAACTTATCAATAACATAAACTTGTAGTCCATTGTCCCAATAATGACTTTGCTTATAGAATGTAAAACATTAAACAATAAAATATCTCAAATAACATCCACACAAGTAAGACATCAGGATTTAACATAGAAATCCAATTCATGAAAAACCACCAGTAACATGCTACTGAATTTTTACACTTATGAAGTGAGCTCTATTATGAGCCAACCCTATTAAAGGTTACAATAGACACTTTTAGATGTGACCCTATTAAAGGATTTAGTCACCCTATTAGGAGTGGCCTTGTTAGAGGACTTAAGAACATTTTATTAGAATATCATCTTGATTAAAGGATTTACATAACTGTTAGCTCAACCTTGATTAAAGGATTTTAGCTGATACAATGGTTAGAAAGTAACAATGGGTTGAAATGATAAATACAACTCACTTTGCAAATATAGATCACAAGGTAGCTCATATGCTAAGTCACTGTCTGAACTCCATTCATGTCTCCATCACTATCTCTTATTTGATTGGAAAATCCTTCAAGAAATCAGTCTTCACCTTGGCTCTCCTCTTTCTTGTCAACCTTCTACTCAAATCCTCCATTCAACAAATTAGAAATTTCTAACCTCTTCTAGGTTAATCATTATGCCACCTTAAATAAGATACTTTGATCTTTTGCCACTTAAATACCATTGTTGATCTTAGGGTTAGGTCATATTCAATGAATCCTTCCACCTTTTCAATTCCTTCTTTTAGAAACTTCTCAAAAATTCTCTTTAAAATATCAGTTAGAAAGAGTTTCATATTAGTCTTCTCCAAATGACATGCACCATGCAAGAAGATTGATTTGATTACTTATAAGTTCATATTTGTTTGAAATGATTACATTGGAGTGAATATCCATGTATGCAAGTTTGAAAATTAGTTTGGATGAGGAAATTAGGCCAAATATCCTCTACGAGGTGATGCAATTAGATTAATTAGTGTATGGAATAAAAGAAAATTTTCTGTGTTGTAGGAGACATGTGTCTGTGTAAAATCTTTGTTTGTGTGTATTTTTGTGTTTAAATTATTAATGCCTGAATTTTCCTTGTTCTAATTTCTATATTTGGTATTAGAGCATCAAAATAATATGGTGCATTAATGTTAGAATGTTTGCAGAAATGATTTGTACGTAGCCTATTTTCATTGCCAAAAATATAGAAGGCCTAGCAAAGAAAAAGAAGAACAAGACACAAGAATTGAAAATAATTCGGTGCAAATCGCTAGAAAAAATAGAGAAAGAGTATAAATTTTATTAGAAGGAGATTAATGAGGATCACAAAAGGATTTTTTAAGAATACCAAGTCACATCTAAATTCTACATATCATAGAGTGATTTATAGGAAGGTGCACGAAAGGAAATTCAAATTTATAGATTGGAAAGACTGATTTTTCAAAGGAATGTTGATGATTTATAGAGATTAAAGGAGGTCTATATTTTGAAGTTTAAGAAATACCAAAATAGGTAATTTATTTGTGTAAGTTTTCTATTTATTTCAATGGGGAAGCCAAGCAAGAAAGTAAAGAAAATGAAATTTTGATTTGTGAGAAAGATTGCTTGAGAGATGAATTGAAAAAATTAGAGTGTAATTCTAAATTATTAGAAGATTTCAAAAAATTTGGAAAGGAGAGATATGAATATCTATGTCAAATTGAGAAGCTTGAAAAAGAATTGGAAAAGTTTAAAAAGGAAAATGTTGAATCGAAAGACAATTTAAAATTGTTCAAATGTTAAATTCAAGAAGGAGAATGAATATTTCAGAAAAAGATAATGAGATCCTGAAATTGAAGCCATCAGTTTGTGATGTTGTATGTGGCAAGAGTGATCCATGTGGATTCAATACAGATGGTATAGACAAACTTTCTTTGGATGAGGAGGTTGAAGATGAAGGTAAGTGTACATAAATAGATATGGATGGAATTTTTCGAGATGATAAATTTTTTTGTAAAGAATAATATTGGTTTTAAGATTATGGAGAAAATGGGTTTAAAAGGAAGTAGATTAGGTCCAAGCATGGACAAGGCATGAAGAAGCCTATCCAACCCATTTGGAGGCTGAAATTTGAAGGCCTTGGATTTGGGAAAAGATAGAGATTTGATGTTTCTAGTATAAAAATTTTAGTGGAACTAGTTGAAAGAGTGCACTATCCTCATTGTCATAGGGAAGGACATAAAGATGATAAGTGTTTGGATCTTTACCCTTGTCGAATTTGTGGGTTAAAGAGCCATGGTGAAAAGACTTGATGGAATAGAGATTGCAATGGAAAATCTACGAAAAGTTGTATGCAAATAGATTATGGATGGATCGATGGATCATGTTGGAAAAAGAGGATAAAGATGTTGATAAGGTGGTAAAAATCTCCAAGTTTTCATGTCAAAAGTGATAGTGTTGTGTTGGTGTTTGAAAATGCTGGAGGGTTTTCAATTATCCCACTGAGAAAGTGACATATCTAGGGGCAGCTAACTCCCATTTTCAACATGCCATTTCTGACAACAGGCCAACTATAAGGCACGACCCTTCTTCTACTTTAGGCTTTGCTAAACCTAGGTGGGTAGACCTTAGATTCAAATGATACCGTACCAGTGCAAAAACATATCCCTGAATCTATTAAGCAGATTTTACCCTTATTTCTCCTAAAGACTAATGAAATGATACAGATTTGTGGCAGCTAAATGCAAATCTAGAATATTCACAGGTTGAGTGAGGGTTAAACATTTAATTCCTTCAACATGAAAGGGTAAAACACGTTTGATTAATAATGTTAATTTCAACAAACCCTCAGATATGCAGTAGTAAGAAACTAATGATCCTGTAGCTGATCAGTGCCTAATCCATTGGGCAAATCCATGAATCAAATGCATACATATGGATATCTGATACTTATACATATATTCAGATATTTAATCTATCTATTTTTAACTTATAAATAAACATCTGTGCTCAATCTAAACTTCATTCTTATCTGATATCCCCCTTAATAAACTTGCAACCCTGTTGATTTACTGAAGCATTTACACAACCCCTTGAGTTATAAGCAACAATAAAACATCATACAACCTTAAGGGACTGCAACTATGACCTAGGCTCTTTGTTCAAAGACCATCAACATTGAAGCTTACTAAGAAAGGAGAAAAGATTCAAGATGAAACTGATGAAATCCTGCTATTCTTTTTATTAATCTCTTTGAAACAATACAACCATATGCATGAAATGAAAACACAGAGAAACCTAACATATATGAACTTTCTATATTAAGCATCCTACTGCTATTCATACAAGAGAGAATGTACTAAAAAATGAAGGTGGAATCATAGTCCTGGATCCAAAGAAGTGGTCTCACAGAATGACTGAAAATTTCCTACCAAAAATGGTCTCACAGTGAAAAAACTGGAACCTTTACAATGAGGAAAAGAAAAGAATATATAAGAGAAGAGTTCATTCTCGGATTTGATCAAAATATGACATCTTTCCACTTGGAAAAACCTTCTCAACAGGTTAAAACATCCTTCAAACCTTTTCCCTCAATTGTTGAATCAAATCTTCAATCAGTTATGGCTCCGCAAGCATCAAATATCTAAAATGTATGATTGAACCAACAACTGATTTGATTCTTGATTTTTACTCACAGTAAAAATGAAAATCAGTTAAAAAAATGACTCCTAAAAGCCAAGGAAACACTCTAGAACTAATTTTCTTCACATCCAGACTTTACCGAGCCTTCAAAACTGCCCTGTAACAAACTCTGATGCTTCATGATGAATTAAGTCCATTGCACCAAGAATGCCCTAGAAAAAAAAAAACTGATTATAGACTGAACTAGTGAAGACCTGCACAAAATTTGACCCCAAATTTAGAAAATATACTTCTTCCTGGTTCCAATGGTATATTATAGTGCATACTTTGGACAAAAAATGCCCTTGATATGGCCATTTGAATATTTCAGACCTGGACTACATCAGAGCTTTTAAAATGAAAAAATTTAAAAAATTACATAGTTAGAACTATATAACAATTCAAAATATTTCAATTTTTCATTTTAATCCATTCATGCATTTGAAATCTGACTCTGATTTGAATTTGATTTTCTCCTTCAATCCTATAATGCCATATGTTGAAATCTAATTGACTGTGCAAGATTTAAGATATTTCAAATTAACTAATATTTTAATATTAATTAATTCTCTTAATTTCTTCCCCATAGCCCCGAAGGCTTTTGAAATTTTCTTTTACATGCTTATGTAAGAGAGCTCCCTTTATGCTTTTACGACCTTAGCGTAAGATCGAAGCCTTTAAAAATTTGATTTACGTGCCTCCACTCACACTATCATTTTTCCCTTTACACTCATACGAGGAACACTGCCCTTTACATTCTTACGTGTTTGAATGTAAGCCCAGGATTCTTCAAAAATTGTTTCACGCTCTTACGAGCGTGAATTTCCTTCATGCTTTCACGACCTGAGCAGAGCAGTGTAGGGCTTTGAAATTTGTTTCACACTCTTACGAGCGCGAGTTTTGTGTAGCATCAGCATTTGAAATTTTTCCTTTCCCGATCATATGGGGTCTTCAATTTGTGTATCAGTGAGAGCTTTCAAGATTTGTCTTACGACTACACGGGGTGAGCATACCACCTGAGGGGTTTTCAAATTGGGTTTCATTCTTACACTTTGGTCAAGCATTTTGTGGGTCAAAATGGTTTGACTTAAGACCCACAGGCCCCTCCATGCGGCCATGGCTTCTAAAAGCCGTGTCTTTTAAGAAACTCACAATATTGTTTAAGATTGAATTTAAACATTAGAAAAAGGCCAAGCACAGCCCATGTGGGATTTAACGTCTTAGCTTAAACCCTGTCGAAAACCACTCTGTGATATCTAAACCCTCCTCACACAGGCTTTGTTGCACGACCTCCTCTGGTTGCACATTGATGCCCTTTGTTTCTTACATCCTGACTACACTGTTCTCCTTTGGCTCATGGGCTTCTCTTATAATTTTGGCAACTTCAGTAAGGAAAATTTATGCCTTTCTAATTCAATTTGCCACCTTCTCATTTCAATTGTGTAGGTAACTCTGCACGTACCCGTGGGCTGCTCCTTGTACATAGTGCTAGCTTGGGTCCTCTTGACTATTGTGAGTTTAAGAAGATACATGGATGGGCATCAGGTTTTATACTACTGCCCCCTGCTCTCCTCGCTTTTCATCAATCACATGATGCTCTTCAATCATGGCATCTTCTTCCTACACATGCGACTTTGTGCTTCTTGCATGCCACTGTTCCTTTTTATGTCTTCATGCTCTATTTCATGGACGTCTTTGACCTTTTGCCAGGGGCTTTCTTCTAATGAATTTATAACTCCTCATGCTTCAAAGTAGACCTCTAAGAAACTTTTACCAATTCGTGGGCAGAGTTCAATGCACAAACTTATCAGAGACACTCCTTTCATTTTCCAAGAATGTTTGTTCAAGTCCATGAAGTACTTCTCAACCTCCAATGGTCATGGATTAAACTTGTATAAGTATTCCAATTCAGTGGGGTTTTTTTTATTGTCAAAACTCAATCAACCTTTTAAAAGTACTCCATCTTCTTCTCCATTTAACACAATAGCCTGCTGAAGTACACCATTTCCATCCAATTGACGGCCCACCCTATGTGAATGAATACACATTGTAGGACCATAGCTATGAACTTGAAGCAGTCCTGTATGTGGTGGAATTGTACTCTATGGCCTTTGTTAATCAATCTTACTATTGATATTACAATTTGAACTAAGACCATGGTTGCTACATAAGAAGACAGAGTAGACTTGGCAATGGATCAATTTAATGGTACCATTCTTACTGAGATCGGTGCATGTGTCACAAGTACTCAGTCGGGCCCAAAGTGGGTTTGACTATTTTTTTTTTCATTTTTAGATAATTGAATCCTCAAATTGATCCATTGATCATCCTGAACTAATTAGAATCAAGTTCAATCACTGAACCAACATTTACAACTCACTTTATCACTTATCTGCAAAATGTCAAATTGGTGCTAGAAGGTCCTTTGACTGACCTTAAAAACTGACTCAAACCTCTGACCAGGCCCTGAAATCTGACCCACTAATACTTCATCCTACATACTCTCATCCTATCGAATCTCGTCTCATTAGGAATTCGAGGTCAAAAGATATTCATTGTTGAAGTAAGCAAACATGTCAAAAAATACTAAATTGTGTTCAGAATTGGCTTCGAAAACTGGGTTAACTGACACTTGGGAAGACAAAAACTGGGGCGTTGGTTCTCTGTCACGAGGATATTATAAATCTGAAAATTGGGCTCATGTCAAATAATAGGATGTGAATGGCGAGAGGTCAAAGTGGGCTACTTAAATTTGCAGACTGGAAACAATGTTAGAAAAGTGATTTTTTGCAAATGGAATGGACTTGGGAAGGTGTGCAGACGGATTCTTCATGACTTGAAAATTGACACACTTAAAGAATTTTCAAAGGAAAACACATTGGTACAATCCATTCGATCTCACCTATCATAGATTTCAAGATATAACATCACGAACAGGGGTTCCAACAAATCTACAAATGCTGACACTAGTAAAAAATAGAAATTGCGTTTGGAATCACGTTTGAAAACTGATCAAATGGATTCTTAAAGACTAAAAAATTGAAACATAGGAAGTCTCTGACATTTAAAATGCAATGCAAAAGGAATTTCAACATTTTGGTCAACTAAGTCAAAATTATAGCACGTCAAACATGGCTTCCCAGAAATGTGTGCAATTTGCAAATGTGTTAAAACGGTAAACTACCAACTTTGAGGGATTCAAAACCTAGTCAAACGAACTCGAAATTGCTTGAAATATGAAACATAGGTTCTTAGGTACGAAAACTAGATATTTCCAAAGTGGTGAATCACAAAACATTTTTGGGTGGGAGATATTCATATGCAAACAAGGCCTTCTATCATTGTTTGACACTTGGGGTAAAATTGCAGATTTGACAATTGCTCAAAATAGGACTTCGCCAAATGACTTGGAATGATGCTTTAACTTCATGGAACACATAGATGCACTAAATGAAAGGTGCTAGAAGCATTAAACACCTCTTAGTGCTTCAATGGTACAGTTAGGTACAACCAAGTACATATGCATTTATGGGGCTTGATTTGACTCAAAATTTTGAATGGATGCTCAAAATGAGAACGCAATTTTGAGCACCAAAAATGGCTCTGTCTGGGGATGCATGTCCCTTGTGGGCATGGCAAGATTTCAGATCTCTGGGAGAAGTAGACCGCACACCTGAAACAACAAAACTTCTCTCGAACAACTTATTGAAAGCAAAGAAAACTACTACAACTAAGAATATTTACAAATGATGGCCCCGAGCCATTGAACTTCAAAAAAACTATTTACCTCTATCATAAATTTTATTTTCATCCCTTTCCTCATGAGGTAAACTGAAATTACTTCCCCTATCAGTTTCACCAATCATATTGTCATCATGAAAAAAATCACTTAGTAAAATTGAATCTCCATTCTTATTTCCATAATGCATATAAAAACTAGATTCATCTTCTACAACTTGCTCATTATGAAAGTTCTGATCAGCATGCTCAAACATATCAGACTAAAACTGAAACTCTTCTTTATTAAATGACTCCTGCATGCTATCAACTTCAAATATCAATGCATTGTATTCAACATGGGGAAAAGGACCACTCATACCTTCAAATTGTGTATCCTTTTGCATAACCAAATAGAAATCAAATGAACAATCTGAATGGTACTCACATATGTCATCCATATCAGTATTTGAAACTAATTCACAATCTTCAGATGGTTCTTCACAATCAACAAACAAATTAGTCTTTACATCAGAGAGTTCATCACAAAACTCATTGCAAGGTGCGTACTGATTTTCAAAAACAACTTCATCAAACACCTTGTCACCTATCTCATCAGATACAACATAATCATCAGTTTTACCATCAAACTCATAAGAAGAATATTATGATCTCTTACAATAGTAAGACAAGGTATCATCATCAAACCCATCCTAAACCAAATCTGAAAGTTCTATGCCTTCTTCAAATAGCGGGTTAATAACTCCATGTAGTGATCCTTGTTGAACATTTTGACAAAACATGGGCTGATCATCACCAAGATTCTCATCATATAAAGCATTAGTATATACTTTAAAACCATTTCCCATCTTGTCTTCATGAAGATTTTTGGCATGTGAAGAAAAATTAGAACTACATGTGGACTCACTTTCTACTCCATCAATGAAGCATGTAGAATACAAATCAAGGTTACTTTCATTGTCTTCATGTAAGTGATTCAAATGTCTTGCAAGAAAATTATCATTTATCTTACCCATAGGTGTTGATGCATTAACCTTAGGATCACTCATATACTGATCATCATTGCATTCATTCTCAAGATGAATTCATCTCAAAATGGTTCATCTTGAATTCTATGCCACTAGCTCATCAAGCTTATCTTCCACATGGTTCACACAATCCAAGAAATCAAACTTGTTGGCTCAGATTCATCGAATTCACAATCTTTCTCATAATGTTGTCACTCAACATAAACTTTCTTCTGATGCTCAATAGATCCTATGTTTCTCAACATCATATATAAAATCAATTGACACAAACTAAAGTTTACTAGCGCTCAACATCAACTAAACTTTACTCGAATTACACTATATCACTCAACATACACTAAAATTTGACTTTGGTTGGCTCCAATTGATTTTCTACTTGGATTGCATTAACTTTTCTTGGCACCTACTATCCACTCTATCAAGCTTGGTAGAATCCATTCTTCTTACCTGTTCTTCTAGACTTAATCAGTATATCCAACCTTAGCAACCTTAAGTAGTGTTGGGACGAAAAATTACATGCTTCATTTTTAGTCCCATTTTAAAATTTGATAAATCAAGCCCCATAAATGCTTGTGCAATCAGCTGTACCTTTAAAGCCCTTAAGGTGTTCAATGTTTTTGATACCTTTCATTCAGTTTGCCTAAACATTCCATGATGATAATTTGTCATTCTGAGTTATCTAACAAAGTCTTATCTTGAACCAATCCTAAATCTGCTTTCTACCCCAATTAATATGCAGAATCCAGTCAAGAACCCATTTCTTTATGCAAATTTGCCACATCTTTTGAAACCCTTTAGCCCCTTCTCAATTTCTTGCTCAGGGCATGCCTTTTAAACCTTAGGCAAGTTTGAAATAATGATTTGTTAAATTTGTTTTAAGGTAATCATGGTTTATGTGGTTTTAAATCTAAGAGAGTTTCATTTCAAACTTATCATGCAAGTCTCGATGACCGTTGATCTTGTTCAGATTGACGGACTCTACATTCTTGCATTTTCAAGATGCAAGGCCTTTACAAAATGTGGAGAAGTGCGAAGAGGGCATGTAGCATAGTTTGATTACATGGGTCTAAAATAATTCAAAGGTTGACTCACCGTTGATCTTGGATAGATCAACGGATGCCGCTTGCCCACAAGATGAAGATGAGCATGGTTTAAACAAACTAGGCAAGTGCATAAGTGACATCTATCCCTTGTGAAGACACAAGGGGTATTCACACGAGTGAAGAGGACAAGTCATGAACATTGTCGATCTGTGAGAGATCGACAGATGAAGCATACCCGCATTTTCAAGAGGCGCAACAGATAAATATTGCAAGAATGCCACTTTACGACACATGGCGCAGTGGGACCAAGTATGGAAGTGACAATGTCATGGGCACAGAATTTTTGAATGCCGCTGTCAGTTTTGTCAGAGCACATGCATTAAAAGGTGTTTTCTCATTGGTCAAGATCATTTTAGTGGGCCACCAAATATTGAAATCTTTAATCACCGTCGATTTAAGCCAACATCAAGGGCTAGCATTTGCCCACATTGTTTAATCTCATTATGTTTTTAATAATGTGGGTAAACAGGTTGTGGACACGTATCATGATTTTCCAAGTCATGCCATTTTGAAATGCCACTTGTTTTGTGATAAAGGAACAGTGCGATGGTTATTGAAGAGTTTTCCATCAACTGTTGATCTTCTTTAGATCGACGAAGGGTGCTAGCCCACTTTATCAACATGCAGGGAGATTAAGGAAAGCGAGAATGCATCATAAAGACACGTGTCACTGGTGATATCAATTCTTGCCTTATGAGATTACACAGATCTTTCTCAGCCATTGATCTTAGTCAAATTAATGGCCGACACATTTTTACTTTATGAAGATGCTTGCAAGATAAGAAATGCTGGAATGCGCAAGCTTGACACATGGGACAGACTCAGGGTGTTGATTCAATTCAGATCTATGGCTATTGCACATTTGCATTTCTTAGAAGTAAGAAGCGTCAACTAAAAGAGGAATTTCACACATGGCTAATTATGATTAGGTTATTTCGGACCAGCTTGTCTAGTGGATTTCAAAGTCATCATGTTCACAGCTTTGACTTGTAAGATCTTCAAGGTTGACGACACATATTTTACTATTGAAGGTGGTGTCATTTTTCATATTAATGAGATTTGAAAGCCTTCACATGTGAAAGTGAAGAACAAAGTGTAACAGGTAAGATTTTCCCAATTTCAACTTGTGCGAGTAGAAATTCATGAGTCACCTTTGAACAGAAATAATTACTGCTAGGATTGAGATAAATTTGCCATGAGTTTCAAGTAGTTGGCTTAAGGATAGAATGTAGAGTTATAGAGATAAAAAAGAAAAGGCTTCAGGTAAGTTTATATACCATACTCTCTGCAATTTTCAATCTTGTGTGATTTATTCAAAAGATGATTCTAAAGATTTCACTAAATCTGAGGGTGTGGATAGCGAAAGGATTACTTGTTAAGAGTAATTGGTTCCGGGGCACTGATAGTTTGAAAAATGATTTATTTATTTTCAAAGGATGGTTCGCAAAAGGAAAATGGTTAGCTTCATATGCCTGTGTATGGTTTTTTGATAGAGGAAAGCTAGTAATCAGGTGTCGTAGTCAAGTCACCAGTGTGGTAAGAAGGACAAGGAACAGACTTGGTAAGCTAACAACCTATTCAGTAGTAACATCATCTTTTAAATTTTTTTTCAAAGAATCTTAGTTTGATGCTAGAGTAGCAAAAATATTTGAGACCCTGTGCATAGTTTTGGAAGAGGGTGAGGAAGATTTTATACCCTTGGGTATAGTCTTTTTCATTTTTTGTGCATGTCCCCCCTTTTTGTGTTAGTGGATGGCAAATTTTGACAGGAGGTCGGTTAGGGAAGTAGATGTGGTTGGGGATCAGAGGATCCCTATTTCGTTATTTTTAATAGCCACATTGTTTTTTGGCTTTTGTACTGCATGCTAAGTAATGATTCTGTTATTTTTGAAGCTTGGCATGTTTAGTAAAGAGTGGGAAGTAAAGATGATTCTCATTCAGTAGTCATCTTGACAAAACCCACGGGGCCTAGGTTGGTGCATATTTTTCAGAGTTGATTTTGTCATTTATGGGGCAGTCTTAGCAGTTGTGCACACAACAAATCAGTGGTAGAACCGAGTTAGCAAAAGGTTGTAATAGAAAGGAGCCTACAGGAGAATATTTGATCTACATGATGTTCTGTTAATCATTCTTCTTCTTTTTCTATTATAAACTTGTGATATCTTTTGTAAGGGACACTTGTCAGTTCTCTACGCTTGAAGCTTGTTGCATCTCATAGTATTTAAGTGAGATCCTAGGGCTAGAGAAGGGGTTGTTGGTTGGTTTTCAATTTCTAGTTCTTGGAGCTCTGCTTAGGTTGTGAAAGCCACGCACCCAGCATATCTTGTATGAACAACATATTGATTTCATAGATAGTTCTGATACAGTAGTGTGATCTTGTATGTTGTTTTATGCATTCCTAATGTACTTATTTCAAGGAGATAAATACAATGTGCAAAAGGTTTTAAATTTCAATATAATTCTGTCTCCTTTCTTGTTGACTTTGTAATTTTATATGTTCAAGAACAAAGAGCTTGAACCTATTTGCAATTGCTCAGTTGTATGTTTGAAGTTTGCTTGCCTTTGACTCAAGGAGTCATATAATTGCTTGTAGTTTCAGGAAAGGTTGCAGATTCATTAAGAAGGATGTGTGAAAATATGGGGTTATATTGGATATTGTTGTCTAATTCATAAACTGAACAGACTGAACATGAATATCTCAACATATGCCATATGTTGATTAATGTTCAAGGATGCATAATTCTGAAGTATAAGATTGCCCTAATGGATAAAGCACTGGTCATTTGTAGGATCATTAAGTTTTTTCTCCATATTGGACATGTTGTCTTTTCTCAATATAAATCAATCAATTTACCTTCATGTTGAAGTGGACATAAAAGTTTAAACCCTCACTCAGTTTATGAATAATATAGGTTTGCACCTAGCTATTGTAGAATCTGTGTTGTTTCATAAGCCATTAGGAGATATTAGGGGTTTTATATACTATCATAGATCCTGATTATGTTTATTACACTAGTTCCATATGTCAGATCTAAAGAGGGTCACCCGCCTAGGTTTTGCAAAGCCTGAAGTAGAAGAAGGGTCAAGCCTTATAGTTGGGCCTGTGTCTAAAATGATATGTTGATAATGGGAGTTAGCTGCCCCTAGATGTGTCATTTTCTCATTGGGATAATTGAAAACCTTCCAACATTTTCAAACACCAACAAGTAGATAATCAATGCACTATAACATCACTATCTTAACTGATCTTTGTACTCCTTTTTCACACCATAACTGAACCTTTCCTCTAGGTGCCATTGTTATCTCACTTGATCAAAACCTCCTCCTCATCAAACAAATGGTAGTACTCAAATAATCTAAGTAGTTATCTTAACAACAAGTAGTAGGCTTGACATCAATGACAGAATAATGATTGAAACACATTCTCATACTTGTATCAATCTATTTTAAAAAATATCCCTCTTTGGCATTGATGGCAAACTAGTACAACCAATAATAGGAAAAATAAAATAATTCCTTGTATTAGAATCTCTCCCTTTATCAAAAAAAAATTTCATCTTCTGTATAGGTTATAAAATTCTATTTTGATCAATAGACAATCAACTCATCCTTATGACTCCATCTTGATCACTTATTATATCTCCCTCAACACTATCTCCCTCTTACTAGGTAGATAAATTCATTTTTTTCTCTATAGTAATTAGTAGCTGCACTAGCTCCCTCTGAGTAGATTTCCATATTTCTTCTATCTCATATTTCCACCAATATCTCCCTCTTTGTCAACAATGCCAAAGATTTTTCATCTTAATATGTATATCTCCCTCTATCACCTAGCTTGTGACTGATTTGTAGCTCTAGCTCTTTGATTACTTTAGGAAACTCCTAAAGTAAGATCCACTGCATCAATGTGTAACATATGTCAATCATCTCATTTGATGTAGGGTACTTCTCATGCTTCTTAAATAGCCTTGGATAGGGGTACCACCCCTAGTTTACCTCTTAGATACTCATGAGCATCCTTAGGTAATGCTTTGGTGAATATATCAACTATTTTCTCTTTTGTATTCACATATTCCATCTTCACCTCTTTATCTTGCACTAACTCTCTCAAGTAATGATACTTGATTGCAATGTGCTTAGTCTTTGTATGTATAAAATGATTCTTTGATATATATATAACACTTATATTATCACAATAAAGTATTATAGGTTCAATGATTTCCTCCTTCATACCTTTGAGTACTTGTTTGATCCATACAATGTTTGTACAATTTACTACAGTAGCAGCATATTCAGCTTCTACAGTAGATTGAGATATGCAGTTTTGTTTCTTGCTAGTCCATGTAACTAGCCTTTTCCCTAAGTATAATGCTCCTCCACTAGTGCTCTTTCTGTCATCAATATTTCCATCCCAATCAACATCAGTGTAGGCTCTCAACTCAATCTTTTCATTTTTCTTTTAGTATAGACCACAGTCTGCTGTATCTTTTAGATATCTCATTATTATCTTAACAACCATCAAATGTTTCTCCCTAGGATTAGTAGAGAATCTTGCAACTATCCCAATAGATAATGCAATATCATGTATTCTATGTACTACATATTGCAATTTTCCAATCATAGACCTATACATTGTTTGATTCACCTTAGTTGAATCATCATTTTTTCAAAATTTATGTCCTATCACCATAGGTGTGCTTACTGGCTTGGAATCTTGCAATCCAAAAGCTTTCAATATCTCTTTTACATATTTTAACTAAGTGATGTATATACCATATTTCATTTGATGTGCTTGCAAACCCACAAAGAACTTGATCACTCCAAACATAGACATCTCAAATTCTTTTTTCATTTTATTTGCAAAAGCTTTACATAAGTATCTTGACCTCCAAATATGATATCATCAACAAAAATTTTAGATAATAAAATACCTTTTCCTTTCTCTATCCTCAAGTACAGATTGCTATTATCATCAGTCCTCTCAAATCCAATCTTTATAAGATAATTGTGAAGCCTTTCATACCATGTTCTTGATGCTTTCCTCAAACCATATAAATCTTTGTGTAGTATAAATACCATTGTTTTGTTGTTGGCATCAATAAATCCTTCTAGTTGTTCTATATAAACCTCTTCTTCCAATATGTCATTCACAAATGCAGATTTAACATCCACCGACAAACTTTGAAAATTTTATATGTAGAGTAAGCAAGCAGAGTTCTTACTCCTTCCAATCTTGCAATAGGAGAGAATGTTTCTCCATAGTCTATCCCTTCTTCTTGTGCACACCCCTTGCATACTAATCTTGCCTTATTCCTTGTGACTTCACCATTTTTATCCAACTTGTTTCTATACACGCACTTGATGCCAATTAGATATTTATCTTTTGGTCTGGGAACTAGAGTCCATGTCTTATTTTTCTCAATTTGTTCAATCTCTTCTTTTATGGCTTTACTACGGTCCACATCTTCTAAGGAATCTTTCACTATTTTAGTTTCATGCATGCTAAGAAAAAATGTATCATTTCTCAACTTATTCCCATTTGTCTTGCATCTTTATCTCCAATGATTTGTGTGATAGGGTGATGTCTCTTGACATACTTTGAAAATCTTGGTTCTATTCTATTTTTCTCATTTGGTCTCTCAACTTTTGAACCACTATGTACTTCTCTATTAGGTAGTTCAACATCTCTTTCATGTATACTAATCTCAAAATCAGAATTAGCTTCAACTTCATTCTATAACTTAGTACCTGATTGCAACTCGGTTCTTGAATGCAACTTGACATTCATAGTATGTGACTCAATAGTCATTAAAACTTGCTATTGACTTGCAATTTGATTTACAACATCTTCATCATCATGCATAACTTTATAAAAGTGTACAAATGATTTGTATTCGTTTGGTTCCTTTATAGGTTCAACCTCACATACTTTTGTATATTCATCAAATGTCACGTTTGTACTTTCCACAACTTTGTTAGTGTTAGCATTTAAACACTTATAAGCTTTACTTCTTGTGGAATAGACAAGGAATATACCATTTCCATTTTTTGCATCTAGTTTACACTTGCTTCCAAATACCTTAAAATATTTTACATTGGGTGAGTATCCATACCATAGTTCAAAAGGTGTTGAATGTGTACCTTTCTTGACTTGCACACAGTTCAAGGTATATACAACTATACTTATAGCCTCTCTCTAGTATTTCAAAGAAAAATTCTTGTCCATCATGAGTGTCCTAGCACAATCTATTATAGATCTATTCCTCCTTTCAATAATTCCATTTTGTGGAGGGGTCTTAGGGGTAGATGCTTGTCTTTTGATTCCTCAGTCATTACAAAACATCTCAAACTCATTTTATGTAAATTCTCCTCCTTTATCAGATCTCAAACATTTCAGACTTTTACTCATTTCCCTCTCAACTCTGTCCAAGCACCACTTAAACATTTGGAAAGTAGTAGATTTCTATTTTAGAAACATAATTGTCATCATCCTAGAATAGTCATCAACAAATATCATAATGTAATTATCATCTTTGTAGCTTTGTACGTCAATTGGTCCACACAAGTTAGTATGAATAATCTCCAAAATTCCTTTAGAGCTATGAGTCTTACTCTTAAAACTTGACTTTGTCATCTTGCCTAATTGACATTGTTTGCAAATTATATTGTTAGGTTTCTTCAACTTAGACAAACCTCTTACTCTTCACATGCTACTGATACTAACCAAGTTATCAAAATTAATATGATATAACCTCTTATGTCATAACCACACATCATCAAATTCTACAATTAGATAGGTAGCATCATCCATATCAAGATAGAATAGATTACCTCTAGTTTGATCACATTTTCCCATTAGTTTTCCATTAGTATCATATATCTTAGAAATCTTTTTCTCAAACTCAACCTTACAACTTGAACTATGCAATTGTGACACACTCAACAAATTATAGTTAAGTTCTTCAACATAGTAAGTATTTTCACATAAAATCTATTCTATGAGTTTGATATAACCTTTTTCTTTTATCAGATAGGGTGCTTCATTACCAAACTTTACACTATTTCCATCACAATAATTCAAGGTGATGAACTTACGTTTATCTCTAGTCATGTGATGTGAACACCCACTGTTAATGATCCATCTATCATTATTGTTCACACAAGAAACTTTTTCATTTTCCTCATCTTCATTAGAATCATCCTTCATTGCAAGATACACCTCTTCATCATCACGATCATCTGACCCATCTTTAGTTTCCTCTTCTACAGTGTAGCAATACGTTTTTCCTTTTTTCTGTAATCTTTGTTGTCTTCATCTCTTCTACTATTGTACTTGTCTCAACCTCTATAGTTCTCCTTCTTTGGACATCTAGCAGAAATATGACCAATCTCATTACAATTAAAACACATGATAAGTAAATTACCTTTGAATTTTACTTTACCTCAGTGGAATCTCCTTGCTAGTAGTGCTTCAAGTTTTTCTACATCCTCCTCATCTATATCATTGTCATTGGAAACATATTTTACCTTCTTCTTCTTCTTCTTCTCATTAGGTTCCTTCAATGACAACATAGCTTTGAAAGCAACTTCAACATTGTTAGATTTGAAGTTATCAAAATTAGATAGCTCAAAAGTAGGGAGTCTACCTATCAAACCTTCAAGAGTCAAACTAAAATGTGGTATACATCTGAGTTCTTGTATTGAAAAAACTCTAATAGCATAGATGGGTAACATTTTTCTCAAAAAAATTCTTAGTACAATCTCATCATCTATCTTACTAGTAGATCCTCTTATAGCATTAACAACATCTTTTTATCCTAGAGCAATATTGAGCAACATTCTCAACTTCTTACATTCTCATATCATTAAACTTACCTCTAAGACTTTTAGATTTGGTTCTTAGAACATTTGTGTCTCCTTCATAAATGGTGTGAAGAGCATTTCACATTTTCTTTGCACCATCACAACTCTTTATGTCATCTAACTTGACATAGCTTAGGGAAGAGGCAATCTCCAACTTTTCCTGATTGTGTTCTTTCTTGTTTTTCAAATCTTCAACAGTTAGGGCTCCAACAAGATCAACAGACTATGTGATGATGGTAGATTATGCATGATGTCCAAGACCTCCTAGGTGTAGCTTCATTAGAGTTTTCCATGCATCAAAGTTATCTCTATTAAGCTTAGGTACCTCTCTTTTTGACATCTTGATCATTTTTCTTCTAGTACCTTCAAAGTAGTCCTCTTAAGAAAATGGCTCTAATACTAGTTGTTTGAATTCTTTAGAATAACTAAGAGGTGGGGTGAATAAGTTATCCAAGGTCCATATGTACAATTAAAAAAATTCATAGCTTAGTGAACCCATATCCAAAAAAAATATTCATCATGCATGCATTCATTAGATCATACAATCACTTAAATTTGTAGGTTACTATCAAATCAACTTTGTAGAAATGTAAGCATGAAACATAACAGATTCAATAACACATTTGACATAATAATTTTATGTGGAAACCCAATTTGAGAAAAACCACTAGTAACATGCTACTCATTCTAACACTTTTGAAGTGATGTCATATGAAAGGCCAACCATGTTAAAGGTTACAATATGTTGGAAATACAATAGAAAAAGTAAACTCTAAGAAGGAAGGGTGAATCAACACTTAAAACTTCAACCTTAAAATTATTCACCACTCATCCATCTCACAATCTATGCATGTAAACTAAAATATCAAATTAAGCACATACATCCATAAGAAACTAAATAACATTCAACACATGTATAAGATATTTGGTCACCCAAAAACCCTCCAAGGAGAAGGTAAAACTAGGGTGGGTATGATAGCCACAAATCTTCACTACTACAATAATAAAGTGTATCAAATGAAGGTTACAATGTTTGATCATGAAACATGATCTACCCTATGAAAAGTTGGCCCTGCTAAGAGCTTACAAGATTGTTAGATCTTACCCTATTAAAGGATTTGAATACCCTATTAGAAGTGTGCCTGGTAAAAGGACTTTAACTTATAATGAAGTAGACACCCTATTAAAGGATTTATAAAAGCCTATTAAGAGATTTAACTAGTTCACCTATTATAATGTCTCATCAATGATCTTGTAGTTAGCACTCTACTACTAGATAACAAATCACCAATTTCCTAATGTGTACTTGATCCTCACTGATAAGATGTATCTCTTCTATCCTCTAACTCTTTTCTTTTGTTCTCCTTTAACTGATTCTACATTGTATCTCAGATCACAACTCCTTAGCCACCATGAATGCTCTCTTTGTACATGCAAACTTCTCTCTTTTCTCCTTGTACATTCATAAAAAGTTTAGGGTTTGTCCTCCTTAAGAAGACCTAGCTGACTTAGATTCACCCATTATGCTACTTAATCCTTCCCTTTTTTTGATTTTTTGTATGTACTACATAGGGATTCCTAATAAAGGTTCATCCTTATAATCTAAGATTGCAAAACAATCCTTAAGTTGGCTCCAAAATGGTTTATATAGTAGTTTGTGCCATTACAAAAAACTATGTCAAAACTATATTACTTAGAACTTGAAGTTCGTAATGCTTGGTATCAACTACAAGTCTTTGAATGATTTGACATCCATTGATCAATCAACATCTGAATGACTTGGCACTTACTATCTGCTCAACACTTGAGTGACTTGACACTTACTACTTACTCAACACTAACTTTTTATCTCTTGCTTGGCATATACTATCTAGTAATTTATGCTCGGAATGTATTACTTGTTTGACATGAACTAAGTAAATGAATTAAGTATATTGTCACTCGTATGCCAAAACTAATATGAGATTAACAATCTCCCCCTTTGACATGAGTGGGAAAATACTTGGTCATACATGAATAACCTTAGCCTTTCAAGCATAACTTAGATAATATGCATTTGCATACAAAATTTCAAAACTTCAAAATTTTGCAAAACTTATGACTCATCAGTCATACCTCAAAATTCAATAACTCCCCCTGAGTTGATTATTCTATTCTGATCGAAAACTAAATACTCCTTCTAATTAGATTTTGCATATCTTGACTCACTGACTCTATTTCTATTTGACCTCCAAACTTATATCTCCTTATCATGCATTCTTGAATTCTCCCCCTTTTGACACTTATGTCATGGGTTGTACATGAATGGTGTGTTTGTCCAAGAAATTTTTATGGACCTCAAGTATTATCTTCAGAGCTACATCCCAGTTATCATAGGCTGCCTCCAATGATATGATTTGGATGGCTAACTCGACAACAAGATGAACTAAGCCTTAAAGTTTAGAAAGATGGGGGTCTTTCTACATTAATGTCTCTACAAAGGCTAGCTCCTTATAAAGTATCTCCATGTGAAGGGTTAGCATGGATTGAATGCTGATTAGTGTAGCTCAAACATTGGCATATTGAGCAATATAGAGCTACCAATTAACCTTGGGAATTCATCAAATTCCTAAAGTGCTTTTGACTCTGAGCTAGGGAATTTGGTAGTGTAGTACCTATTACTTTTATATCTACCTATAAATTTACAATATGGTGTTGCTTTTTTTGTGTGAACAAATTTGTGCCACACAACTTGGTGTAAAGTGAGAAAAAATTCTCTAAGACTTTCTTTGCACTATCAATCTGGGTTGCTAACTCAACCTGACTAAGTGCAATAGCATTTGATATATTCTCATTGACTTTTCCTTGAAAATTTATTTTATACCATTCAAGTAATTTTACATTTGAATCCATGTTTGCATCATTGATATGCTCTATAATGTTGACCAACTACTTCATGATAGGATTGTCTTCTTTAGGTGCTCACAGGTTGAATGCATCAAGAAATATAGCCTCGATGTCTTGCAATGCTTGCTTTTGCCTATGCTCCCTTTTGAGTAGTTCTTGATTCTTTTCCTTTGCAAGTGCATCCTATAGTATTCTCATTTATTCAATAGTGATTGTTCCAAGGTCAAAATTTGGTAACACAATCACTTCATCCAAGTTGACATCACCAAATGATGTAACCTCATCTACCTTGGATGTACTAGGACTAGGCCTTGATGACTGTAGTGGTGTAGCTTTTACACTCAGCCTATGAAGTGCTTGACTTGGAGATGGAGTAGTTGCTACAAAAGTAACTAGTGTTTGTATTGCTAATTGCTCCTCAGGCTTTGTAGTCAAGTTTGACACTTTAGTCCTCTCCTCTTCTTGCCTTTTATTTTTAATTACACCTTGAACTTGTGTTCCAATCTAGGATCAATAACAACTTTTGGTATTGACACAGTGTGCACCAATTTGCTGATGTTGGTCATGGATGTCTGTTTTCTTTGATAAACTATAATAGGTAATGTAGGCTGTATCATATTAAATTGAGGACTTTTTAATATGTCTTGTGCTTTCACCTCTGTAGATGTCTTACTCTACTTTCGTAAGTTCATCTACACTCACCAATATAGGATGACTACATAGTTATGCCTTAGTGGTGTTATCTAGCAATATCTTCTTCATATTCTCCTCCATTAGGGGATTGATGTTCTAAGGAACATTGTCAAAAACATACTTGATCTATATAATTTTAGTGTCTAATTTTGTCCCATGTTGTGGACTTGCACTTGACATCTATATATATGGTATACTTTGTTCTATTTGTTGCTCTTATTGAATTGTTGCTTGTGTATATGCATTTTTATTAGTGCCTTCCAAATGTTCATATTTCCCAATATCAACTATAGTAACTTCAGTTACCTCTTGTTCACCTTTTTCATCACTTACCTCAATAGGTGTCTATTCAATTTCTTTAGGTGTTGTCAACCCATAAATTACCTTCCATATTTGGGTACTCTACTAAACAACATCTTCAATTTTATTTTGCAAAATATGGAATGCTTGATACTTTGGAGAAAATATTCTTATGTACTTCTTAATGTCCTTTGTCATCTTAGATTTATCTAAATCTAACATCAATATTGCAAGTGCACTCTCTCTTACATTTGTCTCTATTGTGAGACTATATTTCCATCTTTGCTCAACTCTATCATATAAGCTCTTTGGTAGACAGTTGGTAACCTCAATTGGAGTCATCTTAAATTTTTCCATCATGGCATATATTGACTCTTCTACCTTATCCATTTCTATCTTTCCAAGCTTATCAAATTCAATATGTGAAATTCCACTTAAATATGCATTAGTCTTTATATTTTCACATAGATTATCCAAATTAGAAGAAGAACTATGACTTACCACTTTGAATTGTCTATTATCATCAAATTTTGTCCTCTCCTCATATAATTTGGTTGGAGAAATGTACTTTATCCTTTGGCTCTTCTTAGACTCATCATCTTGTATAGCTTCCCTAGCCTTCATTTCTTTTTGCTTTTTCGCTTCTTGAGCTTTCTTAGTAGTAGCTCATGTGCTAGTTTTGGTAGCTAGAACAAAAGCCTTAGGTTTTACAAATTGCTTTGGCTTGTTGACTACTAGAGCTTTAGCTTTCCTCTTCTTCTTCTCTATGGCTATATGTGTTTCACTAGCTTCTTCTCCCTCAACACCTTCTTCAAGCTCGATTTCTTCTTCTGCTTGATCTTCTCCTTGACCTTGAGTTAGGGCTAGTGGTGCTTGAGCAAGGACATCTTATTCTTCATTATCTTCATTGGCTTCCTCTTCTTCATCTTCCTTTGATCCTTCACCAAATATTTCTTTAAGCTTCTTAACTATTTTGTTCTTCTTTCTTAATACTGATGCTATCTTCAAGTCCATAGCTATCTTTGATTTTGCAACATCATAATTACCAAAGGTAGTAGCCTTATTATATACTTCTTTTGTGAGAAAATTTCTAATTCCTATAGATGCCTCATCCACATTAATCTCATATCCTAGAGGTCTTAACCATCTTACCCTTGGAATTGAAATATGTACATATGTGAAATTAGTATCAACAAGAAAGAAAATATCATTAAAATATTTCTCAACTAGTGACATTGGAATCCTGTGTCTTTGTTTCATTGACTTCTTAAATCCCTCAAAGTAACTAGTCATAATAGACTCAAAATTCCCTCCCATTTTTCTCAATGAATTCACCTATTTGTACTATAATTGAATTTTTTTTCTTCCATGCAACTTTACCAAAGGAAGGAAATGTGTTCTAAACATAAAAAAATATACATACAAGTATTGATCCAAAATTCAATTGTACACTCTTGGTTTTCCTTATGGCTCCTAGGTTTTCTGATAATTGTTGCAACTGTAGCTTGGCAAGGTCATAAGAATGATCCTTCTTCACTATCTTTTAGCCTATGTCAACAACAATACATGATACACTATTCAACCTGCTTGACTGAGAGAATTTGTGTAAAATAATCCTTACTAAAAAAGAAATTAGGGAATCTATGATGGTATCAATTGTCATTCCTCTCTTGTTCCACACTGCCCCTATGTTTTCCTTAATGACCTCTTTTGCTTCGCTTCTCATAGTTTTGGCCTATCTAGGGATGGATACCCTATTACCCTCTATACAATCTTCTTAGTAATCTTGATAGGTCCATCTTCTAAGCATACAAAATTGTCATGAATTTTTCTCAAAACAATCTTAATCCAGTTTGTCTTAAAAATATTTGGAAAATCTAGGGCACATGTTAACCCTTTTCTCTCTACAATCTTGTATTCCTCCTTTAGTACAATATTATCACATAGTTTTCCATATAGGTCTTTGATTTCCATATCAGCTATTCTACCCACCTTGCATGTGTAACAACATCTCACATCTTGAATCATTAAGACTTATGGTGGTATCATTGATAATGCACTAGATAGGTCTTGTTTATAAGAAATGTTGAAAATTACCTTGAAATTTAGTTGTCTAATCTCATTGATGATTAATTGAACATTTAAAACTTCCTTCCCTCTTTGACCTTAGTAGCAAAAGAACTAGACCCCATATTTAATACCTAGGGTTTTCACAAATTCAAACTACATAGCTTGACACATGATGAATACCTTCACAAATATGATAAATGGTGTCAAAAAATGATTGAATTCACTCTAAAAACACTTGGAATGATATCTTCAATTATCCTTTATCTCTTTGTGCTCTCTCTAGATTTCAGTGATGTCAAATGAGTCAAAAATTGATCATATAGACCTTAAAAATTCACAATTAATGCTCAGTGCTTACACAGCTATAAGCCCAAATTGAATAGAAATTTTAACTCACTCATCTTCCATGTAGTTTTCTTTAAGCTTAGTCAAAACTATCACTTATGATAGCTTGACATTAACTAGATTTCACTCGGCAACCATAGTGAAACTTTCCATGCTCGACAATGTCATGAAAACTAACAAAAACTTAAAGATTTCCTCCATATTCTAAAAAAAAATTTGCATCTTTATTCATGAAAATATAATATTTTTAGAACTAAATCCTTGGAACTAATGTATAATTGAACTTTGAAATATCAGTCCCACACATAGCCCTTGATTGCTTAATTGTAGGTGGTGTGATCACTTGATCTATTGGGTGAATTGATCCCATCTGAACTTGATGTCTTGCAATATTCCTTTCTCTTCCATGTCCTGTTTATCTCATCTCTGACATTTTCAACATCTTCCTTTCCTTTTCCTTTTTTAAACTCACTACTTGGTGCTCTTGACCTTGTTGGACAATTCTTGCTTATGTGGCCAATCTTTAAGCAAGTAAAACATGTAGTTTGACTCAACCATCTTTTGTAGTCACTTTTGAAATGTGTTCTTATGAAAATTTCAGCAACATGTCCATACTGTTGACATTAGTGACAACTATACCTAGTATTCTAATCCCAATTATAAGAGTTTCCATTGTGCTTTACCTTTGTCTTCTTGTGTGATGACCATTTGGGCTTGGATCTATATTCATATGCTCTATGTCCATACATTTGACAGTTATACTGGTAATCTTCAAATCTTTTTGTGCTTATGGTCTTGGTTCTATATTCATGTGCTTGATGTCCTTATTTTTTGCATTTGTGGTAGTGATCCATGAATTTCTACTTAGGATTCTTATTTGTAGTCTTTCTCCTGCAAACATTGGTAGTATGACTTATATTACCACAATTATAACAAGTAGGTTTTGAGTTCTTACCATTGACATTCCTTTGCTCACCACTTTTAGATAATTCTCCTTCTTTAGTACTAGTATAGCCTAATCCAGTAGTATCACTGTTGGATCTAGGAGATGTTGGGTGGTTGTTTTGCACAAGGTCAACTGCAGGAATCCATTGCACAATTCCTCTCTTGAAAAGCTAATCTTTTGGGGATCAACTCCAAGGTTTAGTATTTGTCTTGTGACATACCAAAATCCACTTAGTTGAAGATAAATGTGATTGTTCATGAGGAGGCCTTTGCTAGTTCTATTATGATCTTGAAATGAAGTAAATCTACTCACTATCTCAAAATAATACACAAAAGAATAATGTTTTTTTGTTTTCTAGTTTTTTAATGAATGAAATCTAACAATGCAACTAAAATGAGTTCCTATTCTAACAAGGGGTTAGAAAAAAAAATAATGAAACTGAAAGAAAATAACATGAAATTGAAATCCTAAACGGACATAAGCTACAGAAAACAACACACTGTGAGTTAAGCTTTTGAATAAATTGGTAGGAAACCAATGAAAATAGGAGAAACACTTCCTAGAATCCACTGATGCAATTGTCAGTGAGAAACTTTAATAATCATATGAAATTTTACTTTTCATCAAATCACAAGGCCACATAAAGTGCACTCATGTGAGACAAAAGCTATGTAGGCACAATTTAATGATCTCTTCTCAACCTCATTATGTCATTGGAATTCGTAAATATGTAGCAAACACCAGAACTAAAAAATTGCACAACTAGAAACAATGCAATAAACCTTTGGCTCAATCAAAATATCATGAACAAAATTCACAAAACAATGACACATTTAGGCAAGAATCACTATACTCCAAATGCGAGCACAAAAAGCATAATTTTATTGCATAATAATGGTGGCCCTTGTTACATTTTACAATGGGGTATTTATAAGAAATTGTCTCCTCAATCTGTGTTGAGAGTGAGAGATATCCTCATGTAATAAAATGCTTTTAAAACATTAAAACAAACTAAATATATATAGACTAACAATAAATCAAGTGCTTAGAGGGACTCCATCCATATTTTATTCATTAATTGGATGCATGAGCCGTTTACATGTCAAAAATAGAGAAAGCATGAGAGAGAAAGTAGGAGGAAGCCTTTAGTTGAAGTAGGAGCATCTGGAGGTGCCAAAAATAGAAGTTGGTCCTTTACTAGGCATGTGTCAAAGTCAAACTGCCATGAGAAAGTGTTCCTAATGCATTGAAAGTGCTATTTTTAGAACTGGCAGTCAACTTTCAGCACACCTCTGAATTGCAGAGCTATGGACCTATGTACCTGCAGAGCTGCGCACCTGTGGAGCTATGGACCTTGATAGGGTCAAAAGTCTTGAAATTTTTCTAAGTGTCAAAATTATATTTTTGGCATCTAGGTTTTGTTCTTCTTCATTTTAAAACTATATTTGGATGTTTGCCCTTGAATTTCTCTATTATCTTAGTTATCTTAGCTGCATTAGGAAGATCTAAAGCTTCATATTTATCCTTGACCTTTTGTCTATAGTTGTCCACCTCAATTTGAGTCTCTACAAAATCTCTGAGTTTGGTGTCCAACTCTAACAAGGCTTCTTCTATCCTAAAGGCTTGTCAGATGTTCTCATCATCTGCAACCTCCACAAAAATCTTCCTAAAATTTTCTACTACTGTCTCTACAAGTAACAATTTCTCTCATTCCTCATCTTTAAAAATATCCAAGCATGCATCACTGTGGTGTCTCTCTTCTTCCAAAATTCGCTCTCAAGCTTTGTCCTTGAGCCGATGGATCTCCTTGTGTAATGTCTCCATTACTTTATTGCTATTTGCTATTTTCTCTATCCAATCATCGATCATGTCTAATTCTTCTTTGATATATACATAAATCAAAACCCAATATTTTTGGCACTTTATGGCTTGTAGATTTTGCAAATCCTTGCTCCAGGAACATACGTCATATATGATACTGAAGTCTTGCTTCAAAATTGCTATGATCTTATTCACGTTCTCTTGTGTTGCATGCAATAACTTCAAATTTCCTATGATGAGTGTAGTACCTTTCTCCTCAAAAATTTATCGCCATTCCTAACAAGCTTTCAAAAATGTATCAAGTTGCACACTTCCCCCTTCTCTAAGTATAGTGTTCAAAGTATGCTCAGGGTGTTTAGGATCAAGAGGACCAATGACTTCAGCTAGATATCCTTTTAGGATCTCAACCTATGTTCAAAGTGCATGGAGTTCAATCTCCTCTTGTTCCATGTGCTTGAGGACCTCTTTGACTCCCATAGTCATCATTTTTTAGGCTTAATCTCATGTAGGCTTTCCCAACATAACATCCTTTAACTCATAGTCTTTGAGGCTAAGACCTTCTACATCTATGCCTTCAGGATGCAGAGCCACTTGTACAAATAAATCTTGGTTCCCTATGGCGGTGAAAAATGCTAATGGTGCTACCTCAAGTGATGAAGACTTAGGTTTGTTCAAGATCTCTACAATGTCTCAAATGTCTTCATTTGAAGCATGGAATTGAGGCTTAATACTCCTCATTATCTCCTTTCGGATCCATCTATGGATACATCCTATCGAGGACTTGGCTCTTGATGATGAAGGGGTGTGTTCAACTACCTCCTTCCCTTTTTCACTCCTACTAGGAGTTGTATCATATTGGGAAGGCTCTTCTCCTATAGGCTTAGTCTCAGTAGATGCTGTATCTTGAACCTCAATGTCATGAGAAAAAGGTTAAGAATATTCGACCATTTGTCCTTCTGACACTTCACTAGTTGCCATTTGTTCCAGTCTCTCCTTTGATAATGGTTCCTTTTGAAAATGCTCTTCCTCTAAACTCTAAGGTGGGGGAGTCACCAAGCCCTATTCTACCATTGTAACTTGAGGTGGAGATGGAGGAGTAAGATCAGGATCTTATGTAACTAGGGGTAGCTGCGTCCAGTCTTGCTATTGGGGTTCACTTGTAGGAGTGTCCTTGATCTTATCCCCAATCAACTCTATACCTATGAGCATGGAATCAAAATATGACATTAAGAAAACATCATCACTCTATTCACTCTACTCATTCACCCACTATTGTACTTTATCTTTTGAAGAAGAGAGTTCTAAGGGTTTAGCTTGAGTGAATGGTGGGGTACCCATGGAACTCTTTCTCCTTTGCAACTCTGTGGCTCTAGCTAGCTGAGTTCTTCCCTATAGGGGCACTTGTTCCTCTTCCTCTTCAAACTCTTCTTCTTCCTCTTCTTCATCTCCTTTCAGAATGCTTTTAGGAATAGATGGATTAGGCACTAATCTTCTATTGATCCTTTGCATTTTCTTCATCTGAATCTTAATTCTTTTCTTTTGTTTCTTAGAGATAGAAGGAGAAGCTGGATCTTCTTACATAGGAGGAATAGAGACTTGTGGAATCTCCCCCTCTTCTGGTTGAGTAGACACAATGGGAGGCAACTATAGTTCATCTTAGACCTGAGTAGCTCCAGTATCTTAGAATGCTTGTGCACTTTGTTCCTACTGCTGGGGAGACACCTGTTCTATCTAAATCCTTTGAGGAGAGGTCCTCTTTCTTTTATTCTTTCTTTTCCTTTTAGGAGGGTGATAATATCCCATTGGGTGATCAAACTGGTACACTAGTTATGGCCTAATAGGAGACTGAGCTACAAAGGTAGGAATTGTTACTTTCCTTCCTCTACTTCTTTCTGGGGCAAGCATGTGCATGGAAGATTACAGTATTAGGAATTGGATCAAGAGGAAAAGCTTTCTTAATCTAATCCTTTTTCATTCTGATGACATGCCTCACTCTATGATTAACATCATCGGGCTCCTCCCTATCAAACACAGCATTCATAATGGGTCTTTCACCAATTTTTTCTATGTTGAACAGGGGGTCTAGTAACTCCTTAGAATCTAATTGCTTTATCTATTTTAGGATGTTCAACTGGAGAGCCTTTTCTACTAGATACAAAGTCATCCTACAATAGTCTCTAGTGTGGACATCATAGTCATTTGTGGCATTCATCCATTGATCCTCAACAACATCCTCATGATGGAAGTCTCTTCCTGCCAGACTCTCCACTTTCCCAACATTGTCAAAGTATGGTCGAGGAGAATTGTATTCTTCAAGAGGATAGTTCTCCCATTCTCACTCAAAGGATGAAATATCTTGTTTCCTCTTCACCTGATACGGTCCAATGACCAATGGCCATCCCCAGTAAGGCCTTCATTGCCTCTTCATCTTCTCATAGGCCAACTCAATTTTCTAGGAGATCTCCAATAGTACTACTTTATCACTTGGGTATCTTGGGAGCTTCTTAGGATTGATAAAGGCACCATATAATCGTAGATAGGTGGATGTTTTGAACTGGATGAAGTAGGCTCCAAGAGCTATGATTTGTGCTTTGGCTTCATCAGATAACCTCTTCCCATAATCTCCCCTCAATGAATCAAATGATTGCAAAGATGAATGCATCATTCATGGTCCTGTATTCCTTACTCTGTGCTGAGAGCTCCTTCTTTACTAGATGCAGGTAGACTATATATGGCTAGGCATTTGGATCATGCATACTACCTCTCCTATACAAACCAAGATAGTTTGTTCCCCTTGTTGCAAGCAAGTAGACCATGTAAGAAGTCACATAAAACTTTTTTGTATCCTTCACCATCCTTAGTTTTTTACACAAGTTTTCACTTAGTGTGGTGGCCTAGTCTAATGGCATCTTCACCTGTTTGATGGTCTTGATGAAGTTGACCATGAAGGTGCTAAGGTGGCCCACTACAGGTAAGCCCATGACTCTTCTTAGGAGAATAATAGAGTACTTGATGTCTTCCTTCATGTATCATTGAGTCATATCCACTTTGTCTGTTATCCTTCCCCAAGGATGCTTCTAAATGAGGTATGAAGACTATATGATATCAATTGCCTCTTGCTGATGTTCCCTGTACCACCTTTTAGCTATTTCATAGGACAGTCTTATGAATTGATCTGCTCTCGGTAGTGGAAGACCCTCTTAATGTTGTCAAGTCATAGATCCAACACCACTTCCCCTGTGACACTCTTGACCACTCTTTCATTAGGAACAAAATATTTTGATAGGGCCATGATTAATTTAGTTGATTGCATTGACACCAAATGTGACATTGCATTCACCAAACCAGAACAGATTAATGCTGACATCATGGCTGACCTCTCGGTTGGCTTGTTGCAAATTCTTAAGAATTTTCCTAGATCTATGTGTCCTAGGTCCGTATCTCGGATCTCAGTGTAATCATCATGGAATATTGATTTTGAAGGTACACCTTGAAATTTGAAGATTACAAGTTTGGGCGCTACTCTAGATGTGGATACCATTTAATCACCTGCACATTGTCAAAAAAAAAAAGTTATTAGTCCAATGATAAAATGTAAAAAACTATGAATTAAAATAAACATAAAGAAAAGAAAATAAAACACCCTTATTTGGACATTTTATTTATTTTCATTTATTTTTATTATTTTTCATTTTTTATCCCTTTTTAATTTAATTTAATTATTATTATTATTTAATTTTTTGTTTTTGAAATTTAAATTAAATAAATAAAAAATGCAATAAAAATGAATGTGGGGGTTTGAAGAGTGTGCCACGTGCTACAAGCAGAGGCATGCCACAATCGAGAGGCATGTAGTGGTTGATTAGGGTTTAATGTGGCACTAAGTGGAGAGACAACTAGCGATGACATGGCTTTATGGTGCACTCACACAGATGTGCATGTGGGGGACTTCACGAGTTGGGTGCAGGCCATGCACCGCATGCGAGCTGCACTGGGCATAGGTTGCGAGTTTTTTTATTATGGCATGAAGGTTAGGATATGATAAAGTGCACATGCATAAGGAAGCTACACAACAGTGGCTAGTTATGGGTACATGTCATGGCGCACGGTCAGGGGCACAGAGTGCCACAACACCATGTATTTAGTATAATATATATATGCACTGTGACTAGCATAGGTGTAGTGTTAGCACTGCCACACTTAAGATTGTTAATGGCATGGGCACGGTGTTAGCGTCATTGCGTGGGGAATACTAATGGTACAGGTATAGTGTTAGTGTTGTCGTGTGGTGTGTATCAATGGCGCAAGCCCTATGTATTTTACCTTGGTGGCTTTGAGACTTCTTGCAATGAAAATAAAACAATGCACAAAGGCTTTGGGGAACTTGGGGGTTTTATAAACCCCCGTGCCGGGCCAGGTCTGCCCACGCACAGGGTTATGCACATATTTTATTTTATTTATTTAATTATTTGATTTCTTGTGTTTTTTCAAATTTTCAAATTTTTTTTTTGTGTTTTTCTATTTTTCAAATTTTTTGTGTTTTCACAATTTTTCTAATGTTTTCATAATTTTTTTTCTTTTTTTTTTCAAAATTTTGACTCTAAAACTCTAACTCTAAAAAAATTCCTTTTTCCTGACTCTCAAATTGTGAGTTTGGGAGTCAAAAAAGTAGGGGGGTCCCCATTCCTAGCGAGGAATGGGGCATGTGTTGTGGACACCACAATAGGAGATCTCATTAATTTTTGAAAATATTTGATGGCTTTACTAGGTTGGTTGAACCTTTTACGAAATTCTTTTTCTCTTTTCAAATAATTTCTCAGTTGTTTATTTTGCAATTTAAAGTTGCGATCTCAATATCTTTTCCATTTAATGCATGATTTGCAATCATCATTTGATTCAATATTTCCAATTGCATATGTGCAATCCTATTCACCTCTTATATCTTTTCTTCCAGTCTATTGGTCAGTATCCTTTTCTCATCTTCAATCATGACTTTGTCATCCTCAACTTTCTTTTTCTACTTGGTCACCTCACATAGAAATATTGATTGGACTTCTTGTTCTATCTTGAGATTTTTTACCTCTTCAATTAGGAATCCATTCTTTTCCATATAATCTGCAACTATTGCATCAAATTCACTTGTGTTTCTATCTACAAATAATTTAGTAGTGTCAATCTCTTGGTAATGCATGTCATTCTCTTCAATAGCTATCTCTTTCCTTATTTTCAATGATTGCTTTAACTCATCTCTTGCTTCATTCAATTGATGTAGGGAAAGTTGTATTTCAATCTTCTAATTCTCAATAGTCTTTCCCAACTTGTAGACTTCCATTTCCAAGATCTACTTTCTAGAGAACAAAGCTCTAATACCAATTGGTGGAAATACAATAGGAAAAGTAAAATCTAAGAAGTGGGGGGTGGGGGTGAATCAGTACTTAAAACTTCAATCTTAAAATTATTCACCACTCATCCATCTCACAATCTATGAATGTAAATTGAAATGTCAAATTAAGCACATACATCCATAAATTGTAAGTAAATAAGATTCAACACATGTATGACACAAGATATTTGGTTACCCATAAACCCTCCAAGGACAAGGTAAAATTGGGGTGGGGATGACACCCACAAATCTTCACTATTTTAGTAATAAAGTGTATCTAATGAAGGTTAGAATGTTTGATCATGAAGCATGATCTATCTTGTAAAAGGTCTACCTTGTTAAGAGCTTACACGATTGTTAGATCTTACCTTGCTAAAGGACTTTAACTTACAATGAAGTAAGCACCTTATTAAATTTTTTACAAAAGCCTGTTAATACTACTCTGCTAAGTAATTTACCTAGTTTACCTATTAGAATGTCTCAGCAATGATCTTGTGGTTAACACTCTACTACTAGATAATAGAACACCTCTTTTTTGATGTGTACTTGTTCCTTACTAATAAGATGCATTTGTTCTGTCCTCTAACTCTTTTCCTCTATTCTCCTTTAACTAATTCTACAATGTATCTTAGATCACATCTCCTTAGCCACCATGAATGCTCTCTTTGCACATGTAAACTTCTCTCTTTTCTCCTTCTACATTCATTAATTTTTTAGGGTTTTTCCTCCTTAAGAAACCCTAGGTGATTTAGGGTTAGTTATGAATCAATGATTGTGATTCACCCATTATGTTGCTTAATCCTTCCTTTTTTCTAATTGGTTGCATTTACTACATAGAGATTCTCAATAAAGATTCATCCTTATCATCTAAGATAAAAAAAATCCTTAAGTTGGTTCCAAAATGGTTTACATAGTAGTTTGTGCCATTACAAAAAACTATGTCAAAACTATGTTACTCAGCACTTAAGTCCTTGATGCTCGACATCAACTATAACTTCAATGTTGTAGCTCAACCTCTGAATGAATTGACACCCATTGATCACTCAACATCTGCATGAATCAAAACTTACCATCTTCTTGGCACTTGAGTGACTCAACACTTACTACTTACTTGACACTAACTATATATCTCTTGCTAGACATATACTATCTGGCAACTTATGCTCAACATATCTTACTTGTTCGACATGAACTAAGTAAATGACTTAAGTATATTGTCACTCATATGTCAAAAAAAAAAAGAGATTAACCCAATACACATTGTTAAATGTGACCTGGTTAGAGGATTTCAATCACCTTTTTAAGAGTGAGCCTTGTTAGAGGACTTTAGATGGTTCACTTGTAATGTCACTTGGTTAAACAATTTACAAATGACTGTTAGGTCAACCTAAATCCAAAGGTTTTACCCTAAACTAGTACAATGATTAGAAAGTATTAGTAGCATTTGATTGAATAACAAGTTACAACTCACTTTGCATATTACAAATCTTTGTTTCAGACCTCCATTTTTCTTGGCTTTCACACACTTCAGTTATAATGGCTTGTTCACCCTTCAAGTATCCATATCATTAAGCATTCTTAGTTTTCTTACTAATCACAGTCTCTTATGTTCGGTCTATGAATGAAGTAATACACTAGATTCCTTGTCTTCCTTAGGTTCTAGCACATGAGAAGCTTTGTTTCTGACCAAATATCTCTATAAATAGAAAATTAAGATCTTTTGTCTTTCAACCTCTATCATCCATTTTAGGGTTAGGAAGGATTAGGTAGGATTCAATGAATCTACCCATGTTTTCATTTCTTTTGTTCTAGAAACTTCTCCTTTAATCCTCTTTGAGTTCATCTCAAAATGGTTAACCTTGAATTTTGTGCCACCAACTCATCAAGCTTATCTTCCACTTGGTTCACACAATCCAAGTAATCAAACTTGTTGGCTCAAATTCACCGAACTCATGATCTTACTCATAATTTTGCCACTCAACATTAACATTCTTTTGATGCTCAACACATACTATATTGCTTGACATCCTTTATCAAATCACTCGAGATGAACCAAAATCAACTAAACTTTACTTAGCTTACACTGTATCACTCAACATACACTAAAATTTGACTTTTCTTGGCTCCAAGTAATTTTTTGCTTGGTTTATGTTAACTTTCCTTGACACCTATTGTCCACTCAATCAAGTTTGGTAGAATCAATTCTTCTTACTTGTTCTTTTAGTCTTAATCAGTGTATCCAACCTTTGCAACCTTAAGTAGATGATCAATGCATTGTAACATCACTATCTTAACTTATCTTTGTACTCCTTTTTCATACCATAACTCAAGGTCTTTCCTCTAGGTGCTATTGTTATCTAGTTTGATCAAAAGCTCCTCATCAATCAAACAAATGATAGACTCGTCTTCTGAGCAATTGTGTTACCAACAAGTAACATGTTTGAAATCAGTGAAAAAACAATGATTGAAACACATTCTCATACTTGTATCAATCTATTTTCAACATACTCTTTTCTTTCCTGATCAAAATACATTTGGTTCTAGATGAAAAATACTATCCTAAGAAATACTACTAATCATCCTCAATCTTTATATTATAAATAAGTTTTACAAAAAAAATGAAAGAACTTTGAATTTTCTACCCAAAAAATAAAAAATGATTAGATTATTAATTTGAATGCAAATACCATATTTTATGTATTATCATGTAGAATCTCATTAGAATACAATTATTCATCCAAAACTATATAATTTATCGAAGAAAATGTTAGAAACTTTGTGATGTGTCACCTACTAAAGGCAATAGCAGTAGGTGATGGTTCACTTACCCTTGGGATAGCTACATGATTAGATATACATATTATTTTCTCTATGTTTTTGGATTGCAACAATGAGGAATTCATACACCAATAGTTATAAACTATCAATATTAATATATGAGGAATTTGGACACTAATAGTTATAAATTATCAATATTAACATATGATACAATTTTGGAAGCACCAAATAACTTACAATAAGGAATAATTCATTTCAAGATGAAGTGAAATGGAAATAAAGAGCCAAAAATTAGCCAAATGATAATTTGCAATGCTTTCTCTTCTTATTTTAAGTGTATCAATTTCAAAAAGGTTATAAAATTCAACCATGCTTGGTTCCTCTTTTTTCTCTAATGAATATGAATATCTGCATGTCAAATCCCTTGGCTGTTACTATTGATTAGATCCATTAATCCTATCAAATTTGATTGTGATCAAATTAAAATTTTTGTCTTTTGCCATTGATATATTTGAATCCACAACATGATGTTGAATACAAATTGAATCCCCTATAGTTGTACTGGCCATAATATTTTTGTTGCCCAACATTTAGGCCCCATTTGTTTACCAGAAGATGAAGGGTGGAATAGGGATACGAGGGCCAAAATTAGGTTTTGGAGCTAAGAATGGGTTTTTGTTTCATTAAACTAATAACCCAATTTTCACTTTAATCTTCCATTTTTGACCAAAATTGGAAGATGTATCTTCCAATGAAATAGGTGGAATTCAAACTTATAACCTAAATTTGGGTTTTTATGAACACATATTAATAAAACCATTGGGTCTACCAAAACTATGGTTAGGTTTTTAAAAGATGAAAAATTCATTTGAGAATAAGGTTTCTTGGGTGACATTGTTTTTCTTGGGCAATGGCTGTGGGGTTTCTCTACATTTTTCTCTGATGATGGCTATGGGGTTTACTTGAATTGTTATTGGGTGAAAACTATAGGGTTTCTCTACTTTGGATGATAGTGGCTTTGGATGATGATGACTTTGGATGACAACAGTGGCTTTGGACACATCTTTGCATGCATGGTTCTTTTCTCCCACCAATCTTTGCATTTTGGGTTTTTTTTTCTTCTAATGCCTCTTTTATTCAATCTAAGGTGAACACTACATCTAATTCTATAGAAACATAGATTCAACCTAAATTTTCTTTACATTCAAGATATAGATTAGTTCAAAATGATAATAGTTAAAGCTCTAATTACTTGTATATATTGTAGTTGAAGCTCTAATTATCTATACCAATAGCAATGAAATGTACAACTATATCAATAGTTTATAAGATCATAAACTATGTATAGTTATGTATAGATCAAGTATGTACAAATCTATGCAATACAATTAAACATATGCAACTCATAAACTATAATTACTTTAGATGCCAATCATGTCAATGCCAATGAAATGAACAACTAAACTATGTAACAATTTTTTGCCAGTAATTAGTTCTATTTTAGTACTGTGAGAGATTAATGCAAAACCATTTAACCAAGCCAACTCATAAAATATGTATGGATCAACTATGTATAGATCAATGGTAATCATAACTTTTATCTATAAATAGTTTATGAGGTTGTAAACTATGTATAGATCAAGTATGTATAGATCAATGCCAATCTTGACTCTAATCTATACATAGTTCATCTACAAATAGTTTATGGGGTCATAAACTATGTATAGATCAATGCAATTCCATTAAACATAGCCAACTCATAAACTATGTATGGATCAACTACTATAAATCATAGCTTTTATCTATACATAGTTTATCCTGGTTTTATTTCAATCTTCTAAGAAAAACAATCAAAATGTGTTGTAACTATTTGTTGCAAATTAGCTTAGCAAAATAGTCAATATGTGCTCAGTAATAAGGCCATAAACTATGAATAGATCGAGTATTTATATATCAATGCCAATCTTGGCTCTAATCTATGCATAGTTCATCTAAACATAGTTTATGAGGTCATAAACTATGTATAGATCAATTCAGAGAGAAACCCTATTCCAAAATGCCAAGAATGCTCCTTTTCATCTTTTAAAAGATGAACCTTAGTTTCAATGGACCTAACAATTTATTAAAACACATTCATAAAAACCCAATTTTAGGTTATAATTTGTATGTGTGTGTATATACATACACATGTGTCTGTACATTTATACATGTGTGTGTACATACATACATACATACATACATACATGTGTGTACATATATACACGTGTCTCTGTATGCATATACATGTGTGTTTGAGTTCATATATACATGTCAGTTTGTACATACAAACAAATGGAATAAGTATTATGCATTCATTACTATAGATAGATTACACTAAGTAGAATGACATGTTATTGTTGCATTTTTCATTATGGGCTTAATATCCTCACTAGTTGGTACTCCTTGTTGTACTTGAATAAAAAATTGACTTCTTAATGCAATGAGGATTTCAAATAATCATGTTGTATCTCGATAGGTGATAGTTGATATCGTGTAACTGATAGTGTATAATTTGTCCACATTTCAAGACACTTATAGATCCTATGGATAGTATAGAGGTTCAAGGATACATAGTTAGGAAGACCACATACACCTATATTTTCATAGTTCTTTTTGCTTTCATTTTCATAGCCAAAGTATTAGTAGCTCAAGAAGGCATTCAAATGGGTAAATGAGTAAGAAAAGGAAATTATTTTTTTAAAGACAGTATCCATTCCAATGAGGTAGATTGTCATGATCAAATTTAGATGAGTAGGGCAGCCTTCTTTTGTCTAGCTTGTATTCTCATACTAAAAGGAAGCTTGAGAGATACAATCCACTTGAAGTTAGAGGAACACCTAGTGATGTTCCTCCACACCCTTGGGCACAATCTAAAGAATCACAAGATTGCCCATAACTTTGGGCACTTAGGAGAGATAGTCAGTTGGCACTTTCACAAGGTTTTGATAGCTATCTTAGCCCTTCATAGGGATTACTTCATAAAACCTAGTCAAGGCACTCCTCTCAAAATTAGTGGGAAGGACTATATTTAACTATTCTTCAAGGTAAGTCATGCATTGTTACAAGTTTATTAAATGGAATGTTATCTTTATCTTATTAATTCTTAAGCATACATTTGATCAATGTATCATATCCCATACGATTGCTTGGGAGCTATTGATGGAACACCTATTCTAGTGTGAGTCAATGTTGATGTATAGGGTAAATATCATGATAGAAAAGGGAACTTATAGAAAAATGTTATGGGTGTCTTCTCCTTTGATTGTAAGTTTTAGTACTATCTTTTTGGTTGGGAAGGATCTACTGTAGATAGTTGTATTCTAGCCTCAACTCTATCCAAAGTAGATCCACTTGTAGCTCCCCCTGATAAGATAAATCACATTTTCATATATTCAAGGGTATGCTAAATATTTCAAGTATTGACAATATACTTTCTTTATGTAGGAAAATATTTTCTAATGGATGTTGGATATCCAAATGCACCTAGATTTCTTGCTCCTTATTAGTGTACATGCTACCACTTGAAAGATTGGTCAAGAGAAAACCCCATAAACTCTGCACATGAGTTGTTCAACCATTGACACTCCTCTCTTAAAAATGTAGTAGAATGCATATTTGGTATTTTGAAGAAACATTTTCCAATCCTAAGACATGAAAATATAGGATATGCTAGGTTATTGAGAGGGGAGGGGTGAATCAAGAACCAGTAAAATTTAATCTTAATACATCAATTGATCCTTCATATATATTATGGTCTAATTGCATGTATGAAAAAATAAAAGCATTAAAACATTCATAACACTTTGACACAAGATATGGTGACCTAGAACCTTCCAAATAGAAATTAAAACTAGGGTGGGGATGATACCCAAAAGCTTTAGTACTGTAGTATAAAGTTGGTCGGTTAAGGCTTACAATTGATCACTTTTGATGATCTTCCCTCTTAGGATCAATAAGGACTTATAGGTCCACCTTGTGAAAGGATTTACAAAACATACAATGAAGTATGGAATCACTAAAGAGATTTGAAAAAGACTATTAAGTCTACCTTGTGAAAGGATTTAACTGATACACCTGTTAGGATGAACCAATGGTTGATCTTTGATCTGCAACTTTGATTTGTTGGTTGAGATTCCTTTGAAGAGTAATGATCCCCTTATTGTGACAAATAAATCTTTACTGCTCCTTATACTAATTATAGCCTTCTTAATTTTCACTTCTACTCATATGATTTCCTTGTATATTCATATTCTCATCTTAGGATGTGATATAATATATTAAATATATATAAATCCAAACTACAACTTAACAAATTTTTCTATAATACAAGTTTCACAAAAATACACAAAGTTTGCTTAACTTTTGGCACTTGGGTTCTTAAGAAAAACTCAGTGAGGTTTTGATACTCAACAACCATTGTCAACACTAGACATCATCATGCTCTTGTTAGATGTAGAAGCTCAGTTCATACTAATCACTTCTAAGTAGTCTGAACTTGGTCAACATTGGTGACTTGGTGAATACTATGAAACTCAACATATAAACATAATCACTTGGTTGACACTACATGGCTTGATCAACACTAGATTGACATCATTGACACTATGAACTCGGTTGACACTAGAGACCATTGTTGACATTGTGCAACTCAGTTAATACTATGAAGCTCAATTTGCATTGTTATTTATCAACTTGATAGACACTACTTGGTGTGAACCAAATATTGACTTTGGAACTTCATAGAAACTGTGGAACTTGGATTACTTAGTTAATATTACAAACTACAAGATAAGCTTGGTAGCTATTAACCATTTGACTAAGTGCGAGTCAGTAATAAATAAACTTGATCATAATGTCAACAATCTCCCCCTTTGGCATTTGTGACAAAAATACCTATCAATTCAAAACTGATTTCTCAAAAAATTTAAGTCCAAAACATTCTTTAGTCTCCATCTTGTGTCTTCAATTCGGTAACATACACTATTTTTGAGATTTTTCAAAATTGCTTTTGTAAAAGATGTTTTCTGATTATCTGTAGATGTATTTGTAGAATATTATGTTTCCACTTGATACATATATCAAATATTATACTTTTCTCAATATATATACAGAATTCTCCCCCTTTATATATATATATATATATATATATATATATATATATATATATATATATATATATATATATATATATATATATATATATATATATATATATATATATATATATATATATATATATATATATATATATATATATATCTCATCTTATACTTTACTTTTCTCACTTTTTGACATAAATTCTAAAGATGTATGCTACATGGTAATGCAAAAATGTGATAGGAAGTCAAAATTTACCTTCAAGATCAATGCCATAGTTTTGTCCCAATTTTCTTGTAACATCTTTCTTGCATGCAATGCAATCTATACTTCTGTTGATAAATCCATTATGTGATTGGCTATGGAGAAGTTATTATCATTCTATGAGAGTTTTGGCATGTGAAATGTGTTTTTGTCATGCATCCATGTTTGGAAGAATAATGCCTTGGTTGTCTACAAGTGTGGCCCTGATCCTTGCTTCTTCCCTTAATAATTCTACTTGCAAATTAGTTAAAAATATGATCTTTGAGTAGTGAGTAGAACTATAACTTTGGTCAAGTGACCACTAGTGTGTACTTGTCTTCAAGTCTTTATCTATCTTAGATAGTTTATCTTTGATTTCCTAAGTGAAGACAAATGTATCACATAACTTACTAAATAATAAAATAACATTATTTTTAGAGGTTTCCATTGAGCTAAGAGTTGTAGATAGTTCTAATTGATTTATTGAAATTTCCTATGCAACTTGCTCCAATACTTTGTTCTTAAATTTTCTCTCTACTCTCTGTAGAAACTTTTCTTGTCCATTCATATATTCATTTAATTTCTAGACAACTTCTACTAACTAATCCAAAATAATTTTTGTACTATCAACCTCAGTACTTAGTGCATCTATAAGTATGTTCTTTACATCTTCAAGCACTTGGTTTTCTTTGCTTTTCTCTAAGCTTCTTGTACTTAGCTTTCTTTTGCAATAATTCACCTATGATTTTCATTTGATTAGGATTTAGAGTAGAGATATCCGAATTTAGGATAACTATATCCTCATCAAGATCAATGTCTTCTTCTTTACCCTTATGCTTACTAGAAACTTTTGTAGTTGATTAAGGCTTGATCTCAACTATCATTGTACTTACTATTTGCATACTTGGAATTGTAACAATAGTAGAAATATAAGGGCTATCAAAAAAAGTAGAAATTACACTGATAGTAGAAATACCTAGTTGCTATGTATCCAAATTTGATGATGGAGGGAGCACTAGTTGCTCGATAGATGAAGTGTTGATCCCTTTAGTCAATATGGTACTCAGCTGAATAGGTGCAAAGATTGGCTAGGTGCATGGTGTTGTAGTGGTTGCCACAACCAACTTGGAAAAATCTTTCTTTAAGCTTGATGGTATTAAAGCTTAGCTTGGAGAGTGAGGAAATGAGGCCATAACTACTACTGCAATCTTCTCCATGTCGATTTCCTTAATACTTTGAATCTTAGAGAGATTCTCCTTTATAGCTTCCTATTCTTGCTCCTCATCATCCATATTTACATCATCTATTTCTATATAATCTTCATCATTGTTGTCATTTTCTTCCTTGTCATCTTCATCATCTATGTCACTAATATGAATAAAAAAATCACTCAGTTGATGAAGATTTTAAATATTCTTCCATGTAGCTATAGCTATCTTCACTATAGATTCTATGTCTTTGAGAAGAATCATGCATGTGTTCATTTTGAGAGTGAACTTTTTTTCATTCTTCTTCATGGAATATTTCACCTCTTTTTCACTAAGACTTGGCATGAGTTTCCTTAGAGTCTATTCATAGGTGTCTTTATCTGTCTTCTTTGCATGTTTCCATCTAGGTTTGATTGCTTTCATAAGCTCATTAGGCATTTGTTGTGCAAGTTCATCTAGAGAGTATTTCCATCTTACTAGTTTATTCATAACAACATCCTCAATTTTCCTTTTCTCATTTGCATTACTTGATTCATATTTGAGAAATCTAAAACATGCCATACTAGTCACTTCTTATGATTTCTTCAACTTTCCTTGAAGTGTAGGAGGAGACATTTTGAAAATAATTTCCTTGATATCTTCTTCACCTAACTTCAACTTCCTTTTGGTCTTAACTAACCTTCTTGTAAACACATCTGTGGATAATTTGGTGGGTTTGGTTATGATAACCTTACCATTATTTCTTATAGGCTCTTCTTTCTCATACTTTTCTTCTTTTGCTTCATCTTCTCCCATATGTTTCCTTCTGTCAATTGAAGAGTAGAAATTTCTTGCCTCAACTTTTCTATCCTCTTCTTTCCTTTACTAACTACTTGAGGAAGCTTAATTTCAAGTTCTATTCTAGCTTTGGCTTCATCAAAAGTACCAAAATATGTGGCCTTGGGATCCATAGGTTCATTCAACAGTGCCTCAATGATATCCTTGGTGTCATCAATGTTAACCTCATAGCTTAGAGGCTTAACCCACACTGATCTAGCTTTGACTACTTGAATGTACACTTTGTCACAATCTACCATGAAACAAACATCATCCTTGTAATCTTCTACAAGTTTCTTTGGAATTCTATATCTTCTATTCATCTTTTCCTTGAATGAATCAAAGCAATTTTCCATGATACTGACAAAGTTCTCACCCATCTCTACTATATATTCATTAATTTGAAATAGTACAAGTACATCTTTTCTCCATATGACTAAATTTTTTGAAGGAAAAAACTTTTGCACAAAGATTAATAAACAAGTCAAGAGGGTAAAAGGAAAAATCGATGTCATCATTTAGGATACCATAACCTATTTTGGTCAAATCTCATTTCTCTATCAAAACTCAATTTTTTTGAAAAACTAAAATTACACTTTTATAGATCTCAAATTCAATATCATCATTATATAAAATTTTGAGTGTTTTGATTAGTTATAATATGTTATAATCTCAAAATACTATAAGTCAATATTTTAAAATTTTAGAAGACTCTCCCTCAAAAAAGGAAAAAAAAAGGTAAATCATATCAAAGAAACTAAAAAATTATATTTATCTCTAGATGAGAGAATCCTCTTCATGAATATGTAATTTTTTTCAAGAAGGTATAGATTTGATAGGGAAGTTTTGACAGGAGGAAAAAACAATTAGATTTTGATAAGGTCGAACTTGAGTACTTATAACAAAAAAAATATACATAAAAAATAATTATTTCTTTTTTTGTTCCCTAGCTATACATGTCATCTATAAGATATTTTTAAATTAGAACAAAAAAAGATGATTTGCATATACTTGTTTGATGGGAACTACACCCTATATTTTTTACAGTTAAAAAATGGACTTCAAAATAAAATAAAATGAATAAATTCTAACTCAAAAAAATTATAAAAAGTATAGGTAGGCATAAAATTCATCCAATTCTACACATTTCATCAGTTTACATCATCTTTGTATTCTAAACACAAATACCATTTTTTTTTGTCTTTAATGTTGAATTGTCACATTCTGATATCCCATTTCTTTATAAAAGGTGACACAAGTTTGTGCTTTTACCCAAGAATGAACCAAACTTACATGGATTGTTCTTTGAAGTTCTGATGCTCTCCATGTTCTTGTTGAACTAATTCAACATTAGCTCGACAAGGTCAAAGGACATGTTATTCTTTAGTACCTTGAGAGCCATATCAAATGCCTCACATGACATGCTATTGAGACAACTGGAGTGATATATATTATGATCTATCACATGAATTCCAAAGTTTAGCTCTATGCCAATCAAATTTCTAATATTCATACCTCTTCCATCCCACTCGGCAAGAGTTTTTCTTTCCAGTTCTACCTGACTTACGATTTTGGTAGTCTTTTCTTTGTTCAACATTGGGAGCCCTATGATTAGATGAATCATTTTCTTTGTTATCAAAATAGGATACTCCAACCATAGCTTCTCATTATGTACATGACTAAGAATAAACCTTATTCATTTTATCTAAAAGTCTTGGGGCATATGTAGAATGTGTGTTAAACCCTCAGTCTCCAAATGTTGATGCTCAAGTTTCAACACACCATTAACACATAACTTTTTTAGAGTCTCATCCATCTCTATGGTTCCAATCTCTTGAATCAAACAATGAAAATGTGAATGAATGTCATTAAAAAGTAGTAGCTTTGGTGGAATCTGTGACTGAGCTCTAGTTGGATCAAGTATTTCTATAATTACTAGACTCAACTTGAAATCTAGTGCATTGCATTCAATACCACAAACCAACATCTCAGACCCTTTCCTATTTTTTAGCTAGAAGATACCATGCTTGTAGGGTTTATGAAAACATGAAAATCTTCAACAACAAACATAGATCACTTAGAAACATATAAATCACTCTTGCAAATAGCTCTTTAAAAAGTCATGGTGATAAATGAATTTGATTTCCTACCTTTTAACATATTTTCATTTTTTCATTGCCATAAATGCTTAGTATAATCACTCATTTGGTGATAGACTATCTTTCACTCGGTTCAACCTTAATTCTTAGTAGAGTTATTCATAGCTTGGTGTCTACATAATATTTTAGTGTATCCTGACTTTGCTTAGCAGAATCTTGTAACCCGATCCAGCTCAGTAAGGTCTTGATTTTCTTTAGTCACTCAGTAATCCCTTTGCATCTTGAATGTTGATATGGACCTTTCCTTCTAGCTAGCTGAAACTAATGTAAGATATCTCCTTAAGCATCTCAATTTCAATCATTCCTATGGGAGATCAAGTTGAAATGCTTGAGTCATCCAATTCTTGGGTGACATGTGCTTCATGACTTGGACTTGTATTCTTAGAAGATTTTGGAATCCATTATTACCTCATATGCTTTTTGATATTGTCAGCTTTGGATTACTTTTCTTCTTTAATCCTTCTAGTTTTCATATAGTTCTTAGCAAGATGACCAAGTTCTGTACAAATAAAATATCTTCTAGTGGTGTCTCTTGTCCTGATGTGATGTTTCACACAATTTTCTCCAATATGCCTAAATTTTCCACAATAGTGGTATCTACACCAAGTGTTGTAGTCCCATCCAAATTTATCTTTCAGAATCTATTCTACTAGGTTTAATATCTTAGTTTTGTATTCAGAAGGTTTGTGTCCATGCTTCTTGTACTTGTGATATTTACCTTCAAGTTTAGGTTTCTCTATGCATTTACTTGCTTTTTGACCATGCTTATTACAATTGTAGCACTTCCCATTGAATTTTGTTTTACCATTACTCCAATATTTTTTTCATATATGACCTAAGTTACCACAATGATTCCAATTAGGCCTTTGATTCTATTGAGCTCTAGATGATTTACCTTCTTTTATGTATCCTATTCCTACTTTTCCTTTCTATCTGTATTGACTTTGCTCATTCAACTAATTCATGTCTGCTTGATATTTCATCATCTTCTCATTGGTTTTCTTTTTAATTTTTAGATCATTTTGAAATATTTCATTCTTTGATTCATGATATCTTCATTTGTATTAGAGATCTGATCAATGAAGTCTACTTGTTGAAGGGATAGATGTTGAATTTCATTATTCTTTTATTCTATCTCTTCTTTGGCCTTGCCTTTTTTTCCATGACTTCACATAATCTTACTAACTAAATTTCTTGTTCCCTTTCTAGCTTTATATCTTCTTGAATATTGCAATTATTTACCAATAGGTCTTTGATTACCTTATCAGCTTCATCTAAATTTCTTTCTAGATAGATATCTTCAATTATTTCTTTAGTTTAGAGATTGTCATTCATTTGTACTGCAAGATCTTTTCTTCTTTTCAAAATTTGAGAGAGTTTCTCATTTTCTTTCTTTTGTCATCCAATAGCCAATTCCAAATCTAGTTTTTCATTATCAATAGCCTTATCTAGCCCGTATACCTCCATTTCCTCTAATATTTTGCTCAAGTTGTTAAATTTCTTCTTTGAGAATCACCAAGCTTTGATACCAATTGTTAGAAATATAGGATAGGCTAGCTTACTAAGAGGGGAGACGTTAATCAAGAACCAATAAAACTTAATCTTATTTCACCAATTGATCCTTCATATATATATTTTGATCTAATTGCATGTATGAAAAATTGAAAGCATTAAAACATTCATAACACTTTGACATAGGATATGGTGACCTAGATACCATCCAAATAGAAAGTAAAACTAGGGTGGGGATGATACTCATAAGATTTAGTACTGCAGTATAAAGTTGGTCAATTAAGGCTTACAATTGATCACTTCTGATGATCTACCTTGTTAGGAGCAATAAGGATTGCTAGGTCCACCTTATGAAAGGATTTACAAAACACACAATGAAGTATGCACTTGGTAAAGAGATTTGCAAAATATTGTTAAGTCGACCTTGTGAAAGGATTTAAGTGACATACCTATTAGGATGAACTAGTGGCTAATATCTAATTTGCAACTCTAATTTTCTAGTTGATATTCCTTTGAAGTATAATGATCACCTTGTTGTGATAGATAAAATTTTGCTACTCCTTAAACTAATTGTTGCCTTCTTAATTCACACTTCTACTCATATGTTTGCTTTCTATATTTTTATTCTCATCTTTGGATGTGATACAATATGTTACATACATATCAATCCAAACTAAAACTTAACAAAGTCAGTTATAATACAAGTTTTACCAAAATACACAAAGTCAGCTCAACTGCTGGCACTCAAGTTCTGAAGACAAACTTGGTGAGGTTCTAATACTCAAAATTTTTTTTTGACACTTGGAATTATCATGCTCTTGGTGGACATAGAATCTCATACTAATCACTTCCAAATAGTCTAAACTCAGCCAACACTGGTGACTCGGTGAATAGTATGAAATCTTGGAATTTAAACTGAATCACTTGGTTGATAGTACATGGCTAGGTCAACACTAGATTCACATCACTAACACTGTAAATTTGGTAGATACTAGAGACCATGGTTGACACTGTGCAACTCAGTTAATACTATGAAGCTTGGTTTGCATTGTTATTTATCAACTTGGTAGATTATGCTCAGTGTGAACTGAATTCTAATTCTAGAACTTAGTAGAAACTATAGAACTTGGTAGAACCTGGATTTCTTAGTTAACATTGTAAACTGTAAGATAAGCTTGGTAGCTGCTAACCATTTGACTAAGTATGAGTCACTAATAAAAAAACTTGACCATAATGTCAATAGCAACATCTTATGGTACCATGACACAATCCTATATTGTTTTAGCATGTTGCATACTTCACAATTTCATTATGATAGAGGATGGCCTTCCATCAAAAGTATCTATTGAAGAGGAAGATAATTGTGATGGGATAGAGGTACTAGTGCTTGAGACATATGGGTTGTCTTAGGAGGATAGAAATGAGTGGGCACAATTTTGAGAACATATAGCAAGTAGGATGTGGTAAGATTATAGATCCCAAGAATAATTTAACTTTTATGGGACAATGTGTTTTATTTGATTAAAGTGATGTATGTATATACAATGATGGATAATTCCCTTTTTTTGATATTAGTCCTTGTTGTATTCCAATTAAATTTTAAGAGCATTAACTTTCAATTTCAATATTGTTATTAGTTTAAATTGTAAAATGTCTATACCTATTAAATATGTTAGCCTCATTGCATTAGGATGTATTAAAAATTGAAATTTAAAGTTTATCATCTTTAATTTTAAATGAAATATAGAAAGTAGTACCAAATGATGAAGATTATAAGCCTGCTATTAACAAGAGAACAATGAATTCACTAGAAATCCTATTTTTCTAGTGTTAGTCCTTGTTGCATTCCATTTAAATTTAAAGAGCATTAACTTTCAATTCCAATAATATGATTAGTTTAAATTATAATATGTTTATACCTATTGAATATGTTAGCCTTGTACCATTAGGATGCATTCATTTTTTAAATTTAAATTTTATCGTCTTCAATTTTAAATGAAATACAACAAGGAGTACCAAACGATGAAGATTGTAAGCCCACTATTAACAAGATAACAATGAATTTGTTGAAAATCCTATTTTTATGATGTTAGTCGTTGTTGCATTCCATTTAAATTTAAAGAGCATTAACTTTCAATTTCAATAATATGATTAGTTTATATTGTAATATGTTTATACCTATTGAATATGTTAGCCTCATACCATGGAGTACCAAATGATTAAGATTATAAACCCACTATTGAAAGAAAACAATGAATTCGCTGAAAATCCTATTTTCTAATGTTAGTCCTTGCTACATTCCATTTAAATTTAAAGAACATTAACTTTCAATTTCAATAATATGATTAGTTTATATTGTAATATATTTATACCTATTAAATATGTTAGCCTTGTACCATGGAGTACCAAATGATTAAGATTATAAGCCCACTATTAACAAGAGAACAACAAATTCACCGAGAATCCTATTTTTTGATGTTAGTCCTTGTTGCATTCCGTTTAAATTTAAAGAGCATTAACTTTCAATTTCAAATTTTAATACATCCTAATGGTACAAGGCTAACATATTCAATAGGTATAAATATATTACAATTTAAACAAATCATATTATTGAAATTGAAAGTTTATTATCTTTAATTTTAAATAAAATACAACAAGGAGTGCCAAATGATCAATATTATAAGTCCACTATTAAAAAGAGAACAATAAGTTCTTTGAAAATGCTATTTTTTTGATTTTAATCCTTGTTGCATTCTATTTAAATTTAAAGAGCATTAACTTTCAATTTCAATCATATGATTATTTTAAATTGTAATAAATTTAAAGAAATGGCAGCAATATATACTTTGTGAATATAAATTATAGAGTATGGAAAATACTAAGCTCATGACGAGTATGGATGGACCCATTTGTGTGAGATAGATAGGTTCTCCTATTAGTTTGAGAGAGATGGATGGACCCCTCAGTGCAAGCCACATATCTTCATCTTCTTCAAAGAAGATAATGTGGAAAAAATGGATTGAACACGAGGTTATAATCTTTCTCCTCAAACAAGTTCATCTCGGATGAAAAGGTGAAGGTGGTTTTAAAAAAGAAGCATGGACCACCATAGAGAGGACATTCAATGTAGAGATGAACTCAAATCTATCACAGGATAATTTTAAGAATAAGTTGAAAAAATGGAAATTAGGATATAGAGTAATGAAGGACTTGACAAATAAAAGTGGGTTTTCTCGAAATGAAGCAACTCAAATTGTGGATGCTGACGATTTTGTGTGGGATGACATTTCTAGTGCAGGGTCACTTCCACTACCCACCATTGCAAGAACGTTAAAAACATCAAAGAAAAAGAATTACGATAGTAATTGGATCTAGAATCCAATGCTAGAAATAATGTCCAAGTTGTAAGGCAAGGAGACATTAGGTGTGTTATAAACCTAATTGTCTACCTTAGTCTTTTTATGGGAAATTTCTAGGTGGAATGGGGATAAGGTAGTCTAGAAGGTTAATTAATAATTGTTTATTGATCAAAACCTTCCTAGGGTCCTAGGTAGAGTTTAGGATTAAAGTTTAGTAGAGTTTAGAGACATTTGACAACTTTTACAAAAAGTTGTCAAAGTTGTCAATTTTGCATAATGTGACTATTGTGCAAAAATGAAACTTTTGAATCCTGAAATTCAAAACTACCTTTATTAGTTGGAACTATTTGGGAATGGAATAAATAAAGTTGATAAAATTTTCTCAACATAGAAGAGAAGAATCTGTTATAATCATTACTTCAAATCAATAAGAATTTGTTGTTTTCCTATCAAACTGCCTAAGAAACTACTTGTACGGATTCACACGAAACTCTAAAGAATTGGAAAAATGGAATAATTTTCTCATGAAGGTTTTTCAAGTGGTTTTAGGTCTGTAAGTCATATTGATTGAGAGAAAATGAAATTTGATTTCTTGATGGTCATAGGGAGGCCCTAACTAGAGTTTGAAAGAATTTTTTTCTTTCTTACAGACTCCACCATGGGAAAAATATAAGACTTAGTAGAAAGAAGGGGGAGAGGATGTACACTAAGAATATTTGGGTCTTAGGACAAGAGGTAGGAGATGTTGGGAGAAAACATTAAACCCTCTGGATAGGCATCTAAATGTGACTATCCAATTTTGGGTTTTTGAGGCACAACTTGGCCCATGGGTGGAATAGAACTATAGGAACTTGGACTTAGATGTTTTGGAATGTCCCTAAAGTATTCCAATAGGTTTTATTGGAAAATTTATTGAATTTATTATACTTTCTTTGGAAAAGAGACTTAATTAGCCCTATTAGGCCTAGGAGAGTTTTGCAAAAAACTTGAGTTGGGAGATTGGTCAAGAGTCCTAACTTGGCAGGGGTTATTGAATAAATAATTGGAGGTTTGAAGGTACTTAAGACTTTCTATGGTGGATTTCCATGAATGTTTCCTTTACAAATCCTTATTTTCTCCTTGTAGCTGTATTTGGAGTTTTAGGTGTGTAACTGGATTTCTTAAGAAAATTTTGTGGAACTTGTATATGTAAAACATTAGGGAACTACACCTAAGGTTGAAGGAATCCCTATTCCATTCCTGAAACCTTTGGCTTAAGTTTGTGTCTTGTCAGACTTCAAGGAGGTGTCTTAGACTTTGAATTTGATCTATTCTAAAGATAGTGGGTATTGGAAATCACATAGTACAATCTTATATTGTACGACTATGAATCATTTGAGCACTTACAAGTGACACATCTTGGGTATACGTAGGGGGAATCTACTCCAAGTTAGTAGATCTTTGGAGAAAGATAAGTTGCAACCTATTAGATGGTGGAGAAGAAAATGAAAATGAACTTCCTAATAGAATGAAAAATGTTAAACTACTAAGGGTGGTGAAAAAGCATGATGCTAAAAGGAAGCAAATGAAAATAGAGGTGGAAAAAATAAAAGAAAAAGTCAAGAAAGGATTCAGTGGCAACTCTAAGAATGAGAAGGAGGGGAGTAATGAGGAAACCCCTTGGTAGGAGGAAGAAGATGAGATCCCTACAAAATTCAAGTTTTTCCTAAAGACTTTGAAATCCATGGAGAGGACCATGGACACTAAACTTGATCTTCCTATCTATAGTGGGAAGATGGATCTAGAAAAAGTGATGGATTGGATTGATGAACTCACTAGTTTCTTTGACTGTGAGAAGATACCAGAGCATTAGAAGGTGAAAGTAGAAAAATCCAAGTTGAAGGGATCAACCTTAACTTGGTGGAATTTCACTCAAGCAAATAGGGTGAAGATGGAAGAAAAACTAGATCAATACATGGAAGAAGATGGTGACCTTGATAAAGGAAGCCTATGTGCTTGAGGATTATGAGATTCTACTTCATAAAAAGAAACAAATTCTGAGACAAAAGGAGATGGATGTCTCTAGTTACATTGAGAAGTTCCACAAACTTACTATGAAGTCTAAATTGGTGGAACCAAAGTGTGTCAAATTGGCTAGGTATATGCAAGGGTTGAGGATGAATATCCAAGGCAAACTAAGTCTATGTTCCCCTAACATAGTCTAGAAATGCTTTCAATTTGAATTGAAAGTGGAGGAGAAGCTTAAGAGGAAACAAGACCAAGGAGGGAAAGGAAGAAATCTAAGAAATTTCGGTAATAGAGGAAGAGGAACAAGTGGTGGTAGAGGAAAAACTCCTAGAGATTATGGGGAGAGAAATTAGGACAATTACTTTAGTGAAAAAAAATTGTAGAGGATCCCATAGGGGAAGAAGCAAAGAATCAAGGGGAAGATTTGGAGGGATATCATCAAGACCTCCAAGATGTTATAGATGTAACCAACCAGGACACTTGTCATCTAAGTGTCCTAAAAAGGAAAATAATTAGATTGATAGGAGAGAAAATATAGTCAGGGAAGAGGACAATCAAGAAGACGAAACCCAAGGGTCTTATGAAAAAATTAAGAAGGGAGAAGCCATTATGATGAGGATTGCACTATTGAATGCACCAATCACCCATGAACCACCTTAGAGCAAGAACTTATTCAAAACCACATGCAAGTGTGGAGACAAAGTTTGCAAGATGTTGATTAATTATGGATCTATTCATAACTTAGTATCTGAGGAGGTAGTAAATAAGTTAAAATTAAGGAGGGTACCACATCCAAACCCATATAAGTGTCTTGGATCACAAAGAAGTAGCAAACCATCATAGAGGAGTAGGCTTGGGTATAATTCTAGATTGGAAAGTACAAGGACAAAGTTCTCTGTGATATTGTACCAATGGATGCATGCCATTTACTATTAGGGAGACCATGACAATATGATATGGAGGAACACCATAATGGAATGTTAAATACATATACCATCAACCATAGAGGTGAAATGGTAACTCTCTTAACCTTACTAGATTTTGTAGAAGAGTAGAAGGATCCAAAAAATTTGTTTTTAGAGGGAAAAGAATTTCTAAAAGTTATGAAGCAAGAAAAAGCTCCATGCTACGCTATAGTCATTTTTCCTAAGGATGATAGACCTAAGAAGGTTGTGAAGGAAGTGAAGCCTTGGAAACATGTAGGTCCTAAGGAGGTTGCAACCTACTGGACTAGTATAAGGACATTTTCAACAAAGAATTGCCAAGTGAGTTGCCCCTAATGAGAGATATAAGTCATAACATAGATCTGATCCCAAGAGCAACTTTACCTAACAAAGAAACATAAAAGATAACCCTAGAGAAAAATAAGAATATGGAAAGAAAAATACAAGAACTCCTAGATGAAAGATTGATCTTAAAAAGCCTTGGTCCTTGTGCAGTACCTTCCCTATTGGCACCTAAGAAGGAAGGCACATGGAGATTGTGCACTGATTCTAGAGTAATAAATAGAATAACTATTAGGTATAGGTCACCTATGCCTAGGATAGAATACCTATTGGACCAAATATGGGGAAAAATATACTATTCCAAGATAGACTTAAAAAGTGGCGATCACCAAATAAGGATTAGGGATGGTGATGAATGGAAAACTACATTTAAAACAAAAAAGAGCTTGTATGAATGGAGGGTGATTCCTTTTGACCTACCAAATGCTCGAAGCACATTCATGAGACTCATGAATGAGGTTCTTAAGCCATTCCTTGGAAATTTTGTCATAGTATAGCTTAATTACATCCTTATTTTTAGTAGGAGTAAGGAGAAATATTTAGAACATCTTAACCTAGCGTTAAAGAGATTGCATGAAGAAAATCATTTTATAAACTTGGACAAGTATGTTTTTATGTAGGGAGAACTTGTTTATTTAGGATTTCTAATCTTTGAAGGAAACATAAAAATGAATCTTGAGAAGGTGGAAGCCATCTTGAGCTGGCCTTCCCCTAGGACCATAACTGAAGTCAGAAGCTTACATGGGATTGCTTCTTTCTATAGAAGGTTCATTGGAGGTTTTAGTCAGTTGTGTGCTCCTATCCTTGAGACTATCAAGGGTGGGTAGAAGTGTAAGTTTATGTCGAACAATGGTGTAGAGGAGGCTTTCCAAATGTTGAAGAAGAAGGTAATGGAAAGACCTATCCTAGTGTTCATTGATTTTTAGAAAATCTTTACTATTGAATGTGATGCTTCTAACTTGGCTATAGGGGCTATCTTGAGTCAAGAAGGGAGGCCAATAATGTTTTTTAGTGAGAAATTGAATGAATCCAAGAGAAAATACTCCTCTTATGACTTGGAAGTATATGCCTTAGTCTAGTTATTGAAGAAATGGAGGCACTACCTCCTTCCAAAATAATTTTTCATTTTCACAAACAACCAAGCCTTAAGCCTCTTGAATATCTAGGAGAAACTAAGCCAAAAACACATGAAATGGGTAGAATCCATTCAAGCCTACACATTTTCAATAAAAAAGAAGAAGGGAGTTTCCAATAAGGTGGTAGATGCACTAAGTGGGAGGAATCTAGTTGTGCAAGAAATCTAACTTCAAAGTGTAGGGATCAATGCTTTGAAAGACATGTATAAAGATGATAATGATTTTAAAGAAATCTATAAGGTGCACTCTAACTTCTCTAAGACATATCACACTAAGTATGTTGACTAATTGATTCAAAATAGGTTACTATTCAAGGGGCATCAACTTTGCATTCCACAATGTTCAATGAAGGAGAACACCATTAGAGAAAAGCATGCAGGTAGCATGGGAGGACATTTTGGAATGAACAAGACATTGGAATAGGTAAGAAGGTTCTACTATTGGCCAAAACTTCATATAAAGTAAGGAATATTGTTGAAACATGTACAATCTATTAGAGGGCCAAGGGTACATCCACTAATGTAGGACTATACCAACCTTTGCCTATTCCGACAAGGCCTTGGGAGAGTTACAACATGGAATTTGTGATGGGATTGCCTAGATCACATAAGGGAAATGATATCATATTTGTTGTAGTGGACAGATTTAGTAAAGTGGCCCACTTCATCCCTTGTAAAAGTACCAAAGATGCATCAGTAATTGGAAGTTTATTCTTCAAGGAGATTGTAAGGATTCATGTTTGACCTTTAACCATACTATTAGACAGAGATGTGAATTTTATTTGTCACTTTTGGAGGACCTTATGGAAGAAATTGGGAAATAATCCAAGTTTTAGCCTTGCCTACCATGCACAAACAAATGGGCAGACAAAAGTGGTCAACAAGTCTCTTGGAAACCTACTTAGATTCTTGAAAAAGTAGTATAGAGACAAGTGGGAATTAGTTGTACCACAAGTGAAGTTTTTATTTAATGACTCAGTGAATAGGAGCATAGGGAAGAGCCCTTTTCAAATAGTGTATGGGAAGAATCCAAGAGGTATCCTAGAACTCAAGGAACTACCTTCCAACACTCTAGTTAGTGCTCATGGAGAGGAGTTTTTAGAAACCATGAATTATATTCATGACTTAATAAGGTTGGCACTTGAGAAGAGTGTAAATAAGTATAAGCAAGCTAAAGAAAAACATAGAAGAGATGTTCAGTTGTAGGTTGGAGACTTGTTCTATTGAAGAAAGAGAGGTTACAAAAGGGAAAACATACCAAAATACTCATGAAGAAAGTAGGACCTTGTTAGATATTGAAGAAGCATGGAATGAATGATTATGAGATAGCGTTTTCCTCACACCTTGGTATCTCTCCCATATTTAATATTTTTGATCTATCCCCATATAAAGGTGATGTGAATGTAGGTTTAGAAGTGCAACTTGAAGAACTGGAAAAAGATCTTGCAAGGATACCATCCCATGAACCAAGAAAACATGACAAGATCTTAGACACCAAGGTCATCAAAAAAATGAGGAAAAATGCATAAAAGAAGTATTTAGTTCAATGGTAGGGATGTCCTGAGGAAGAGTCTATATGGATGGATGAACAAGAGATCTAGGAACATGGCCTAAGTTTGCAAGAGCTTATCTCAAGAGGACTTGAGATCAGTGCACTCGAGGAGTATGGTGCATGAGCACTTCTAATACCTTCCATTGAAAGCACATCATAAGGATCAAAGACAAAGGGCTAGGATAATAATTGGATCTAGAATCGAATGCTAGAAATAATGTCCAAGTTGTAAGGCAAGGAGACATTAGGTGTGTTATAAACCTAATTGTATACCTTAGTATTTTTATGGGAAATTTATAGGTATAATTGGGATAAGATAGTCTAGAAGGTTAAATAATGATTTTTTATTTATCAAAACCTTCTGAGGGTCCTAGGTAGAGTTTAGAGACATTTGACAACTTTTACAAAAAGTTGTCAAAGTTGTTAATGTTGCATAATGCAACTTTTGTGCAAAAAATGCAACTTTTGAACCCAAATGTTCACAACTACCTTCTATTGGTTGGAACTATTTTGGAATGACATAAATATGGTTGAAAAACCTTTATCAACACAAAAGAGAAGAATCGATTGTAATCATTGCTTCAAATCAATAAGAATCTCTTATTTTCCTATCAAAACTATCTAAGAAATGACTTGCATAGAATTTTATGAATTCACATGAAACTCTAAAGGATTGGAAAAGTTGAAGAATTATTTATGAAGGTTTTTCAACTAGTTTGAGGTCTTCAAGTCATACTAGTTAAGAGAAAACAAAAATTGATTGCTTGCTAGTCATAGGGAGGCGCTAACTAGAGTTTGAAAGAAAAATTCTCTTTCCTAGAGACTCCACCATGGGAAAAATATAAGGCTTAGTGAAAAGAAAGGGGAGAGGATATAAATTAATAATATTTGGGTCTCAAGACATGAGGCAAGATATGTTGGGATAAAACATTGAACCCTCTGGACAGGCATCTAAATGTGATTGTCTAATTTTGGGCTTTTGAGACACAACTTGGCCCAGGGTGGAATAGAACTATAGGAACTTGGAATTAGATTTTTTAGCATGTTATTAAAGTATTCCAATAGGTTTTACTAGAAGATGTATTCAATTTCTTATACTTTCTATGGAAAAGAGACCTAATTAGCCCTATTCGGCCTAGGAGAGTTTTGCAAACAACTTGAGTTAGGAGATGGGTCAAGAGTTCTAACTTGGTAGGGTTTTTTGAATAAAGGATTGGAGTGAATTAAGGTTCTTAAGAATTTTTGTGAAAATTTTCCAAGAAGGTTTCCTTCACAAATCCTTATTTTCTACTTGTAGCCCTATTTGGAGTTTTAGGTGTGTAATTGGATTTCTTAGGCAAATATTGTGGAACTTGTGTATGAAAAACATTGGGGAACTACATCTAAGGTTGAAGGAAACCCTATTCCATCCCTAAAACCTTTGGCTTATGTTTGTGTCTTGGTAGACCTAAACGAGGTGTCTTAGACTTTAAATTTGATGTAGTCTAAAGAGAGTGGGCATTGGGAATCACATAGTAGAGTCTTATATTGTATGGTTGTGAATAGCACCTACAAGTGACACATCTTGGGTATACATAGGGGGACTCTACCCCACTTTTGAAGGTAGGATGATCTTGTACTCTTTTGATTGAAGAAATATTTCCTTCTTATTGTGATAATGAAAGACTAACAACCTAATCCATTTATTTATGCTTACATGTAGAGGAGAGGATTCAACAATGCAAAAATGCATGAGAGGTCACCCTTCCAATATTTCAATGATTTGGTTGTAGTTGTTGGCAATGACATTGCTAAAGGGTAAACAACTATAATGACCCTTTATATTGAAGAAGGGCACCCTATAAATGATGCATTCCACCTGCTTGATGAAGATGATATTAGTTGTGGTACACCTCTTGAAAACCAACTAGTTTTGGAAGAAGAGTTATATCATTCCAATCAGTCAAGTGCAAGTGGTAGGGGGACTCCTCCACAATCATCATTAAGGATGAGAAATAGAAAGAAGACAACTCTAGTTGCATCATTGGATGTGATATGCGAAACTATGAAGGAACTCAAAGATGGCCTCATTAAGCCTCAAATTGTAAAAATGGATAAATATGAAGAGGATAATGTTTTGAGTGCTGCACATACCACTCTCAAAGTTATCCCTAAACTGAGTTGAGGTGTTTTCCTAAAAGCACATAACACCTTTGTGCTTCAACATGAAAGAACCAAAGGGTTCTTGATTAAGGATGATGCATAGAGAGTGGACTACATTGCAATGAAATTTGGTGCCATTTAGCTATTTTAGCAACTGCTACTTTCAGCTAGTGACATAGCGTGTTATTCATTTTATTGGCATGATTGGAATTGATAAATAAATAGTTTAGTTGTTCATTTCATTGGCATTGGCATGATTGGCATCTAAAGTAATTCTAGTTTATGAGTTGGCTCTATTTAATGGTATTGCATTGATCTCTTATAACACATAATTGGAACTCATTATTTAATACATATTGACTATTTGGCTAAGCAGATTGGCAACAAACTATTTTATTGGCATTGGCATGATTAGCATATGAAGTAATTCTAGTTTATGAGTTGGTTCTATTTAATGGTATTGCATGGATCTATACATACTTGATCTATCCATAGTTTAGTTGTTCATTTCATTGGCATTGGCCTGATTGACATCTGAAGTAATTCTAGTTTATGACTTGCCTCTTTTTAATGGTATTACATTAATCTATACATACTTGATCTACCTATAGTTTAGTTGTTCATTTCATTGGCATGATTGGCATTATTGAATACATGGTTTAGTTGTTCATTTCATTAACATTGGCATGATTAGCATCTAAAGAAATTCTAGTTTATGAGTTGGCTTTGTTTAATGGTATTGCATCAATCTATAAATACTTGATCTATCCATAGTTTAGTTTTTCATTTTGTTTGCATGATTGGCATTGATCAATATATAGTTTAGTTATTCATTTAATTGGCATTGGAATGATGGGCATCTAAAGTGATTCCAATTTATGAGTTGGCTTTTTTTAATGACATTGCATTGATCTCTCATAATACTAAACTAGAACTTATTACTAAGCACATGTTTACTATTTTGCTAAGTAGTATGGCAAAAAATAGTTACATAGTTTAGTTATTCATTTAATTGGCATTGACATGATTGAAAATGATTGACATCTAAAGTAATTATAGTTTATGAGTTGGTTTTATTTAATGGTATTGCATTGATCTCTCACAACACTAAACTGGAACTCATTAATGAGCACTTATTTACTATTTTTTTAAGTAGAATGACAACAAATTGTTACATATTCTAGTTCATTTCATTGGCATTGGCATGATTGACATCTAAAGTAATTCCGATTTATGAGTTCCCTTTGTTTAATGGTATTGCATGGATCTATATGTACTTGATCTACCCATAGTTTATGACCTTGTAAACTATTGATATAGTTGTACATTTCATTGCTATCAGTATAGATAATCAGATATTTAACTATGATATATAGGTAATCAAAGGTAATGACATGAAATAATTGATCTATACATAGTTTATGACATCATACACTATTATGTTTAGATGAACCATGTATATATTAGAGCCAAGATTGGTATGGATCTATACATACTTGATCTATCGATAGTTTAGTTGTTCATTCATTGGCATGATTAGAATTGATCAATACATAGTTTAGTTTCTCATTTCATTAGCATTGACATGATTGGAATTAATCAAAATATAGTTTAGTTTCACATTTCATTGGCATTGGCATGACTTGCATTTGAAGTAATTCCAGTGCATGAGTTGGATTTGTTTAATGCTATTGCATAGGTCTCTCACAATACTAAATTGGAACTCATTACTAAGCACATATTGATTATTCTGCTAACTAGCATGGCAACAAATTGTTACATAGTTTAGTTGTGCATTTCATTGGTATTAGCATGATTAGCATTATAGGTAATTCCAATTTATGAGCTGGTTTTGTTTAATAGCATTGCTTTGATCTCTTATAGCACTAAACTAAAACTCATTACTAAGCACATATTGACTATTTTTCTAAGAAGACTAGAGAAAAACTATTACATAGTTTAGTTGTTCATTTCATTGGCATTGACATTATTTGCATTTGAAGTAATTCTAGTTTATGAGTTGCCTCTGTTTAATGGTATTGTAGGGATCTATACACACTTGATCTATACATAGTTTATGATCTTGTAAACTATTCATATAGTTTTACATTTCATTTCTATTGGTACAGACAATCAAAGCTTTAACTATGATATATACAAGTAATCAGAAGTAATGACATGAAATCATTGATCTATACATTGTTGATGACATCATAAAATATTATTTGCAGATAAACTATGTATAGATCAGAGCCAAGATTGGTAGGGATCTATACATACTTGATCTATAAATAGTTTATGACCTTATAAATGTTTGGTATAGTTGTTGCTTTCATTGTTAATTAGAGCTATAATTGAACTATACTTACATGGAATACAATAAGGAGTAGCAAATGATGAAAGCTCAGTTGTAGAACTTGAGAGCATATACTGATAGAAATGTATTTTGTAGATGATTGTACAATTCATGATTTTGTCCCATGTTATATCTATAGTCCTAATTTTCTTTGATATGTTTGTATTTCTTGTCTTTTTTTCCCTATTTGATTTCCTATGTATGTTCTTGCTTATAGGATTATCAAAAGTATTGAGAAAGTGTTTTTTTTTTTTTTTGTGTTTTCCTAGTAGATGATTGTATAGTTCATGATTATGTCCCATGTTATATGTATATTAATTTCTAATTAGGTTGGATATTTTTTTATTTCTGGTCTTTTTGTCCCTATTTGATTTCCTCTGTATGTGCTTCCCAACATGATTATCAACAGTATTGACAAAGTGTATTTCTTTTGTGTTTTTCTGATTGATCCTAATTGGCTAATATTGTGAGACTACACATGGTGATAAAAAAAGAGCTATCTAATTGTTTTTTACTATTCATGTTTGTAAATGGTCAATATTTATGATTCTTCTCCTTGGTGTATTCCATTAAAAAATAAGAAAGTTTTACTTTTTCAAGCACATTTAGTTTGTATATGCAAGATTGACCATCTATCAATATAGATAGTAATGGGAACATTGAGCATCATATGAAAGGGTTGCTCACTGAATGTGTGGCATAACAACATAGAGCATAGATTTCCCTAAATTTTCATATGTAATGGTGTTTTCACACCACCATTTAGATCATGGATATTGTTTTTCCTTCTTCTATCCCATCCTATAAATGTTACATTGAATTATTGATTACTTTCATAATTTGAACATATTCAAAATACTTTTGTTTTGTACTTTGCTAGAAAATAGTCATGTTGTTATTTGAATGCTGGTATCTATGTATAATACTTGTGTTTCATAATAAAATACTATTAAAAAAACTACATCAAATTCTAATTCCAATTCGAAAATGAACAACCAAATGCATGAAAAGGATATTCCTAGTCATATTTCATTCCAATTCCAATTTCCAAATTGGTAATCAAATGCAGAATATGGATTTGTATATTATCTTCTATGTCAACCAAATAGTCTAAATATCTTCCCAAAATACAAAACCATGATTGATCTTGCTGCTCATCAAGCTATGGGGCTACTTCCCCTCATCTATTATACTTGGCTCTGACACTTGGATGTATGTTGTAGTTTGTTGATCCTCTTCTCTATCATGTGTTTGGATAGATTTATCAAATAACTATAGTTCCTTTGTAATTGTCACCTTATCTGTGAGTCTTTCCTCATATGCCAATTGTAACAATTGTGAGCCAAAGAATAATCTACCATCCACTTATTGAAGATTGTGTCATCTGGCCAGCTGAAGTTTTAGATCTCTTTTTCTCTCCTTGGGACATCTTTTCCCAACCTTTTTATTTCATAAAAATCTTTATATGGAAAGAATCAAAGAATAATTTTACATTAACAAATTCTTCAACTATCCTATCAAACCATATGCAGTTTTCCTTATTTACTACATCATTCATTCCGATACTCATTAATTATTTTAGCTCATTTCCCCACTCCTCCTTATATTTTATGTTGCACAAGCCATTTAATACATGGGGACAGAGATACAAATTATTACTAAGATATCTTGAGAAACATATTCTCAATTTTCTCTACAATATATCTCTATTTGGACAAAATTTAGTAGTTCATTGGCTTGGTCATATGTTTTTCAATCTAATCATAAAAATTGTCAATGACTAAAAAATACAAAGCAGTGATGACATCATATCTACTAATCCATCTATTCAATATTTCCCTCAAGGTGGCTTCATTTCTATCTAATTCCTTCCGTATATATACCAAACTTGACAACTCTAAGTAGAAAAGAAGCCAATTAATTCTATCCACTAAAAACAAGATAGTATCTAAGATCTTATCTTCATGTTGCATACCTAACTCTACATGTAATGCCCAAAAATTTGCCTTATCTTTATTTAGTTCATTGACTATATAAAATTTTGGCTGCTAGGGTGTGCTAGGGTTCTCCACAATAGGACCAAGGGAAGTAGTGGAATAGGGGAAGCTACAATTCGAAGCTAGCTGGGTACTTTCCCCACTTTTCTCTTTCCTCATTGCTTCTACAAATTTATAATATTTTTTTGAAATTCATTAATCTTTCTTCCACTCTCATCATAGTCCTCTAGCACCTTTTCATAATTTTCATTCAACTTAATAAATTTATTCTTGCCTTTAGTAGCTACCTCCACACCAAAATCAACCATTTCTTTATTCATTTGGGTCACCTACTCACTATCCACTTCTCCAACTCTATATACCATCAGGATTCTAGTGTGTTCAACACCTGAGACTTTTTGAATTCTTTCCTTGTATCTTTTTTCTATAGACCATATGACTTAGGCCTTGTGATCATTGTAGTATTAGTACTCATGAATACTTTAGTAATTGTCCCACTCTAGCAGTATTAGTACTCATGAATACTTTAGTAATTATCTCCCCTTTGAAGAGGTTATTTGACTAAACTCTTGCATTAGGTTAATCTTTATTTATTCATCTATATTAGAGTCATGTCTGTTAGGTTTCTCTACTTTCACCTTTTTACATTTATCCTCAAAAGTTTCTATATTGCTCCTCCATAAGAATTGGATGAAAACCCTAGATTTTACAAAAGTGGACCATCATCCAAAAAAATTCTAGTAGCCTACTCTACAATAGGATCTATCTCCTTCCCTTTGAAATCATCCACAAAAAGGGCTAAAAGTGGTATTGGAGGTTCCTCAGGTGTTCCCTCCTCTATTTTTGATGTAGTTATCAAAACATCATTCTGACCCCCCACCTACTTCAATTGTTCCCATAAGGAATATTCATTGTCAAAATGGAGAGGGGTCTGTGATGGGGAGTATTCCTCAGCTTTGGGTGAAGATCCTTGCTCCACTTTTTTCATTTTTTCAATTGGTATTGAGGGCGAACTCTCTAAAAATTGCCTCTTGTAGAAAGGAATGGGTTGTATATCCATATTTTTGGCCACCACAACCCTACTTTCCTCTATAAAGTGTACTACCCTAGGCTTGTTATTACCCTATTTTCCATTCTTTTCTCTACCTCCTTGGTGTGGTCTGGGTATGCTTTTATTAATATTTCTTTCTTCTGATTAAGAGTTTGCATAATCCTAGCAAATTGGACCATACATTTATTTATTTAATCTCCCTAGTATTTGATGTTAGTTAGGGGGTCATATTTCTTATCCAAAGCATTAATAAATTCTAAGACCCTATTGTATGCTTTCCATTTCTTTTTCTTTACTTCCTATTCTTGTAAACAAAATTATTTCCTCATAATATCTTTAGGAAAATAAATAATATGTTCATATGATTTAGCCTTAGTTCTATCATTGAATATATCATATAAACCTTATGGATCAATAAAATGAGGATGAGATTGAGCAATTTGTATTTATCAAGGAACTTACCTAAGTGTCTCCATCCTCCTTTAGTGAGCACAAAATTGTGGATAACTGTAAAATTTAGAAAAATTGTTCCCCTTGATCTTCCCACTAGCTCCCTCTGTTCAAGTCCTCCTACTTGCCATAAGAATTCAACAATTCCTACCTTTAAAGGCACCTAGTATGGTGTCATGCCCAAAATACAGGCGCAAAAACACATGTAAATTTTTTTTTCTAGTTAAATGAAACTACTATGTAGATATAGGGTTGACTACAAAACATAGGGTTTTGATAAAATTTGATATGTTTGTTTCACCAGTTAAACTATAGGTATGTTGAAATGTCGATATGGGTTTTTCTATCAGTATCTTAACACTTTATTTCAGTGGTTTCAACAACTTGTGTAGGACTAAATCATTATAATTAAACTTTCATTATTAAATCAATTATTTAAAATAAACAACCCAATACAATTAATTAAAAGATCTAAACATTAATACTTTTTAACTCATATACTAATTAATATGCTAACTCATCCTTTAACGTCAATCTTTAATTTCACTAATTAATATCAATAAAATTAAGGTACTCAATTACCTGTAAAATGTTACTAATACTAATTAAATATTACATGATAAATAATATATCTATTTTAGTTACATTAATTTTAAAATAATATATTATTTTTCATTTGCTTTCTAATATTTGAATGTAAATTAAAATAAAATAAACCTACTAGTAAACATTAAATTACGACCAATCAAAATATTAATTAACATCATAATTAAATTATTCTAATAATAATTAAATAAATCTAAATCTAACTAAATTCAAATATTAAAACAAAAATATTAACTATAGTACATTATCAAACAACAACCAAATCCTAATATTACTAACTTTAAAACATATCTGAACTCACATAAACTTTAACTAAATATTTAAACAAATAATAATACTAACTAATTTTCTAACATCTAACCTTACTAAACTCAATATCTTTTTAAGTAACATTAATTATATTCTAGCTTTAATTTTAAAACAAATCCTAACTTTAAACAAACACCTAACTCTAATTACACTACTCCTTACCACTAACCTAACCCACTTACTCCTAACTTAACCCAGCTGCCCCAAGTAGGAGGGAGCTTTGTCCTACCACTTCCCATGCCACCAATGAGGGATGCACTTATTAGTGGCTTCCTATACTCCTTTCCCCATTCCAACAACCTTTCTCCATGTGGAAATGCATGAGGGTTTAAGGTGTTTAGAAAGGGGATGGGGATTGGTTTAAAGGTGGCCACCGATAAAAAAGATGTTGCCTCCCTCACCATTTAATATGTACCCCCCCACACCTCAAGCACATCGCCCAAGAACTAGTGACCCCCCCCCCCCCCCCCACATGGTCCCTCTGGCCAATGAAAATTCATAGGTGTGATGCAATTGGGTGTGTGGAGAATGGATAAAAAACCCAATCAAATAAATCTGCTACCCATGATGGTCAATGCCTACTAACACCCTCTTTAATGGGATGGGTGTACACAAGGAGGGAGATATTTGAAAGGAGTTTAAACTTTAAAGTTTGGTTGGTGGTCTTTTAGATAGGATAGGATTAGAATTGTTTTTAGCTTATATATATATATATAGTAATAAAATTGTTAATTAAATAAATACTATGGATTTTTAAAAAAGAATCTTTAGGGCATATTCTTTATTATAAATGAATTTAAATCTTCCTCATACAAATTCTAGAGAGCTTTTAAATCTAAGATAACAATTTTGTTTTAAGACCCATTTTTTTTTCTTCTAAGTATTGGATTATCCAATATATAGTTATTTAACCAAGGGGGATATTTTTTTTCTAAGATGATTATAACATAGGGTTAAATGTAATGCTTGATACAATAATGTAGGAGTATTTTTCTTCCTCATAATTAGAAAAATACCAATGAAGTATCAGTCATAACATCAAATTTCTTAACATAATTTGGGATCAATTTTGCATAAATCTATTTTATCATTGTTTCTTCTAATTATAATTTAATCCATGAATACAAATTTGAACTCTAAGACTGTCATAGAAAAGATAGAATATTGTTGCATCCATTTCCAATAAACATATGCATATAAATTTAATCACATGGAACATCATAAGAATAGAAAGTACTCCATTTTTATTCATTCATCTGATTCAAGGACTCCCTTGGGAAAGAACCAGGGAAGAAAATTTGAGATCATAATCATTTCAAAGATAAGTTTAACAATGACATTTTTACAATAGGATCTTAGTCTCAAGGAGAAAACTCCCAAACATCTAAATTAAAACAACTCTAAAATCTTTCTTGGCTCCATAAGACGGTAGCCACTACAAAATTTAAAATTCCATCAAGGTAGTCATGGAGAGAATGAAACTGACCTAGAGACAAAAAATTTTAACATGAAGACACAATCAATCATTTACTCCCATCCAAATTTGCACAATAGGTTCATCATTGAATTAGACTAGGGAGAAGGTGGATTTTTCTAGATAGGAGATGTTGGTCACAACACCATAACAGATTCCCTTTTGGAGATATAATCACAAGAACTTCCATTCTTCCATTTCTCAATTTCCAAAACACAAAACATGGTTTGTACTAATGAGTAGGGGCCCATAACACCATACTCTCTCCTTCTCTTCATCATGAGGAGAGACTCTACATTGTTGGAGTCCAACTAAAGCCCTTCTCCTATACATGGCCACTTCTGCCCTATCTGAGGGTGAGTACTGACAACACAACCCATACAATCCCTTTGAAAATAAAATGTTAAAAAACCAAAGGAAAGCATTTAAAGAAAACCCAATTAAAATCCATCACAAACATGTTCATCAGACACACGAACACACACATGCAATAAACTACTTAAGAAATGAAACACAACATGAATACATGATGTTGAAGGATTCCTACCTTCATAATAAGGTTATGGTAAACTGAAATTTGAGCATAGCTATCCTTCCTTCTCCTTCAATCCTCAATTTTCTCTCTAAAAATAGAAGTTGAGTGAACACTCTTCCACTCTCAAATGTGCCACTAAATAGGATCCCAACTCAACCACCTACAAAATGCAATAACTCCTCCACTTGACTAAAGGCTTCTAGAGTCTTCTAACTTAATCCTATCATTAAGGCTAACCTAAAAGTAGATTTAACTTATCAAAGTCATGGTGAAACTTAAATTTTCGCAATAAAGAAAAAATGGGATATTTGGGTGATCACAAATGTCAACAAAAGGGGCTAGAGGGGTGGAAAATGCCCCCAACCCATACATATACACCCTAGGTACTTTGTTTTCATAACCTTTGGCCTCTAGGACTATTTAGAGACCTATTAAAATGCTTGAAAAATTTGGACTTTCTAACAACCCTCAAAATGCAAATCTATCACTAATCCATAATTAGGGTCAATAATCTTGATTACTAAATGATTAGAATTAGGTCACTCACCTAGTCCAACTCAAATTTTTAGGTTACTCGTTTAACCCTAACTATCATGTTGAAATGCATATACAAATCATGAGTGTCAAAAAACACTATAAAATCACTATTACAAAACATTAACACTTAAAGATTATAGAATGATACACATTCAAATTTATGATACAAAAGAGATATAAAACAAGGGGGTCTGTATCTTTTATTAGAATCAACCCTAGTTTTCATAAATGGTACATAGGGTCTAGTCTTGATTCTTCATTAGTTTTCTCGGTTAATAATCCTACACACTCATTTCACACATCAGTAGCTCAAGAAAATCACATGCATATATATAAAACTCATCTGGATAGTCACATAAATCAAAACATAAATCTTTCATATAATTCATTGTTTATCTCATTTATGCTCATATACTTAACCATTAAAAAAATTACATAAAGTTTTAATCATAGTTCTAATTCCGCATTCAATTTCTATACTACACCATCGATATACATGTTCATAAAACATTAAATACATAATTAAACATTTCAAGGTAATATGTCACACAACATAGAATAACATAATAATGTTTAGTATAGCCGACAATGTCTCGACATATCAAGTCATGGGTATCAAAATAATAATGTATCAACTATGATATGATGGGTTGGGGTGAGGCCTCACTTATGATAGGACATGAGGTTTCCATTGGAAACCATATGCTCTAAAAATAGTTAAAACAAAGTAAGGGATAATATCCCCCCATTATGGTTGACTTTCAAGCCCTTATCATAATCTTTGGGTTTGATCAAGTCTAATAAGGGCTAGGAAATCCTAGGGTTATCTCCAATCAATAAAATCATCATCTTTGAGGAAAAACATCTGTCAAAACTGAAAAAACCACCATTTGTGACCCCCCATGTCATGTCCACACTCTAGAGTTGAACTGGTAGCTTCTCCCTGTCCTTCTCTAACTCTAGTTTCCTGTCTTTTGAAAAGACAAAAACTCCCTTGTACATGCACATGTAAATTAGCAATGAATACCAAAAAAAGGGCTTATCAACCTTACCCTTGTTGATGCTAATTAGTCCATTATGAATCTCCTCTACTAGGTAAGATTTTGTAGAGGGAGATATAAAGGGCTTCTTCCCTATGATTGAAACACTTCTTTAGTAAGGTCTTTGGAGTGTGATCTGTCACCAAGGAAAGATGCCCTACCTTTACAAAATTCTCTTGCAATAGCCCTCCTCGAAGGTATATTCTTTGAGCATTGCACCTTTCTTGCAAATCATCCAAGTCAATCTTTTCATGAAAGGTGTGATTAAAGTTTAGCATAAAAAATTATTTGATTACCTCTGTAGTCACCCTAAATAGTTCCTCTCTAGCATGGTTCTTTACAACTCTCAATACAAGATCATATCTTTTTGCCAACATTATTAGCAAGTTATCATCAAAGAAAACACCAAGGACAATCAACTTTCCAATGTCGAATTCCCAAGCATTACTTAGTGGGGTATCATGTTTTCTCTATGAAAACCATTGTCTAAATAACTCCAAACCACCCATTGTTGTCTTTACAAATATCAACTAGTTTCCCTTGTCATGGAAACCCTCATTTATTATCAATCTAGGGTTTTTAGGGACCAACTCCTTTCCTTTGGCTTCTTCATTGGTAGAGAGGGGAAAATGTTCAAGGAAGTTGTCATGTATATTCCGGTGTTGATAATCCATATTTCCAAAAAAATATCTCTGTGGAGGCATTTTTATCAATTCAAAAAATTGTGGAACATGAAATCTTTAGACAACAAAAGTTTAGGCACTTACCCACAAATTTTTGATCTCAGCTAGACAATTTTCTTATAACAATTCACTATATGGAAACCTAAAAATAAAGCTCTGCTTTAAGTTGTGCTTCAAATATCTTTCATTTTGTATTGATTATGGAGTGAGTTATACACTTTATGAAGAATCATTTCGCACAAGGTTGCCTTGTATCACCATTAATTCTCTAATAGTTGAATTGTGCATGTTATGTTAAGAACTTGAAAATTGGCCGATAATTTGGGCAAAATTTGATCGCTGTGATTCAAACTTCACAATTGCATGACATTTTACCTAGTTAGACACATGTCAAAATCTCATATCTTGCTTTGGTTAAAACTCAATAACTTTTATTATGTGTGAATATGACCATTTCTGATCATTGTAGATCTCACAATTGGGAGTGATCCTCGATGTCTTAACATTCCTTTTATGAAATGGGTTTACTGAGTCATGCATCATCATGTCACATTCTCACTTTGACTAAAAAACTTGAATTCCTTCATTCAAAAATGTGAGCATTGTTGATCCTTAGGTAATAGATGGTTAAGATCTTTGCTTGCTATTGCATTCAAATATGGCCCACATGAACACATGGTGAATTCTCACATTCTTGCAATGGGTAAAGTTCAAACAATTTTGTTTTGTGACAATGCAAGAGCCATTGATCATTAGAATATTTGACAGTTGGGAGAAATCATCAATCCTCGTCATGTTTATTACATGAAGTGAATGAAAACATGTCATCTATTATCCCATGTTGATATCATACCCTTTTGCAAATTATAACACAAGTTGGTCCCATAAATTCCACATGTCGAGTTCTTGCTTTCTCGCTTTGGTTAAATATTTCACATTTTGGCTTTGTGACAACAATTTTCTCATAAATCTTCATCTAAGTCTATGGCTGAAAATATGCTTGTTCTTCACATTGCTTGAACATAAACTAGGCCCACAGGGACACTTGTTAGTTTCTTGTATTGTCACATTTTCTAAAAACCTTGGATCTTCATTATGTAAGAATACAAGAGCCATCAATCTTCCTCTTGATCAAGGGTTGGGAGAATACATCCTATTCCATTCTTTAAGACCCCACAAGGACACACATCAACATTCCACATTCTCACTTTGACTATAATCTGTGCATCTTCTTTATGCGAGAATGTGACATCCATAGATTTTCAAATAAATCAATTATTACAATAATAACTCATCAAGAGGGTCAAGAGTAGGTAATTTTTAGGATGTGAGCTAACCAAAATGCAACCATGGGTTAAAACTAAGTCATAATCTAAGGAAAAATGAAAAAAATGTGAAAGATTTAGAAATAACCAAAGAAAAACCTTAGAATAATAATTTAAAAAGATACTTAGGGATTTTCAAAGCATTTTTTAGTAATGTCTAGGGATTTCAAATCTCCTGCCTTAACCAAAGGTATGACAAATCAAAAATTCAAAATACCTAGGGAAAATGAGACAATAATTAGGGATTTCCTAGGGCATAATTGATCATGATAATTGTAAACCTTAGCTTCTTATATGGGATAAACTAGATTTTCACAATTAGTTTAAGGGATTTCAACTAGGTGAAGAACTAGGCTAACATAACCTATTGGTGTTTGAAAACACTGGATGGTTTCAATTATCCCAATGAGAAGATGACATATCTAGGGGTAGCTAACTCCCATTTTCAACATGCCATTTCAGACATTGGGCCAAGTATAAGGCTTGACCCTTCTTCTACTTTAGGCTTTGCAAGACCTAGGTGGGTAGACCTCAGATTCAATTGATATCATACCAGTGCGAAACATATCCCTGAATCTATTTACTACAGATGAAACCCCTTATATCTCCTAATTACTCATGAAATGACACAAATCTATAGTAGCTAAATGCAAATCTATGGCATTCATAAGCTGAGTGAGGGCATTCTATTATAGCTCTTCAACCTAAAATGTAAAGATGATTTGATTTTTGATTTGATTTTATGTGGGTGGGGAAAGTGGACGAAAACCATGTATAGACAACAACTTAATGAACCTATAGCTGATCAGTACCTGATCCATTGGGCAATTCATGAATATCCTTCATGAATTTTGGATATCTGATACTTATTCATATATTCAAATATCTAATCTATCCATTCACCTTGTAAATAGACATCAATGTTCAATTTAAACCTCATTCTTACCTGATGTCCTCCTTAATAAATCTGCAACCCTATTAATTTCTCTAAAGCATTTACATAATTCCTTGAATTATAAGCAACAATGAAACAACATATAGCCTTAAGGGGCTGCAACTATGACCTAGGCTCTTTGTTCAAAGATCATAAAACATTACAACTTACTGAGAATGGAGACAAGATTTAACATGAAACTCAACCCTTGCTGTTCTTCGTATTAATTTCCTTGAAATAATACATGAAAATGCATAAATTTGACTCACAAAATATCTACACAATAACATATGATGTCAAACAAGAGAGAAAATGGTAGGAATGAGAAACAGATGGGATGGGAAGGGGGTATCATAGCCAAAGAAAAAGCTTCATGGTCTGGAACCAGCACATCCCAGGTCTTCCATTCAAAATTCATCAATTCCAGGGCTAGTTCTACTAACTATCTTCATACCAGTGAAACTCTCCAAATTTTCCAACCCTCACAAAAAAGAAGAAGAAAATATAAATATCATGAGGGAAATTCTTGGATTCAACTTGCAATTGACATGTGTCCCCTTTGAATTCCTTCCTAAGATGCTAAAAAAGCCTCTCTCTGCCTTCTCTCTATAACTTCATATCTAGATCTCATAATTTGGCCTCTACAAGGTAGAAAAATTTGAGAAATTTCATGATGAAAGAATGTAATTGATTTTTAATGCCAAAGTGAATTCAAAGTAAAAAGTGAAAATCCAATTACAATAACCTCAAGAAGCCAAGAAAACATCTCAGAATTGATTTTCTTCACTTTCACATTTCACCAAGCCTTCATATCTGTCCTTTAACCAATTCTAATGATCAATGTTGAAATTTGCCTATTTTGTTGAGAACATCCCAAAATTCACAAAATGGCTTATAGCTCAAACACCTCATATTTGGAAAGTTCATCTCTTCCCAATTATAGTGGTATATTGGAGTGACCATTTTTGATAAAAAAATGTCCCTGTTATGCCCTTCTAAAGTTCAAGTCTTCATTCATGGCTTTCATTTAAAATTGCAAAAAATTATTCCTTTTTCTATAGTTTGATTATACAAATAATCTCCATTTACTTAAAATCTGACCTACACATGATCTTTGAGGAAAAATATTTAAAAATTAATTTTTGAAAACTTTGATTTTTCCTCCACTTTTTCACTTGGGTCAAACTTAGTTTGACCATCCTTGAGACATGTCACACTCTAATTGGTTACCTTTTGCACAGTGATCAAACATCCAACTGGGTGCTACATGCTAGCATTTCATTGATCTTTCAATTTTTCCATGTCACAGCACCACCTCATCATGCCATGTCAACGTCGCTATGTCACTATCCAAGTCAGCATTTGCCATTTCATCAATGACCTTGTGATAGTGTCACTCTTTGCCACATCAACACCTTCAGATTTGTCCATCTCACCATGATGTGTCACCAGTACATCACTTGATTCCCACTTGTCAATTTTTGATTCGCTGATGGTGCCACATCACCACCACACGAGCCCATGATTGTCTCACAAAATTTGCTGGATTTCTAAGTTTTTCTAGCAACTCACTATGTCGCTAGCTAGAAAACTTGGATTTTCTAGTTAGTGACATAGTGACTAGCTAGATTTTTGACTTTTTAGGCGAGTTTTCGATGATGCAAATTTTTTGGCAAAGTTCTTCATTTTGCGTGCCCATCCAAAATTACCCCAGGCAACCTAATAGCTAGCATCCATGTCCAAGGCCTACAACATAGCCATTACCTTTCCAAAAGGTTTTTGTCTTCAAGACAACATACATATTGAGTGTAATAGTATTTAAACACCAAAAACTACCAACACATAGGCAATATGGGATTAAAAGAGCTCTCTTTTCTTTTATAAAATTCTCCAAAGTATAACATCAACAGATTTGCCTCCACCAAAGAGACTATGCACAGGTTTTTTCCAACCATGGAAATCATTTCCTCCCTTTCAATGAGATTCTAAAAACATTTTTACATATGTCAAGCTTCTCCTCACATGCCTTCAAACTTGTTTAGCCTCTTATACATGGTCTTCCTTCTAGCCGGCCCCATTTTCCTCTGGCTGCATTTTATTTATTTATTTATTTGTTTCCTTTTGCATGAGTTCTTTTACAAACTCTGCCTTGTGCAAATCTCACACATTCCCCTCTTTGACCTATGGTTTCTCCTCTTCCTTGGAAGTTCCTTCAAACTTGGGATCTCCATTTGCTACTTAGTACAACAATCCAACTTTTTAAATTTGTTTAAAATTTCTTCATGGACTTTCTTTCTATATGGAGTTCTCCCAGCTAATGAGACTTCTCCATTGTAAAGATATTCTCCTTCGCTTGTATTATAGTAATCTCTTATGAAAACAAGAATTGAAAGATTGGCTCAAAACTTGTGGGGACAAGGATTCACTCCAGTGTTTTTCAATGCAGCCAAAGCTAACATGCAATTACTTTGCATCCTTTTTAATATGCAACAAATTCCTTCTTTCCCAATACATTTCTATGCTGCTTCCTCTTAATTTGGGAGCTCTTCTTTATCAGATATTAACACCAAATTGAATTAGCTGACATTTCATGACTCTTCGCATATTTTAAGTCATTTGATTTAATGGCTTTTCAAAACATATTAATTCCTTTTATAAACTATGAGATTTGTGCCAAGACCACCAGCCAGCCTTAAAAACTGATTTAGTCAAGTAACCAGGCCAACAAAATTGGCATGAGTGTTCAATCCTACCCGCTTTACCATACTATAAATTTTCAGCCCATGAGGAATTTGCAGTCAATATATTTTAATCGTAGAACATCCATACTTCAAATATCCTGTAGGCAAACAGTGTTAAAAAACATAAACTGGGCTTAGGTTTGGCATTATAAAACTGGGTTATTGATCACTTGGGGTTCAAAAAACTAGGATATAAGTTCTTTGCGATGAAGAGAATATAATTATGTGGTTTGGGCTCATTACAAATCACAGGACACATTTGACGAATTTCTAAAAATAGGCACTTGGAAATTTTAACTGGAAAATGTCTCAAAAAGTAATTTTTGGCAAATGTACGAACATCTAAAAGTATGCAGATGGATTCGTCATGACTTAAGAACTGGCATACTTCAAAGATTTCCAAGACAAAACACAATGGTACAATTCATTTAGGCTTACCAATCATAGGATCAAATTTATAACGTGCCGAATAGGGGTACGGATCAATCTAGATACCTTAGCCATAACAAAACAATGCAAACTAGGTTTTTAATCATGTTAGCAAACTGATCAAATGGATTCATCATGATCTCAAAATTGGAACATACAAAGTGTCTGACCCCTAGAACATAATGCAAAGAAAATTTCTTCATTTGGGTCAACTAGGTCAAAGATATCATTGGTCAAACAAGGCTTCCCAAAATTGTGAACTACACAAATGCACAAAATAGTAAATGACCAACTTTAAGGGGTTCAAAACTTAGTAAAACATATTCGAAATGACTTGAAACTTGGAACATAGGTTCTTTTATATGCATAATAAACATCCCCAAAGTGGTAGGTCATGAAACATTCCCGGGTAAAAGATATTCAAATATAAACTGGCCTCTGGTCGTTATTTGTCACTTGGGTAGAATTGCAAATTTTGAGACTAGCTCAAAATGGGACTTTGCAGAATGGTTCAAAATGTTAGTTTAACTTCATGGAACACATAGAAACACTAAATGAAAGGTGTTAGAAACATGAAACACCACTTGGGGCTCAAAGGTACAACCAAGTACAATCTCATTTAAAAGCGCTCATAGGGCTCAAATTCTCAATGGTACTCAAAATTGACCATGTAATTTTTAGTCCCAACATAACCAACTTGTACTTTCCAAAAGAAACTATTTTTGACCAATTTCATCTGTGCTATCTACACATGGGAATGTTTTCATCTTTTTTAAATCACCACATTTATCATAAGAACATTTCAAACATATAGCCTTATAATAAATGTTGCAATCTTTTTGGTTTGGTGAAACCCTTGTGCTCTCAAACCAAAAATTTTCAATTAATGTTCTCAGTGTATCAACAACAACCTTTTCCTTGTGTGGGAGTCTACTCGAGAATGACCAAAGATGATCATTAATGTTAGGATCCCTAATTATATCTTGCCTCTCCAAGGCTTTCCATAATGTTGTTCTACCTATCTTTGATGTCTTGCTTTTTTCATTATTATGCAAGATTTTTTCATTTCCTTTCTCACTATGGTTGATGGGAGGACATTGTCAACAAACATTAGCATCTTTAGTGTGTGATTTTGAACCAACAACTTGATATGCTATGAAAAGGTTTCTCACAATAGTTCTTTCACAACTATTTTCAGATGTTCTTAGCCCCAAAATTCTCATCATCTCTCTAAATTTTAGATTTATTATTATTTTAACAACTACTTAACATCTTCCACTTACATTTAATTTTTCATAATATTTTTTCTTTTTTATCGATAAGAGGCTGAAGCCAAGATTCATTATTATTATTTATTAAGCTTTTGTAGAGTGGAACCCAACACCTCTCCGATAAGAGGCTCACAATTTACCGTTGTGTTGTAGGCTCTTGCCTAATTTTTCAAAATAGTTATTCCATTTATAACTAACAATTCTTATACAATTTCTTTCTAACATTTTATCATGCATTGGCCTCAAAATATTTTCATCAATATCAATTAGAAATTTTGGCTTTCTATGAATTTTTCTAGGAGGTGTAGACAATGGTGCATTTGGTGCATTGTGAACATTGGGTGAATTTGGTACATGAAGAGAACTAGGTGAATTACATGAATTAGGTGCATAAGGTGAATATGGTTCATTAGGTGAATTAGGTGCATTAGGTGAAATGGGTGTGCACTCTTGAATTTTATTTGCTACATTAGGTTTGTTAATTTCAATTGGTGTGCACTCTTGAAATTCATTTTCTATGTTAGGCACATTGATTTCAATTGGTGTGAGGTCTTCAAATTCATTTTCTACATTAGGTGCATTATCACTACTCACATCATGTGCAATTAATGATCTAGCTTGATGTAACCTCCTCACATGCTCCCTTTGTTTTTCTTTTTTTGCATCTTGGCCCCCAGTTGATCTTCTCTTGTTCTTTCCCATTGTTGATAACCTACAAAATAACAACAAAAATACAACATTTTGTTATAATCATAGCTGAAATTGGTACAATAACATGAACATAAACTCAAAAAATAATTCAATTCAATCATTTTCTATGAAGGTGAAGTTACAATCATTATAAAAACATGAACAAGACACCCAATAATATGAAATCTTGATCGTTTCAAAGAAAGAAGACATAAAAATTGTGTACATATAGCAGAAAATGAAAAAGTAGTGGGACCTTGTAACAAATTGCAATGGATATTTAAGACCATTAAGAAGTTAATATTTTCATAATTTACAAAATGTGTTCATGCTATGGATAAACATAATGTTATAATTTTCTATAATGCACTAAATGCAACTGTGTTGATAACATGAGATATTAATAATGTAGTCACGATATTACAAGCTAAATCATTGCATCTAATTCTCCATAATCTCATTAGATTATGTAGAACTAGAAGAAATGAGAGTGATAAAGAGTGATAGATCTCCAAAGAGAGAGTAGAGGGGGATAGGATGGGGGGAGAGGAAAAGAGAGATGAGAGAGAGTATGGGTAGGAAGAGATCTAGAGGGGATATAATGGAGAGAGGGAGAGAAAGAGAGTGAGAGAGAAATGTATATGAAGAGAGCTTGATAAGATATGATGGAGAGTGAGAGAGAGAGGACAATATTTATGAAGAGAGAGAAGGGAATAGGGTGGGGGAGGGGGAGAGAGAGAGAGAGAGAGAGAGAGAGAGAGAGAGAGAGAGAGCATGGGGTAGGGGTGAGGGGTGAGGGGAGTGCATGAGAGTGAGAGATAATAGGGGGTAGGGTGTAAGGGGAGTTGGGAAACCAAGAGAGAGGTGAGGAATTAGAGAGCAAAAATTTAGATAGATGATATAAGCATACTTTTGTATATATTTGTCTAGAGACATATTACATTTTATTTATATAAGTATATTATATATATTTAAAGATAAAAAAATATATAAATATTTTAGTATATATTTATTTAATGTTAGTGGAAAGTTGAAATTTACTTTACCTTATACACATATAATGCAATTTAAACATAAAAATGCAATCACATTTAGGCTTAGTAATAGGTTGTTAAACTATCGAATGGTTTTGGTTGATGTTCTCGTTCCATTTTTATTGCTTTAGACATTTTTTCATCTTCTAAGATCAAGTCTCATCTTTGAGATCATTAGGTTTGCAAATGCTCAAGTGGGTATCTCTATAATTACCACCATAATCTCATATGTATTTGTACCTTTCTATACATTTTTTTTTTTTGATTTTTGGACAAAACTGGCATTATGAAGTTATTTCTTGTATATCAATGTCTTCATAGTCATCTCAAACATATGTCGACCATTTTTTTAATAAATTTTGATCTACTTAATCAAATAGAGAATAAGTTACATATTAATGTTCTACACCCTATTTTCTACACATTTTTAAAAAAAAAGTGATGATTTTCCATTATTTTGATGCAAGTTATGCCCAGTGCATGAAGAGGTACCAAAATTTTAGGATGGGATCATTTCAAAAAATCATAGAATAAAACTACTTGTCACAAAATTATGAAAAAATATAGAACTTTTATATATCACTCTTACCTACCATCCTACCAAAGGGTGTTTCAAGTAACTAAATATGAATATATGTTTTATGTAGGGCACGATAATAACTATGTTATATTTTCAGTAAAAATAGGAATATTTTTTTGTGCATGCAAAGTTTGACCCTCTTAATCTTATCCATTTAAAAAAAACCTTATTAGATTAGAAAGTAAATTCAAAGTACTACAATTTTTGCATTTTACACATTTTTTCATTTGAGTGTATGACCTTTATATGAGTCTTCCAAGAATAGGTTTACCTTATTTTAGAAAAAAAGGTGTCCACTTATACCCCCTTTTTGCACACCATCTTGGTGCACTTAACCTTGTATGATATTGAGAAGACTTGTATGATATTTAGAATTCTTATTGGCTATTCCAATTGATTTTTTCTCTCGATTTGTAAATAGGGCATAAGATGACTAAGTGTGGTATGATCTAAAACCACTTATTTTAACCATGAGTAGTTTGAATTGCCAGTGCTCAACATAACTATGAGATAATTTTCAAGGGTTGAACCAACTAAAATACTTTGTAGAAAATTATACATATCCTATTTCTCAAAAGAGGTGGAATTGTCAAACACTCAAAGGCAGGACATTCATCTTGAGGCCAGCTACAACAATCTTAGTATCCATGATTTGGTCTTAGAGACTTACTCCATCTTTTAGGTTGTGTGCTTGTTTAAGTTTGATTAGTAGACCAACTTTTTTTATGAATTATATTGGACATACAAGAGGAGTGTCTCAATTTCAATGCATCACACTTTTTGGTGGCTAAGTTCACAAAAGGTTGTCCAAAACCTGGATTTAAAATTGGTCAAGCACATTATTTATCTTTAATTATATTAAACTCATAGTTCCTTCCAAACACATTCAAATAAGGTTAAAATAGTCTCAAAATCCCCTAAATAAAAGAACTGACCTTATTGTATTGCAATGGTGGATATGATAAATCAAATATTTTCTCCTCTTGAATACATTTTAAATGTCAATTTAGTTATAAGTAAATTCTAGGAATTATTCAAATTTGATGAAGTCATGATTGAGGCACACATTTATGATCTATTCAAATCATCATAAAAATCCTCAAACAAAACAAATCTCCCTTAGCTTCACCACTTAGGAAATGTGGCAAAGGTCATAGAGCAACCAATTGAAAGGGTAGAATCATGAAATTAGGTAAGATTAGGCTAGGTGGGATTGTTTTACCAAAGGAAACTTGATTTCCTTAAAGAGATAAACTCGCTTTTAAGTAAAAATTAAACTACATCAAACATTCATTCACTTATTGGAAGTGAAAATAACCCTTTCATTTAAAATTCAATTGATTTTCTTCACTTGATCATGAACAATTTTTTACATATGGGTCCATCAATACATTTTTCCAGACAAAATTAGACAAAATTCTTCTATCATTTATGTTTTTTTGGATGTCAATTTATCATGTTCTAAAGATCCTATTTTGGGACACAATGGGAAGATGTTTGTAAATGTTGGTAAAATTTATAAACTCTGGCTTCACACTTGCCAATTACTTTTTGTTGCAAGTTTTGATGAAGGGTGCTCCCCTTAATACCATAAACCATAACAGAAAACAAAGAAACAACAACAAATGCAAGAACAAAATATGGACTTCTTATTTGTGCCACAAACGTGGAATTATAGAATTCACAAGTATAATATGTTGACCCACATGAGTGCTTTCATTACAATAATTTGCAAGACAAGCTACGAACTATCACCCAGAGTTGTCCTAGACAATGCTCAAGCTTTTCTAAAATAAGCAATTTTATGGCACTCGAGAAGGTTCTAGACAATTAAACTTACTATCTACGGCCAAAAAATCCTAATAATACTTATAGAGTTGACCAAATACATTTTTGACAATTATTTTAGATATTTTGGGCAGCCCAACTTCAAAAGACCATAACTCTCAAACCGTTGCTCTGATTGGGTATTATAACCACTTTTTGAAAATGCCAACTCCTGATCTACAAGCTCAAAACGATGTAAGTACCCTTTCATCAAGTTTTCGAACCTCATCCAAGAACTCTAAGGCCTCCAATGGTGAGCCTGAATATTTTTTTGCAAATTTTTTGATTGAAAATCCACAATAACTTCTCTGATAGTTAAGTTGGAGCAATGAGATTTTTATGGTAGGCTTACAACTCTAAAATTAACCTTCCTATAAAAATTAGAACATTCTGAGTTCATATGAAAAACTTACTAAAAATAGCAAGTTCCCATAAATAGTAACCACCCTATCTACTAGTCCTTATTAAAATAGAAAAGATTGAAAAGAAAATATTTTTGGGTGATGCAAGATTGCTCTCACACCCAGGATGCTCCTGCATCAGACACTTGAGGTAATTTGAGAAGTGACTCATTCACATCTTAGGTGTTCAGAGGAAAACCAAGATGGTTAACCTCCTCCCTACTAGCCATGATGAATTCTCTACTGGCCTTCCTTTCCATTTGACCAAGTATTCCTCATAAGTTTTGTTCCTTGCACTTTTTCTAATATGACTATCTAGTATCTCCTCAATCTCCTTTGTAGCCGAAATAGCTACTAGACTACTCCACTACTCTTTTACAACTTCATCTCCATCACCTCCTTCATAATATTCTATCAAATCTGAAATGTTAAACACCATTGAAATATTCAACTCAATAAAAACTCCACTTCATAAGAATTTCTAGAATCATGCCTTTTAACTATCTTGTAGGGTCCAAACTTCTTCATCTTTAGCTTATTTTATGTACCCATTGGAAAATGCTCCTCTCTCAAATGAGCTAGGACTTCATCTCCAATCTAAAATTCCTTATACCTCCTTTTCACATCTGCCTTAGCCTTATACTATGTATTCATCTTTATAATGTAATTTCTCACCTCCTCATGGATATTCTTCAAATACTTAGCTAAATCATCTTCTTCAGCACTACTTATCTCTCCTTTATCCAACTGCCTCAATTCAAAAGCATTTATGGAACTATTCCCATATATAATCTAGAATGGTGATTTACCAAGTACTCCTATTGATAGAATTATTATATGCAAATTCCTCCTATGATAAAATCATATCCCATCCTTTTGGCTTGTCTCCAACCAACATCTTAGCAAGTTTCCCAAATCGTGATTCACAACTTCTATCTATCCATCAGTCTATGGATGATGTGATGAACTAAACTCCAAATTTGTCTTCAACTTCTTTCACAATGCACACCAAAAGTTTTCAACAAATTTGGTATCTCAATCTTCAATTATACTCTTTGGTAGACCATGTAGTCTCACCACTTCTCTGAAAAATAACTTTTCCACATGAACAACATCACTAGTCTTCTTGCAAGGAATAAAATGTGTCATCTTTGAAAACTTGTCAACCACCACAAAAATAGAATCATGCCCATGATGTGTCTTTGATAATCCAAGCACAAAATCCATGCTAACATCCTTCCATGGATTCTATGGTACAGGTAATGGCTGTTACAACCTTGCATTATGCTTTACTCCTTTCACCATCTTACATACTCTACAACTTTGTACAAACTTTGTCACATCTTTCTTCAATTGTGGCCAATAATATTTCTTAGTAACCAAAGAAATGGTCTTATCTCTATGGAAATTTCCAACCAATCCTCCACTATGCTTCTCCTTGATAAGATTCTCCTCATTGAACTTCTTGGAATGCACAATTGGCTTCCTTTGAACAACATACTATCCTGGATCATGAAATCCAACCAGTTTGTCCTGTCAAGTGTAATGGGTTCTATACAACCCTTGATTCACCAAGATTAGGATCATCTATATACAGAGTACCAAGTTCCTTGAACCCAACCACCTTTATATGTATTTTTGTCAGAAAAATTTGTCTTCAACTAAGAGTATCTACAACTCTATTAGACTTCCCACTACTATGTTTCAAAAAAAATGTGTAACTCTGCAAAAACTAAACCCCACTTCATGTTAGAATCTGAAAAGATTGATAACCCAAAAAACTAGTGCAAAGAATAAATCTCTAAACTATGAATGCAAATGATACAAAATCAAAATAGCAACACAGAGTTAGTCTGCAAGAGAGTAATGCAAATGCTAGAAGCAAAATAGCATTAAGAGGATCCAAAAACAAGAGATGCAAATACAAGCCAGGTATCATGCTTATATAGGCTAGGAAGAGGGAGGAGGTGACAACACCAACCAATGAGGAGCAACCATCTATCAGACTAAAGATAGCAAAGTATCTTCCCAAGATAGCTAATGGATGCTCACATGTAGGAAGGTGACACCTCACAACCATTCACCTAATAAGACATGCTTTATTAACCTAAGCAAGATTATTAAAAGTGTAAGAAAAACCTTGCAAAATAGGAAAAATAAAAAACTACACTAACACCCCCCCATAAGAGAATCTTGGGTGGATGTAGAAATGGGTCCCTAAAATTCAAGCCTGATGAGGTACCCATGTACATAAAATTTCCCCAAAAGAGAGAGAAAAGAGACTCCCCAAAGAAAATTAGGACTCCAAGTGAGAGGAAGAGCCCTCCCCAAAAGATGAAGCATCCTGCACCCCCAACAAAGCTTGCAAATTTTGTCTGGTAGATCCACTTACTTTGAATAAGTTTTCTTCCCTTAGGAAAAGGGACAAGATCCCAAGTGTGGTTCCTCATCAAGGAACTATACTCTTCCTACATAGTTGTATCCCACTCAGAAATAGCAAAAGCCTCATGAAAGGACTATAGATTTGAGGTAGTAGCAATGAAGATATGCAAAGCATCCTGGAATTGTGAATGAGTCTGCTTGGTGTTTGATGGATCCTCAACCCAATCACCTACAAACTGCAAGGCCTATCTAGCCCAAAGTGGACCAAAAGATGGAGAATCTAGAGGAGAATCATCAACTTGTGAATGATGACTAGGAGAGGAAGGAGGTGAGTCCTCTGAATCACTCTCTGCATCAGAAGTGGAGGTAGAAGACTGCTCAAGTGAATTTGACCTATTAAAAGATCTATCATGTATTCTAGGTGACTCCAATGTCAAAGTAGAAGGAAACCCTATGACCATGCTCTGCTGGTTAAGATGATGCAAGTAGTGGAAGTTAAGATGGCCAAACCGCTCATGCCATAATCTGCTCACATCATTAGAGTGAGTGAGTGAAATAGTCAAAGGAGGATTAGGAACAAAGTGAGAAAACATATAGAGTCGTGACTGATGATCTGCTCTCCCAACTGCAACTGTAGAATCATTGTGCAACTCACGTATCTCCACTGAACTAGGAGTTAACTCAACTCGCTTGCCTAAACTTGTGTGAGTGATCTGGTATATCGATAGGAGATTAGTTGACAATGAGGGTACACAAGGAGCATCATGGAATGTGCCATCCCCCACATCAACAGACCCTCTCTCACACACCTCAACATGAGTGTTATCACCCATCAAAATAGAAGGCATAGTACACAACTCCAAGGATGCAAGTTCTTCCTTAGATTAAGCCATGTGGTGTGAAGGACCCGAAACAAGAACCCAAGTGGATGGGGAGGAAGCAACTACAAAAAGGGCCTTGCCCTTTCCTTTCCCCTCCCTGTTTTCTTTTTCCTTGTTAGACCCTTCATTAGAACTTTGTTTGATAGACTCAGGAACACTGATATTATTCTTCTCAAGAATGTATGTCAAGTGGTCAAGTTGTTTCTGCAAACATTTATGTTGATCATGACCAGGTCTTTCACAATAGGCACATTTGACCTTTTCTTTCTTATTCTTATCACCCTTGGAAGATGGTGTATCAATAGTTCTTTTGAAAAAATCAATATCTGATCCTTCTTCTCCTCACTATTTTTTTGTTTCTTGTCCATACTATTGTTGTTACTACTTTGTCCTTGTTGTTCTTTTGTGCCTTGGTTGGCAGCCAAGGCATGTGACTTAGAGGACTTAAGAGTGCCCATCTAGATTAGCTTGTCCTTTTCTTGAGTGAGATTGATAGCAAAATCATCTAAGGATGGCATGGTGAATTGAGTACCAAGTGCACCCTTAGTAGCATAGAAGGTAGAGACAAAAATAGAATATTTTGAACTTAGCTTAGAGAGAATACTAAGAATCAGTTGTTCATCTTTCTTTTCAATTCCACATTGTTTTAACTGCAACCTTAGTGATTTCAATTTGGTGAAGAAATCTTGGATTGTGTTGAAATTACCTGGACTCAAACTAATTAATTCATTTTCCAACATATGACCCCTCATTGAATCTTGTGTGCCAAATAGTGTTTCTAGCTTTGTCCATACTTCATTTGGTGTATCCAAAGACTCAATGTGAAATAGCAAGTCAGGAGAAATAGACAAACACAATGTTCCATATGCCTCATCACATTTGTTAAACCACTTAGGCTTATCTTCATCTTTAGTAGGTTCAATTTCAAGTCCCATAGTTATCCTATTTAATCTAGCTTTCCTTAAGTGAATTTTCATGCGTGATTTCCACTCAAAGTAATTGTATGGAGTTAGGATGGGCATATTTGTTTGATCCATGATGAAGAAATGCAGAGAAGAAATGCTAAAAGGAAGAGAACCCAGCCACGACAATGCCCCCCCTTTTTACTCAATTAAAGAATCTCCCAAAGAAATATGATTTGGCACTTTATTTTAGTGTTTTTACAACTACCACTAGAAAGAAATGCTTAGTGGTTTTGATTTCAATGCATTACAAACCATCATGAAGAGCATATGTTGAAAGTAAAATTTAGGCACAATAATCAAAGAAACAAATAGCACCACTATGATCTACTCAAAAAATAATAAACTTTCAAAAAAAGAATCGCCTCGATATGAGGTTGTATGAGAAAGTTATGATCCTCCAAAGTTTCCAAAACAAAAACTATGCACAGTCACGACCGAGAATCTACAATTTCTAAATAATTTATGCATGAAAATCAAAAAAAAACTCCACTAGTGGATAGAGCACAAAAAAATATCCAAGTTCATAACAAGAATCATCAAAATCAGAGTTCGTATGACCAAGAACGAGACATTTGAAAATTGTGTTTAAATCTGCGATTGTCAATGGAGAGGGGTATGGCTGTAGCTTTTCATGCTAGATTCTAAAAAATATACAACTTGCATGCAAAATCTAAAAGATACCTAGATGGTTTTTCGAGGCTACAAACAAAACCCAGAAAGTATTTTTCTTGCTGATGTACAGAAGATGTTGCTGTAGTTTAAATTAGATGCCTTTAATAGTAAAAAATGGCTCCAAAAATCAAGAAATGACCCCAACAACCAGAATATGACATGAAAATGCTGAATCAGCTTCTTAAGTCCATCAATGGAACCTGCAAAACTGATTGAAAACTCCAAATATGCAAGTTGGTTGTCAGATTTGAGATTGAAACTCCAGAGAAAAATCATTTTTGTCAAAACTTTTCTGATTCTCAAGATCATCCAAAGATGCAAGAGAAGAGCATACTTCATTTTTCAAAAAACTACAATAAAGTTTATTAGCCCCCCCCGAATCTCTCAAATAAGGAAACTAAAATCTACTCTTGCACATAGAAAAGCTCTGATACCATATTATAATCTAAAAAGATTGATAACTCAGAAAACTAGTGCAAAGAATAAATATCTAAACTATGAATGCAAATGATACAAAATTAAAATAGCAATACAGAGTTAGTCTCCAAGAGAGTAATGCAAATGCTAAAAGAAAAATAGCATTAAGAGGATCCAAAAACAAGAGATGCAAATACAAGCTAGGTAGCATGCTTATATAGGCTAGGAAGAGGGAGGAGGTGACAACACCAACCAATGAGGAGCAACCATCTATCGGACTAAAGATAGCAAAGTATCTTTCTAAGATAGCTAATGGATGCTTACATGTAGGAAGGTGACACCTCACAACCATTCACCTAATAAGACATGCTTTATTAACCTAAGTGAGATTATTAAAAGTGTAGGAAAAACCTTGCAAAATAGGAAAAATAAAAAACTACACAAACACTTCAAATGCCTTTGGTTCAGTTTTCCTTGACTATTCAAATATTGCAAAGCTTGATGTTTAGTATGCAAAACAAACTCCTTAGGAAGAATTTACTATCTCCACTTCTTCAATGCCTAAACTAGAGCATAAAATTCCTGATCATAAATAGAATATTTTCTTTTTGCATCATTCAACTTCTCACTAAAATAAGCAACATGTCTACCTTCTTGGCTCAAAATAGCTCCTCTTGTAGTACCACTAGTATGACAGTCTACTTGAAACACCTTGTTAATATCTAGAAGTGCTAAAACATACTACTCAATAACTTTTTGTTTCAATAGATTAAAACTCTTATTTTCTCCTATACTCCACTTGAATTCTTTTCTATCCCCTCTCATTGTTTTAGTCAAGGGTCCACAAATACTACTAAAACCTTTTATGAACTTTCTGTAAAATGGAGGACCACAATAGTGGGTGCCACTTTTGTAGCATAAACAAAATTGACAATGCTAAAAAAATCAAATCTTGGGTGTTCATGTGAACCCTAGGGTTTGCGTGAACCCATGAATTATATGTTCACGTGAACCCTATTTTGTTATATGTCCATGAGAATCCTAGTGTTCACACGAATGTCTAAAATCATTTTTTTTAACAAACATGTTCGTGGGAACATTTGTTTGCATGAACATATACTGTATGTACATACAAATAGAGTGTTCACATGAACATGTTTAAAAATAAAATCTTTGTTCTTTTCTAGAAATTTTTTTTAAAATGGCCTTTTGACCCTCAATACTAGGATCAAATGATGTCATACTATAAACCTAAATATGTCAAATTGTGTTTCTTGAAGAAAGCTTTCCAATGACTATAATTTAAATAGGTACTATATTCAGTAAGAATTTCAAATATGAGATTAACTCATTATAGGTTGATTAATGATTGGACATCGACTGACTTCAAGACTTTAGGAAAAATTATAAATTAGGTCATTTTTTTGTGAAAAATATCTATGAAATGGGTTACCGAGTTAGCTTTCTATTGAATAAATAAAAATTGATTTATGATATATTGAGTTCAAGTTATGCTTGTCAAAATGAACGCATGTCTAAATTACAATTGATGTCACTTTAAAAGTTCATAAACTATACAATATGCAACCAAATTAAATCAAACCAAATATATCCTCTAGATATTGATGTTAGAAATCCAACATCAAGAGAATTACCTCATTATCATTTGTAGAAAAAAATATATGCTTGTCAAAATGACTGTCACTCTTTAAAAATATTCAATTTTCATATGTACCACTTTTAAGTGGAGAAGAAATTTTTAACTTAAATAATTTTTTTTTAAAAAAATTATGGTTAAAAAGTAGGAAATGATTACTAGAAATCACTAGTTTATGTCATCTTCAAATCCCTAATACTTTTAGAGATATAGTCACCTAAATGTGAGGTTTGTTTCAAAAATACTGATTTTAGTGTCAAAATTGGTCAAAATTTGGAACCCATTACTGTGGGCTCACCAAAAAATAGCTAGTTTATGAAAATATCTTACCTTTATCACACTCCTTGGAGTAGCACATTCAAGGATAGTTGATGTAGTAGTGGATAGCAAAAGCCTTCAAATAGTGATAAATAGTGATGTTTCCAATCCCTCAACACCCAAGGTGAAGGGTCCAAGTGTTGAGTACCTATCATAGGTATAGAAAAGGGGCTTGAAGAAGGTTATCACAAGCCTACAATGCAAGGTAACCTAATCGCTAGGCTTACCAAAAATTGGTCAAAATTTGGAACCCATTACTGTGGGCTCACCAAAAAATAGCTAGTTTATGAAAATCTCTTACCTCTATCACACACCTTGGAGTGGCCCATTCAAGGATAGTTGATGTAGTAGTGGATAGCAAAAGCCTTCAAACAATGAGAAATGGTGATGTTTCAAATCCCTCAACACCGAAGGTGAAGGTTCCAAGTGCTAAATACCTATCATAGGTATAGAAAAGGAGCTTGGAGAAGGTTATCACAAGCCTACAATGCAAGGTAACCTAATCAATAGGCTTACCAAGGTCCTAAGCATCAAAACACGCAAATGCAATATTAGATCTCTTCAACAAAAGAAGGATCAAACCCCAAAAAGAGGATACTAAGACTAGGGGTGGCCCAAAATCATTTCTCTAGCCTATTTAGGTCTTATTCATAAAGACTCAATGGTTCTTTCATTTAAAAGCAACCCATAACACCAAGTTACTTTACAACCCAAGGATTTGGCTTGTAGCCCTTCCTAGAGTGAAATTTGAACATAAGTTTGAATGTTTCCAAACAAGATGATTTTTTGGTCAGGGATCTTGATACCTTTTGGGTTTTACAAAACATGCTTGAACACCAAAGGATGGAAGTGCATGGAAGTTGTTGCTGTTGCAATGTTAGACTGGGTTAATAACCTTAATTAGGGCTCCAAATGCACTACAACTACTCTTTCTCCTATGCCAAAACACAAAATAAGGATGGATACATGTGTGGGCATATAAAAAAACATAAAATCCAAGTTTTTAGGCTTTGAAGAATCCCCAACCAAGTTCTAGGATGACTGTCCCAGTTTGCTTATTAGTGTACACATAGAGATGCACACCTAGGGTATGGTGGAAAATCTAGCCCTCTGCATATCCACACTTCTAAATTGAAAAATTTGAAATTACATTGGAAAATCTTGTATTCCACCAAGGGGCTTCAATTTACCATGGTGGAATGTGCCTAAAAAATCAAGCCCTATTAGAATCCTAGTTTTAAGCCTTGATTCTAGGCACAACGAGTAAAAATTAGATATCTTCCAAACTAGAGAAAATAAAAGCATAAGACAAATTGAAAAATGAAGTAGATTCAATTCCTAAACATTTTGAATCACTTGCACATGCTTCCATGTTTGTACCTATCTATACAATGGCCTAAAACATGAAATCTATAGAGAAATGTTGTTTATCTTTATTGATATTTGCCAAAATTACATTGTCTTCATAAAACCCACCTATGAGTGCTTATGGAGGGCATTACCAATGGTTACATGAAATTTTTAAATTTTTTTAGGAATTGGGAGAAGTTATTACAAGTTTTTGACAACTTTTAAGAAAGTTGCTCAAAAGTTGCATGAAAACTTTTAGAGCAGCTTTTGCAAAATTTGCAAAATTGCAAATCTAATGACCAAACTTGGTCCTAGTAGTATGATAATGATCTAACATGGATCTAAATCTTATAAAAATGGAAAACCTTAAGATCCTATGAGTCTTTAGGCCTATTTACCATTTTAACCCTAGTTAGCCAGGGGCTTATAATTATGCCAATCCTGGAACTAGGCCTTACAACTAGGTCTATATGCTCGACTAGAACTTCTAAACTAAGTAGAATATTTAGGACTCTTAGGTGCATTTTTTGATGAGTTTAGAGTAGGTTCTCCTACACCTCTTGAGTTTTAGAACTCAAGTTCCTACTTGAGGGTAGTAGATCCACTGAAGTGCCATGTTGTTTGATTTTGTTTTCTATTAGCCAAGTAGCATCTATGTTGGGGATGCCCTTCCACTTAACTAAGTAATACATGTACTTCTTAGCTTTTATTTTCCTTAATATCTTTTTGTCCAATATTTGTTCTAACTCCACTGGTTTTCTTGGTGGAATATTGGTAACATAGTCTTCTTCTTTGGTGTCTTCAACTTGCTTATTTGATGAACCTGCTGCAACTTTATATGGTGTGAGGTCTGCCACATTAAATATGAGGGAGATCTAAAAAGTTGGAGGAAGGGATATTTAATAGGAATTTTCACCTATTTTGTTAAGTATGTAGTAGGGGCCTATTTTCTCCATTTTTACTTTGGAGCATCTTTCATTAGGTAGTCTCTCCTTTCTTAGGAAATCCCAAACCCTGTCTCCCACTTTGAAGTGGACCTCTCTCCTTGTCTTAGAATTTTATTTGTACTTCAAACTAGACTTTTGCAAAGTTTCCTTCACTTATTGCTACAACTTTTTAATGAGTTCTACCAATTCTTTTCATTGAGCACTGATTTTAAAATTAGAGGGGAGTTCTATTAGATCCAATAGTCCCTTGGGGTGTAAACCATATACTACTTGGAATGGAGTTTTACTTGTTGACCTATTTATATAGTCATTGAAGGAAAACTCTACTTGGGGTAGGACAATATCCCAACTTTGTGAGTATTTTTAAGTTAGGCATCTTAGGAGATTTCCTATGGACCTATTCACTACCTCACTCTACCCATCTATTTGTGGGTGATAGGCAGAACTATAGGTGAGATTTGTACCTAGCTTCTTGAAGAGTGTCCTCCAAAAAGTGCCCTTGAAATTTTACATCTCTATCTGATACAATTGTTTGAGGAAAGCCATGAATTCTAACTACTTCTTTGAAGAAGATATTTTCTATATGAAAAGCATCATTTGTGCTCTTGCATGGCACAAAGTGGTCCATTTTGTTGAATCTGTACACTATGACAAATACACTATCACATCCTTTCTTGGTTTTAGGTAGTCCCATGACAAAATCCATTGATATGGACTCCCAAGGTCTTGAAAGGATTGGTAAGGGTTATTAGAGCCCTTGATTTTTTGTCATCCCTTTAGCTTGTTGGTAAATAGTACAATATTTAATAAACTTCTTAACTTCATTGTTCAACTTGAGCCAAAAATAACTTCTCTTCACCTCGTCTCCTATCTTGTCAATACCAAAGTGACCTCCTAGACCACCACAATGTTTTTCTCTAATTATTTTTTCTCTCATTAAACACTTTGGTATGTATACTTGTGCTCCCTTGAATAGAATCCCATTCTGAATCAGATATTTAGAAAAATTAGTGTGATATCTGGCCTCCATTTTTGTGAAAATCTGATATACTTTTGCAAAATCAGGGTCATCCAGGTACAAGTGCTTGAGGGACTCAATTCCAACACTATGTAGTTGAAAATATTCAATAAGAACAATCCTCCTACTAAGGGCATCAACAATTTCTTTTTCTAGACCCTTTTTATGCTTAATATTGAAGGTATAGGCCTACAATTGCTCTACCCATTTTAGATGCCTAATTCAAAGCTTTTCTTGTGAATTGAGGAAGCTTAATGCATGATTGTCCATGTAGACTACAAATTATTTTGGGATCGGATAGTGCCTCCATTTCTTGAGGGCTTGGACCATGGCATAGATCTCTAGGTCATATGTAGAGTACTTTCTCTTAGCCTCATTCAATGTCTCTGAGAAGAAAGAAATTGGTTTGCCTTCTTGGCTTAGGATTGCACTTATAGCCAAATTGCTTGCATTTATTTCCATAGTGAAAAATTTGTTAAAGTTAGGGAGGACCAAGATAGGATATTGGAAGACTCTATTCTTCAAGTATTAGAATGCATCATTGGCTTTCTTTGTCCATGCAAAGTTGGTCTTCTTCCCACCTTTGATTGTTTCAAGCATTGGTGCACACATATGACTGAAATTTTTGATAAACTTCCTATAGAAATTTGAAAGCCCATCTAAGCTTCTTACATCACCTTGATTCTTTGGTGGAGGCCAATTAATGATTGCATCTACCTTCTCAAGATCCATCATGAGGGTACCTTGTGAGATCACAAAACCTAGGAACACAAGTTCCTTCTTCATAAACATGCATTTTTCCAAGTTGATTACCAACTTTTGCTTATGGAGTCTTCTTAGTACCTATTCTACATAATCAAGATGGTCTTCCTTGCTATGGCTGAATATTAGTATGTCATCAAGGTAAATAACAACAAATTTTCCAATAAAATCAATGAATATCTCATTCATAGGCCTCATAAAAGTTCTAGGGGAAATTCTTAAACCAAAGGGTATTACTAGCCATTCAAAAAAAACTTTAGTAGCCTTGAATGTTGTTTTCTATTCATCTCTTGGCTTGATTCTAATTTGATGGTAACTAGACTTTAAGTCTATCTTGGTGAAGTAGAAAGTACCTCCTAGTCGATCTAATATGTCCTAAATCCTTCGCATGGGGAATCTGTACCTTATTTTAATCTTTTTAAGGGCTCTAGTATTAGTATATAACCTTCATTTACCATTCCTTTTAGAGGCAAAGACTTAGGGTACAACAAAAGGACTGAGTCACTTTTGGATGAGCCCTCTTTCCAACAATTCAATGACTTGTTTTGCAATCTTTGCATGCTACAATGGTGTCATTTTGTATGGTGCCTTATTAGGTAGGTATGAGCCTGGTATGAGGTCTATTTAATGACTCATGTCCCTAATGGGAGGGAGGCTAGTGGGCAGGTCACTAGCACTGACATCCTTATAATTATACAATAGTTTTATGACTTCATTTGGTATGGGCTCTTTTTGATCAAACCTGATGTTATCTTTGGGATTTGAGATTGAAACAAATGGATAAATATTAGATTATTTCAAGGTTTTTAACATCTCCTTTTCTCCTATTATAATCACAATGGGTTCTTTTCTATATTTTTTATCTAGCAGGGGCTTCATAAAGGTCTTCCCATCTTTAGTAATGGAATAGGTGTTCTTCATACAATGATGTATGACATCAACATCAAATTTCCATGCCCTTCCTAGAAGGATGTGTGAGGTGTCTATTTCAACCACATCACAAAGGACCTTTTCATTGAAGTTAGCAATAGAAAACTCTATTCAATCTTGTTCTATGACTAGAGTTTTTTGGCCTTTGGTTAACCATGAAACATGATAGGGTTAAGGGTGTGGCTTCTTAGAGAAGTTTAACTTTTAAACTATTTCAAAAGACACAAGATTTTTACTTGAACTAGAATCTATAAGCAGATTGAATACCTTTCCATGAAATTTGATCTTTGTCTTGAAGAGATTCTTCCTTTGTGGAGGTTCTTGTGTTTGCGGTACTTGAAGTAAGACCTAACTCATAATCAAGCATGCTCCTTCTTCTGGTTCCAATTCTCTAGCATTAGCATTGTCTTCTTGCTTATCTTCTTGGACAAGTGTTGCTCTCCTCTCACCTTGGTTGATGTTATTCCTCTTCTTAGGGAATCTTCATACATGGTGTCCCATTTGGTTACAATAGAAACATTTCAACGGTCCATTACCTCTTCCTAAATTTTTCCTTCCTTTATCAAAAGGCCTTCTTCCTCTATAGTTTCCTCTTGAATTAGAGTCACTATTTTCTTTGTCTTCTTTGGTTAGGGGTCTTGTTGCTACTACTACTACTTTTTCCCTTATTCCAAGAGTTTCCCTTTCCTCTAAAGTTCTTCCCACTATCATTATTCTTCCCTTTTCCAAAGTCTTGTCTTCTCTTCTAGTTTTCCTTTGCCTTGAGTGCCATTTGATAACACTTATTGACTATGGTAGGGTAGTGTAGGCTCAGTTCCTGAATAGGTACCTTCAAGCCATTCATGCACCTTGTCAATTTCTCTTCCTCATCTCTACCATATTGGTATCCATACATAATTTTAGGAACTCCTCAGTGTATGAGCCTACATCCATGTCCTTTTGTTTCAAACTTTTCTTCCTCCTATGGAGTTGCACTACATAATCCTTTAGTATATATGTCTCCTTAAGCAGGGCTATCATCCCATTACATGAATTGATCATGTTCTTCCCATTCTTCACCCTCTCTATTTAGATGAGGTTTCAATCAAGTTATGGCTGCCCCCTTCAACTTGGATCTTGCCATCTTTACCCTCTATTTTTCAGGGATATCCTCACATTCAAATAATTTTGTCAAAGCCTCTATCCAATCCAAGTCTAAATCTACATTCAACTTGCAACTAAAGACTAGCAAATCTATCTTCTCCTCCATGGTTCTTCTCCACATGGATTTTAAGGAATATATGAAAGGCCTTTGGTCTATAGGGATGTTTTTTTCATAGCCATTCTCCTCTTCTTCACTCCCTCCATCTTCAGACCCATATTCTTTGTCTTTGTCATCAAGATTCTTCTCAAGTTCTTGAAGCCTCATAGTTAAGTCCTTATTTACAGTCTTTTGTTCCCTCACCATCTTTGCTAACTCACTATTTGTGACCCTTGCAAGGATCTCCTCATTCTCAATATCAGACATGGCTCTGATACCACTTGATGCAATAGTGTATAGTGGAAGCCTTCAAACAGTTAGAAATTGTGATGTTTCCAATCCCACAACACCCAAGGTGAAGGGTCCAAGTGTTTAATGCCTATCAAAAGTATATAAAAGGGGATTGGAGAAGGTTATCACAAATCTACAATGCAAGGTAACCTAATCACTAGGCTAACCAATGTCCTAAGCATCGAAACACACAAATGCACTACTAGATCTCTTCAACAAAAGAGGGATCAAACCCCAAAAAGTAGATACTAAGACCAAGGGTGGCCTAAAATCATTATTATAACCTATTTAGGTCTTATTCATAAAGACTCAATGGTTCTTTCATTTAAAAGCAACTCATAACACCAAGTTGCTTCACAACCCAATGATTTGGCTTGTAGCCCTTCCTAGAGTTAAATTTGAACATAAGTTTCAATGTTTCCAAACAAGATGATGTTTTGGTCAGGGATCATGATACCTTTTTGGTTTTACAAAACATGTTTGAACACCAAAGGATGGAAGTGTATGGAAGTTGCTACTCTTGCAATGTTAGATTGGGCTAATAGGCCTAATTATGGCTCCAAATGCACTAAAAGTGCTCTTTCTCATATGCCAAAACAAAAAATAAGAATGGAGACATATGTGAGCATATAAAAACCTAAAATATAATTTTTTGGGGTTTGAATAATCCCCAACCAATTTCTAGGATGACTATCTCTGTTTTTTGATTGGTGTACACATAAAGATGCACACCTAGGGTATGGTGGAAAATCCAGCCCTCTATATATCCACACTTCTAGCTTGAAAAATCTGAAAGTACATTGGTAAAGCTTGTATTCCACTAAAAGGCTTCAATTTCCCATGGTGGAATGTGCCTACACAATCGAGCCTTATTAGAATCTTGGTTTTAAGCATTGATTCTAGGCACAACAAGTAAAAATTAGATATCTTCCAAAATAGAGCAGATCAAAGCATGAGACCAATTTAAAAAGGAATTAAACTAAATGATCCAACTTTTATAATAAATATTACATGCTCCCATGTCCATACCTATTTTTACACTGGCTTGAAACATGAAATCTGCAGAGAAATGTTATTTATTTTTATTCATGTTTGCCAAAATTATATTGTCTTTCTACCACCTACCTATGCCAGCTTATGTAGGGAATTCCCAAAGGTTACATGACCTTTTTGAAATATTTTATCCATTTGGAGAAGTGATTAATTTTTTTTGATAACTTCAAGAAAGTGTCTCAAAAGTTTCATGACAAATTTTAGAGCAACTTTTGCAAAATTTGCAAAATTGCAAATCTAATGACCAAAGTTGGTCCTAGCACTATGCTAATGATCCAACATGGATATAAGTCTTAAAAGAATGGAAAAAACTAAGATCATATGATTTTTTAGGCCTATTGACCATTTTGACCCTAGTTAGCCAAGGGCTTATAATTATCCCAATCTTGGAAGTAGGCCTTACAACTAGGTCTATATGCCTGACTAGAACTTCTAAACTAAGTAGAATGTTTAGGACCATTAGGTGCATTTTTGATGAGTTTAGAGTAGGTGATCCTACATAAATAGCCTTCACTTTCTCTTTGTCCATTTTTAAACCTTCTATAGAGACTGCAAATCCTAGGTACACCAACTCCTCTTTACAAAATTGCACTTCTTTAGGTTTATTAGTAACTTTTTTTACTTAAAATTATCAAGCACCTTGCAAATATGGATCAAATTCTCCTCTAATGTCTTACTAAAGATCAAAATATCATCTAAGTAAACAATGAAAAACTTAACCAAAAATTCCTTTAGTGCCTCATTCATGAGCCTCATGAAAGTTCTTGGTACAATGGTTAGCCCAAAAGGCATGACTAACCACTTGTACAATCCTTTTTTGGTCTTTAAATTAGTCTTTCACTCATCACCTTCTCTGATACATATCTAATGGTACCCACTCTTCACATCTATCTTTGTGAAATACTCAGCTCCACTCAAAAAATTCATAATATCATCAATCCTTGCAATGGAAATATTTACTTGATTGTGATCTTGTTGATAGTGAAAGAATCTATGCACATCCTCCATTCTCCATTCTTATTTAGTGCTAATACTACTAGTATAGCACATGGACTCAGACTCTCTCAAATCACCTCCTTCTACAACAACTCATGAAATTGTTTATTCAACTCTTCAGTTTATGTTGATTTCATTCTATGCACTACTTTGTTTGCTAGAGTAGCTTGGGGAACCAAATCCATTTGGTGACTGATCTTCCTCATTAAGGGAAATCCATTGGGTACATTGTTTGATAAAATATCAAAAACTCTCCCATCATATATGTAATTTTTTTAGGAACCTCCTCTACTTCTTCTATACTATCTCTTGGAATTATAGCAAAACACATATGCTCATGCTTCATACCTTTGAAAAACTCTTTTCCATTAACAAGACATATTTTGGCAGTACTATATATCTTTTCTTCTTTCTCCTTTAATGGCTTCAAATTATGTTTCACTCCATCCTTGGTCAGAGTGTAGATATTTGGATGCCCATCATGTACAACATGTCTGTCAAACTACCATGGCCTACCCAACAACATATGCCATATGTCCATAGGTATGATATCACAAAGTACCTCATCCTAGTAGATTCCAATCTTGAACTTCACTAAGCACTGCTCACTGACCATGACCTTGTAGTCATCATGCACCAAAGTAATACAGTATGGATGCGAGTGTTTTTGCCTCTTTAGCTTCAGCTTGGTGACCATCATTTCTCACACTAGATTGTCAGTACTTCCACCATCAATAATCATATTACAACACTTATCTTCACATCTACACCTTGTGTGAAACAAGCTCCTTTGATCAGGTTCATTCCCACCTCTCAACAAGACTCTTTGATTAACTAGGACTTATCTTTCAACATCTTTAGAATGTGATGATCTGGCATATTCATCAACATGTGTAACTTTGGCCTAGCCTTCTATTCTTTGATCTATCCTTCCTTGGCACTGGGTACATTCAAATGCTCTATAGCCTTCTTCTCCACAGTAAAAATATTTCCCATGGAAACCTCCTCTTCTAGATCCTTGTCCTTTGCCTCTTCCTCTCTGATCTCTACTATTTTATCATGGAAATGATTGGAATTTTTTCCCCTCTAGTTCTAACTACTACTTGTAGCCTCATCCTTTTTCTTCTAATCATCATTATGACCTCTATAAGATCATATGCCAAATCTTCCACTGTGACCTCTTCCACTATTCTTGTTATCAAACTTCTTTCTTAGTTTCTCCTTAACCCTTAGGGAAAATTGGTATACCTCCTCAATATTGGTCACTCAAACAAGACTCATCTCATCCTGAATGCTTGGTCGTAACCCATTAAGATAATAGGTGACTTTCTCCTTATCAGCTTCTGCATAGCTAGTTCTAATAAGAACTTGGTAGAACTCTTTAGTATACTCTTGAATAGATTTTCTTGCTTGCTTCAACCCTTGCATTTTCTTCAACAGATCAAGCTCATAATCCATGAGAAAGAATTGTTGCTCTAGCTTAGCTATCATCTAATCCTATTTGGTCATTTTGTCTTTTCCATTTATATTTTTCTCCAACTAAACCTCCTACCACCAGATCTTTGTATGCCCCTTTAGTTTCACCTTCGCAAACTTGACCCTATCAGGATTGTCAATATCTTCATACTCAAAGTACTCCTCTAGTTCATTGATCCAATCATTCAACTCCTCTAGGTTAAGATTTCCAAAAAATGTGGAGACTTCAAACTTAGGTTGTTTTCCAATCTTAGAGATGGCCTTAAAAAGCCTTTCTTCCTTTGGGTTTAGAATTTCCTCTACTTTGACATTTTTGTCTACTTTGTCCTCATCCTCACTTTCATCTCTTATAGAAAGATTTATTCCTCTAAGTATTTTTTCTTCCAATGCTAGCATTTTTCTTTGGAGGGCTCTAAAACCCTTAGGTGTAACACTTACAACTCTTCTACCATGCTCTCTTCATGGAGGCATTTTTGCACTTCAATTAACACCCTAGTGTAAACTGCCTCACAATCGGCAATCTATCTATAGGCTCAGCCCAAAAAACAGTCTTGGTGTGAACTACCTCAGAATCATCAATCTATCCACACACTCAATAACTCTAGCTCTAATACCGCTTGATGAAGGGTGCTCCCCTTAATACCATAAACCATAATAGAAAACAAAGAAACAACAAAAAATGTGAGAACAAAATATGGACTTCTTATTTGCACCGAAAATATCGAATTACTAAATTCACAAGTACATTATGTAAACCCACATGGGCGCGTTCATTATAGTAAATTGCTAGACAACTTGCAAACTATAACCCAGAGTTGTCCTAGACAATGTTTAGGCCTTTCTTAAATGGGCAATTTATGCCGCCTAGGAAGGTTCTAGACAATGAAACTTAATATCGAGGGCTAATAGACCCCACAATACATATAGAGTTGGCCAAATACATCTTTGACAATTATTTTAGATATTTTGGGTAGCCCAACTTTATAAGGCCATAACTCTCAAACCATTTCTTTTATTTTCTATTATAACCACTTTTCAAAAATGCCAGCTCCTAATCTATAGGCTTAAAATTGCGCAAGCACCCTTTCATTGAGTTATCACACCTCATTCAGGCACTCTAAGGCCTCCAACAGTGAGCCTAAAGATTTTTTTGTAAAAAATTTCACCAAAAATCCACAATAGCTTCTTTGATTCTTTAGCTGGAGCAATGAGATTTTTATGGTAGTCTTACAACTCTAAAATAAACATTCCTATAGAAAATGAGAACATTTTGAGCTCATATGACAAACTTACAAAAAATAGCAAGTTCTCATAAATAGTAACCACCTTGTCTACTAGTCCTTATTAAAATAGAAAAGACTAAAAGAAAAATATTTTTGGGTGATGCAAGATTGCTCTTACACCTAGAATGCTTCTACATCAAGTTCAAAAGTCTTATCGACAAATAAAAAAACTAAGAATTTTTTTGAGGCATTTTATCAAATAGTTCACATGCATTATGCTTCCAAACTTGACATATGTTGCAATCACAACATTCTACCAAACAAATTCCTAGAAGCATTATGTCAAATAGTACATGGGCCTTCTAGTTGCTTACAATATTTCACATACACATTTACCTGGGTAATTGCAACTAGGGTTAGAGACCCAAGTAGGTAGTGGATCCAATGATTGATACTGTATCTATTATAGACCACCTCACCCCCCCCCCCCCCCTCCACTACCCCCCCCCGCCCTCCCCCAAAAAAAAACAAAAAAAAAATTATCGATTTTAAAAAGGCCCAAAAAATGATAGCATGCATAATAATAGTTGATCACACATGTACTAGTAGTTGATCATTTTTTATCTTTCTTGGTTGCTAATTGGTCTATTGGTGCAAAAATTTGTATTTTTTTGGTGATTGACTATTGGGATGAGCATAATGGGTTCTGAGAAAAAAATTTAAAATGACACTTTTGGACCACCTTGTAGTCTACAAGTTCTACAAAGAGCTTTGTTAATGCAAAAGATGTAAAAGGTTAGCTTTAAGCTCTTTATCCATCTATAGAGTCTCAATGAAGTAATCAACAAATTTTGATGTACAAATTAGAAGTTCCAAGTATGCAAATTTAGCTTGGGCAACTACTAGATCTTTGATTGTGCAATATCTAACAAAATTTATTTATAATTTTAACTTATGCATAACCAATAATCATTACAACCTAAAAAACACCATTTCTAATAAGCATTTCATCAAAAATTTGGCATGCGACCTCTATCCTCTCACATATGGCAGAGATTATAAGTTCTACATTTATATCCTTTCATTAGAGTAGTTTGAAAAGAAGTCATTCTGCAAAGACAAAACTTTGGCCACATATTACTATGGACTGTGGTCTTGGAAAATAGTAAATTTCCATGGTAAGAACAAAGAAAAGTTGAACACAGTGGGGTTGGGGTAAGCCACAAAGATATCGAATTTAATACCACTATTGGCACATGCTCAAAACATGAGCAAGGGTAAACCCATTAGGTCTAAAATCCAACTTTTGTATTTGGTGTTATAGATTCAATGCATTCTCCTTTTTAAACACCTCTTACACATATCCTACAATTATTACATTCCAAGAAAACATATTTCGTCAAGGCATTTTGTTAAATAGTACCCTAGCATAATCCACATGGCCAGACTCATCATACCCAAAAAGAACAATGGTCCATGAACAAAAATCTTGTATGGGCATGTTTAAAAAAATTTGGTGTGCATCATCCATTCTTGTAGAGCTCATATAGGGAACACTCTGGTAGTCATTCTAGTTAGCTTCATGTACCTATAGTTTCTAATATGTATGTTGAAGTTCTAGAAAAAATGGTTTATGGAGGATTCAAGAGTAGAGCTAATGGGAGACCTAATTAGGAAAAATGAATAATGATCAAGAGGGTATGAAGATCAAGAGGATTGAGCAATTATAAGAAGCATATTGAAAGACAAAGAAAAGGTTAATTAGGATAGAGATAGAGAAATATTATCAACAAAAAGAAAAAGAAAAAAGAGTCATTTTGAATTTAGAATAGTGTAGAAGCAAGGCATGAGGGATTTGACAAGCTTAGGAAGGAAAAAAAATCACTTGTCATTTTCTATCTTGTATGAATACCTAACAATTTCAACAAGTGATTGTAAAATCCATTAATTGGGTAGTATCTGACTAGAATGAAAAGTTCTAGAGTGAACTTGATTGCAAATCCCTTAAACGGGTGAACACTAGAAAGTGTGATAAATATCTGAAAAAAGTAGTTCCTAAGAGAATTTTCAGATACATCTAACAATGTATCTACCACTCTTAATCGGAAAAGTTACATTTGTAGCCTCTAACCATAAACCTCTTTCTACAACAATGAAGAGTTGTGTGTACCATCCCCACCGTATTTTTTCCCTCTAACCAAGAGTTTCTGTGAGCCCAAAAATCTTTGTGTTATGTGTCAATAAATTTTGTTTTTAGTTTACTATGATTTACTTTTATATTTAACGTTACAACATATTGATAAACTAAAGGAAAGACAATTGCAATTTTAAGTATAGGATAAGAGTTTGAATTGGTAAAAGATTATACTACTGATCCCCTGGCCACCGCTTCCCCTCCCCGTTAGAGGAAATTTTTTTTTTAAAGGGTCACAAGGGGGATACAATGCATGCCATCAACATATTGTAAATAATTTCAATATATAAGGTGGAAAAAATTTCAAAAGGAGATACAATTCAAGATAGCAACTCAAGTGGATTGTTTTTGAAATGGACATTCAATATGAGCATAGTGGAAAATTTTCAAAGGGAGAAACAATATAGGAAGGAAATAGAACCACACATAGTTTTAATGGGTGAAAAAAAAGTAGGAAGCACTAGAAGTGGGAGACGTGGTGAGTGTAAGCCATATGAAATATAAAGATTTACAAAGGAAGAAAAAGATTCCATTGAAAATCCAAAAATGATGTATAACGATCCAAAATGGTAGATAGAATGGAAAAGTTGCAATGCATTAGTCTTGAGATAGTGAAGTGCATGCATTATGTGCTTGATGCTTCTACCCCCCAAAAGGGGCTACCTATAACTCTAACCAAGATTCCATTTTATCCTCATCTACCCATTATAAATTTCAACATAGTGCTTATTGTTCATTTTATAAATTACGTAATTTCTAAATAATAAATAAAACAACTTGTCATAGTCAATTACACCAATCATCTCAATAATTGAAGCCTAACAAACTAACTCAGTAACACAACACAACACAACAAGAGTAACTGATTGAACAATTCTCTATAATCAAAGCCTAAATACATTTATATTATACATATAAGAAATGAATGCCTCCATAGTTTTAAAAAAGAACACATAGCTCAAAGGATTGTCGAGCCTACCTACATGAAGCTAGATATGTAGAATTTTTTTCAAAAGATCATGGAGATCTCCAAAAAATACAATTAGATTTAGTCAAACCATAGAGGTATATGTTACATCCCAAAATTTTTACCTATTTAGAAAGTTATTAGAGCTGTTGAGATGATAGTTAAAAACTATTATTTTTCATTGTACATGTTGAAAGGGTAGTTATATGTAACCATTGTTTCATATGAATTTTGTTGTTATCAATTATTATGTATAATTGTTTATTGATGATGGTAGTTAGTTGTCACTTGTCATATGTTGATGATGATAGTTAATAGTTTCTTGTTTTCTGAGTGATGGTAGTTAACTAATTTCTTTACTACTATTTGTGTTATATGTTGGTATGGATTCATCATGGAGAATTTGCTATTATTGTGGAATGTTGCACTAGTGGTTGTAGGAGAAGACAAAGGGGGGAAGCATTACTTAATGGGATCTATAGAATGGGGCACTACTTTAGTTCATTTATCTGATCAATAATATGACATCTAACTACCTTGATAAGGACCTAGTGAATGCATAATAGGGTACATACACTAGACATTAATGAGCTACTTGGACAACAAATAAACCATTAAATGTTTAAACATAATCAAAATTTGTACCTTTAAATGGTTAATGTTGGTATTCTCATCATTTCAATATACATATATATATATATGCACATAAGTATAAAGGTATGGTTCTATCATGGTATTAATTTATTCAAGCTCATCTCTATTAACATACATATACATACATACATACATACATACATGTACACACACACACAGATATATATATATATATATATGCATTTACATTGAGAGGATATGAAGATAAAATATTCTCCCAATTATGCATGTATATAGATATGTGTATCCTAATAGGTATAATTGACTTGGACACAATGATAACATTATGGTGCTATTGAAAAATAATATATATATAAAATTATAGATTATTATTTTAATGACTCCTTTGAATTCGTTCTTTTAAAATTATAAGTCTCTATGAGAGATGATGGGTACACTTGGCAATTTCCTTCTTTTGAATCGGTGAACTAAGAAGCCAATAATATTTCTTGTAGCTGTCATCAAGAGTTGCAGCTTCAATAGAAGCCTTCCATATTGTTTTACATTTAAAGGTTGATAGTGTGTCTTGTAGCTATCATCAATATTGCATTCCTTCACCATTCTTCCTTTGTATTTTCTTACTCTTTTTCATACATCCAATATTGGGAGTGAATACAAGCTTGTTGTTTCTACTATCAAAGAGACTCAGTATTCTGAGATCCATGTTGGCAATCCATATTTTTGAGAGCCAGCTAGTCAGGATTAACCAAGTTCAAATCCATCATCGATCAGGTTATGTGAAAGCTTCTATTCTTTGTTTGGTATATTTACTACATCCAAACTCTAGATGCAAGGGAGTTTCAAGGATTTTTGGTGTTTAATGCTTGACTATGAAGTAAAATAAGACTATTTAATAGATCATTTGGTTAATCTTACCAAGTTATCTAACCATGTTGAGTTTGAAACCAAATGCATATGTCATCTTATGATTCCATTTTTGAATTAGTTTGTCTTTTAATTCTAAATTATAATCCTCTAATTTTCTTAAGAGAAGTCCTTGAGTCTGAAGGAAGACTTCATGCTAGTACTAAAATATTATCTTCCATAAGATAAGTTTTAGAAAATTAATTGACATCCTTTATGAACAATGACCCAGGACTCACCTTGGCTGACTAGCCAAGAGAGAGGGTGAAGAGGTGGAAAGGAAGTTTTGGAAAAACAAAGAACAAGAAGTAGAATTGATGTGCTAACTTTATTTTTTAAAGAACTATTCAATAAGCTCATGCATGTCAAATCTGCTTACCCTATTTTCAAGTCAAGTGGTGGTGATTGGGTACTAGAAACCCATCCACTAGTACATTTAACCCTAAATTTTGACTTTAAATTTTGACCATCAAATATAAATTGCTTGGTTGGTTGTCATTATAAAGGGAATTTTTATTTTTTTTAATACATGCCCGTGTTGGTCTCAATTGCGATTGATGCTTTATATTTTGTGTTGGTCTCAATTGTGACCAACATGGGAACATAAAGATAAAAAAATGTGGCAAATGTCAGTGAGTTTATATAATTTGATCATTTGCGTATCACTGGGAGGATTGGAGTATGTGCAATTTATTGGAGTGAATGCTAAGGATTGAAGCCTAAGCTTTGAATCAACTTAGAAAATGAGAATGTGAAGTCAACAATGAGCTTATGAAAGTGAAATATTTGCATACAAAGACAATAGTAGTGGAAATATACAGGTGACCATAAAAAAACTTTTGTAGAGGAATAGGGTCTCATTTACAGAAATATACAAATGGTAATAAAAAAACTTTTAAAGAGGAATAGGGTTTCATTTACATTTTTGGAGGAGTAAATTAAGTAACAATGAACATCTCCCACCTTCAAATCTCACAAGAGAATTTGGAAGTGAGTGTATATTTGTTGCAAGTTCTTCAACATTTACCCTTACCTTGATGATTTCTTTGAATCATTTGTTCCAGGTTCTTACACTTTATTGGCATTTTGACACATTTTTGGGCAACATTAGTCCATTTTTGCCCCTAAACAGGTATGCACTCCTTATATACCTTTTCATTTTTGCCTTTAATTTCTATATTTGGTATTTGATAGCTCATTTTTGGGCAATATACCTGTACATTTTTTTCTTTCACATGGCTAGGGTTTGATAGTTCCATATTGGGGTCGAGAATCATTAGCAAAGGTAGCAGAGCCCGTTCAACCATACACAAACAACTATTATGATTCCACATTTTTTGATATTTCTACTTCCATATACATTGACTTCTCATGGGCAGGCTATTATTTAGTTCTTACCTTCCACAAAAACCATAGTTAGTTGTAGCCATCAGTCACAACCATAGTTAGTGACAAATTAAATTACCTAGCCACTTCATACCCAACTATTGATCCACCTATAACTTTGAAACTCACCCCAATAGATTGGATAAGAAGGAGACACCATCACTCACTTCTACCTATTATTTTATGGGCATCAATATCCCCCAACAAAATCCCCCACTTAACCATCTGCCATCAACCATCTTGCATTTAAGGGCCATGCCAACATTCTTGCAGTTGTGTTTCAAGCTTTTTGAGGAATTCTATTATAGAGTGTCAATTTTTCTTCTTGATTCAATTTCCTATGTTCATTTTACTCTTCTTATCACTACATATTATTATAAGTTTCTTCTTCATCCCTCAGAAAAAGTAATAGCTTGGTCAAGTTACTATTGCCAATTTAGTAACATTTTGGGTACATATGAGGATGTTGATCTAAAAAATGTAGTGATATATGTGGCTTTTGGTATAATGACAACTATACATGTGATATTGAATCCTAAGGGAGTAATTTATTTTTGTCACTTTTCTTTGAGAGTTTTTTAAGTGAGATGTTTTATAGTTAAAACAATATGTTAAAAAATACTTTGGTGGCATTTGGTAGTATTTAAGAGATAAGCTTTTAATATATACAAGAGTTGCATTGTAATTGCAATCCCTACATTCTTTTCCATTCACTCATTTTAACAAAGGTTAATATTATAGTCTTCACTAATAACCATATCTTAATTATATAGCCTTCACTAATAATATAGTGTTATTGAAATTGGGATATTCAAGTGTCAAACATTACAATAAGAACATATATAGAGCCATGGCACAAGGCTAAAGACTTTGATGGTCTCAACCCGATTACCCAATGTGAGGTACAATAAGAAGAAGTGAATCAAAGGATCATTCATGTCTTATTTTTATATTGTACTAAATGCACCTTGATAGTTGAGAACTTTTTTGGTGCTAAATTAATTTATTTTTGAAATATGCTCTACACTCATCAAATTATCCCAAGAGCCATAGAAACCTCTCATCCCACACATCTTCCATAAGCCTCCAATGTAACATACTATTTTTTTACTTGAATATTATGCTGATATCATTATGTAATTTTTTATTAAGAAAAAAAAATTAGTAGGTTCAACTTATATAAATTATCATGGCTTGCTACTCATAACAATCTTCAATTGGTTTAAGTCTTCTCAAGCCCCACATCTTATGTTGTAGTTGATCTTTTGTTTGGCTATACACGTGTCCTGTTGCTTCTCAATCTCGACCATGATATTGTGCAATGTTTTCTTTCTTCTTAAAATTTAGTAGGAAATTCATCTCCATGTTCCCAACCCTTACTATGCTTGTGCTCTTAATTTCAAGAGGAATCCTTCCATCTTCTAAAATCATTAATATATGTTTGCATAAGAAAATATAAAATAATTTCATGCTTACATTTTTCTCAAGGTTGCACAGGGATAGGGGTACTTGGGTATTTTAAACTTTACTTTTAATTATAGTTTTATATTTATAGAAAATGTGAAGTTATGATTCATGACATTGGTTTTTCAAAACAAGAATAGTAATAAAGTTTGCAAATGTAATATATTATTTTTAATTTCAGATTTTCTATATGTTTTTTATTAGATAAATAGGTTTTATAGGGACCTTGAAACCCAAGAGTTAAAACATTAACAAGTCTGAAAATAAGTGTGAAAAGACCAGCCAAAAGAGTTCAAGTTCAAAGGCTGATAATAAGCACAAGGCCCAACTGAAAACCAAAGAACATAGAAAAGACCAAGAATAGAAACAACATGAACCAACAAAGGCAAAAGCCCTAAAAAAAAGCCAAAAAAGGCCCTAAAAGAAACAAAAGAATAGGCAATGGATTAGTCCTCATTCATTCTCTCTAGCTCTTGCATGACCTGAGTGGCCTCATAGGCCATTTGGTTCTTCTCAGCCTCCTGCTGGTGCACCTTTTGATCCTCCTGGTCCTAACAATTGTTGATGTTATCCTCTACAGGGTTGACCACTAGTCTGGATTTTTCCCTATCTTTTCCTTCCTCATCTTCCTTCATAACTCTGTCTTTGATCTAGCCACTTAAAGATATGATGTTGTTGTTAATGGAGCTTAGCAGTGACATCATCTAGTTTAAGAGATTGTGATTGTAGATCTCAAGGTTGTTAATCCTTCTCTCTACCAGATTGAGCCTCTCACCATGGCTGTCTTTAATATCAGAATCCATTCCATTCATGTATTCTTGCATATGACCCACCTACTCTTTGACCTCATCCAACTCATGGAAAAGCCACTTGATTGATCTAAAGTTATCAATCATACTATTGTGGGCATTGTTCAAGAGGTTCATACCAATTTCCCTTGCTTTATCCAAAATAGCCACAATTGTTGGGTCTATGAGTTCTTCAAGTCGTGGCCCTTCTTTGTTTTTCATGAGGACCTACAGAATCATGGCCTCTCTAAAAATGCCCATTTTTGAGGTCCTAACATTAAATTTTTTCCAAGATTTTCTCTCGTCTTTGACTTGCACCTCCCTTCCCTCAGTCTCAAAATCCATTTTTTTCTCCTCGGGTTGGGCTTGAATATGGATAGCAGAAAGAGGTAGCAAAGACATATCATGTTCTTGCTGCATTCTCTCATCCTCTTGACCCTCCCTCTTGCATTTCTTCCTTCCTCGATCTTCCTTATTTTCCTCCTGCATCTCCTTTTCCTCCTCTTTCATCTCCACATCCTCCTCATCATCACTAACAACCTTCAAATTCTTCACAGGTTGCTTCTGGCCATGAACCCTAGGGCTTTTTCTATTAGGGGTTATGGAAGAAGGAAAATTCTTGACTTGATGGGTGACTTTTTTACCAGCGAAAGAAATCCCACCATCCTTAGAGCTTAAGCTCTAAATGTCATCCAAGTTTGAAGAGAAGTTGGAACTTCTAGAGGTCACATTCTTAGTCTGAGGGGGGGCATTGCTTATTGTTTGAGCCTTAAAGTGCTCATAACTAAGCAACAAAAGCCCCTCATGTAGAGTGGGGTTATCAGTGGGCTTCTTTTTGAAGCTACCCATCGCCTTACTCATAGAGGTTAATAGGTAAAAAGAAAAAGAAATTTTATAGCTGTACTAGAAATGATTCAAAAGAAAAAAGTGGTGGGTATGAGCTCAATCAAACCTAGGGTCCAGAGTAATATACTCAATTATAGCTCTCAGAAAATATCTCCATAGTTTCTTCATAGTGTCAGGAACATAGTACGTGTCAATCTTCTTCAGGGCTTTCAGTTCCTTCCCAAACTTTATCCCTACTCCTCCATTTCTCTATTTCACCAACTAGCTCCTTTTTGCACCTTTTGCCTACCATATCTGCACTCTGCACACCCTCAATTCTCATATTCACCTTGCACTATAACTGATAGGAACCTCTATGTATGAGCAGAATGCAAAAAGAATTAACCTTTCTATTGCTCCTATTAAAAATACAAAAAATGACCCACAAAGCATATTGAATAGTCTGTAATAAATTATAGCAATTACGATTTCCCATGCTTCCTTTTTGGGAGGTACCCCTTCCCCTTAATCCATTCATGCTCATAATTACACATTGATCTTCTCTATACTTCCTTGGATGTTTTCCAGATCAATCATGCTTTTGACATCTACCGATAAGCTATTTTCGAGACACCATGTCATTATTTGGTTTGTGCTAACTACTATATTAGCAAACCTGTCAGCTAACAGGTTAGCTTCTTGGAATATATGAGTGACATGGACTCTTGTGAATTTTGCAAGAGTCTCATGTGTCTCATCAATAAGATTTGCAATTGACCATGATGGCTAAGAGTTGCCTTTAATACATTTTATAATGTTGTTCGAATCCCCTTCAAGCCGAAGGTTAGTAACTCCAAATTCAAAAGCTGGATTGACAGCATTACACGTTGCATTTTCTTTTGCAAAGTGGTTGGTTTCAAATCCTAGTAGGAGGGAAAAAGCCACAATACCATCACCATTTTCATTCCTTATTATGCCTCCACTTCCCAAGGAGCCAGGATTTCCCTTGGAAGCTCCATCGAAGTTGGCTTTATGCCATCCTTCTGGGGGGAGAAGCCATTTGGCTTCCTATCTTCTTGTCATTCTATCTTTTTCCTTCTTTTTTTACCACCTAATTCTATATCTCCCCCTTTCCTCACTAAATAGTTTTCCTTAATGTTTGCAAATATTTTCTTCCATAAAACTATAGTCGACTCCTCTTTATCTCTAAAGATTTTGTTGTTTCTCTCCTTCCAAATGCTCCAATAGAAATTTGGTAGGATCCAAGAACTGAATTCCTGAAGATTAGACCTTTTGAACATGCATTTCCATTGGCAAAAGAGATCCAAAAGGTTAAAAGGAACACACCAACTAAAGCCTAAGTCATGAGTGAGGAAAACCCAAACCTCCCAGAAAAGGAGCAGTGAATGAACAAATGATTGTTGGTCTCCATCTGATCTTTACATAACACACATCTACTGGGCATAATATGACCTCTTTTAATGAGGTTATCCTGGGTGAGGATTTTGTCCTGTAGAGCCATCCAATAGAACATATTAATTTTTGGAGTGAGGGTAGGGAGCCAATCCCTTGACCAAGGAGGAACCTCATCTAATCTCCATAGGGCCGAATACCTAGAGGTAGTAGTATATAGCCCATTGGCATTGTCTTCGCAGACCAATTCATCCCTATTGTTATTTAGGGCCATAGAGTTTAGCATTATCATAATTGGATTAAGATCTTTAGAAATGACAGAAAGGTCTATCTATCCCTGGTTGTTCCTATAGTTACTAACTTTCTGCCCAAAATGGTTGATGCAATCATTCACCTAGACCTCATAGCTAGGGTTGTCCATAAGAGGGCCTTGAATAAGCTAGCTATCAGACTAGAATTGGATATCCTCCCCATTTCCTAATTTCCAAGAAAATCTAGAATTTTCTAGGTCCTTGGCTTTTAAGAAACCATTCCAAACAGTGGATCCTCTTGGGATATCTTCATTGAAGAGGGTAAATGGTTTAGAGGGCCTCTTTATGTACTTGTTTACAAAAATGTCTCTCCACTCCCCTGTGCTACTAAAGATATGCCATATTTTCTTAGCCAAAAGAGCCTTCTTGAGGTGAGTTAGCTTCCTGATGCCAAGACCTCCATTTTACTTTGGGAAGCAGACTTTTTCCCAAGCAACTAGGGGATACCTTTTATTCTTTTCAGCCCCCATCCATAAGAAGTCTCTCTAAATTTTTTCCATCCTCTCAACAAATTTTATAGGGATCACAAAAAGGCTCAAAGCATAAATAGGCAAGTTCTGAAGAGTAGATTTAACTAGTTGGCATTTTCTAGCTTGGCTTAGAGTGGCCTCTTTCCAACCAACCAACTTCTTATTGAATCTGTCCATAATGTCATTCCAAAAAGAATCAGGAGGATTCCTACCCAAAGGGAGCCCTAGATAGGTAGAGGGAAGCTTCCCAACACTACATCCTAGAATTCTAGAGATTTTCTTCTGTCTATCCTTAGGAGTGTTGATAAAGAAATCAGAACTCTTATCCCAGTTGATGAGTTGTCTTGACCCTCTGGAGTAGGTATCCAAGATGTCCTTCATTTCCTTTGCCTCCTTAAAAGAAGCCTCCCCTCCCATTATAGTATCATCAAAAAATTGTTGATGCGTAAAAGGGGCACTTTTAGAAGAAGGTTTAATACCTTTGATTCTCCCTTCCTTCTTATTCTTCTCAATAAGTCTACCTATGCATTCTGCCAAGATTATGAAGAGAATAGGTGAAAGAGGATCCCCCTGACGAAGACCACAAGAAGGTTTGAAGAAATTGGAGGGGGATCCATTGACTAAAACAACAAGTGAGGAAGTAGTTACCAGCTGAGAAATAAGCTTACATGTTTTGTCATCAAACCCAAAAGCCTTAAGCACCATATCTAGGAAAGACCAGTCAACCCAGACATAGGCTTTTGAAAGGTCTAGTTTAAGTAACATCCCTTCCCTTTTTCCAGCTTCCATAGAGTGATTCACTTCATGCACCATCATTATTGAGTCTAAAATTTGTCTGCTCAGGAAAAAACTAGTTTGCTATTGAGATATTATCAAAGGGAGGAGCTTGATCAACTTGGAAGTAAGAACCTTCAAAATGATCTTGTAAAAAGAATTGCATAGGCTAATTGGTCTAAACTTGTCCAAGGAATTGGCTCTAGGAACTTTAGGAATGAGAACTAAAAAAGTAGAGTTAATCTCTTTTAGAATGCTTCTGGCCCCAAAGAATTCTTGAACAGCCTTCACCACATCCTTTATCAAAATTGGCCAAAACAATTGGAAAAAGAAAGTAGGGAAACCATTTGGGCCAGGAGATTTTTCTGTCGATAGAGAGAAAAGAACTTCTCTAACTTTTGAATCAGAGGGAATGGTCCAAAATAGTTTATTGTGGCAAGGATGGATGATCTAAGGGATGCAAGAAACAATGTCATCTTGATCCACTTTGGATAGCATAGTATCCCAAGACAACAGGGAGGAGAAGAAAGAAACAGCTTCAACCGAGATATCATCATCCTTGGTTAGCATACCCTATCCTTTCTTTAAACTTGAGATTCTATTATGAGCTCAATGTTTTAGAGTAGAAAGATGAAAAAAATTCATATTCTAGTCTCCCTCTTTGAGCTAGTTAACCCTTGATCTTTGTCTCCAGAACTTCTTCTCTTTACTGATAATATTGTGTAGTTCTGAAAGGATAGATAGCTTAGCCTCCCTATTTAACTCATCATACCCATCCTCCTGAATAGAGGCTTGGATAGAAGAAATATTTTTAGATAGGACTTCTTTCTCAAAGAATATGTGGCCAAAATTAGACTTGTTCCAAGCTTTAACCATTCTTTTAACATTGCTAAGTTTTCTAGCAACCCTGTACATAGTTGTGCCTTCCACATCAATACTCCACCAGAGCTTTATCTTATCTAAAAGATCAAGGTGAGAGGTCCACATTTTTTCAAAATGAAAAGGGGGATGTCTTTTGGGGCCTATAGGAACAACCAAAAAGGAAATAAGGGAGTGGTCAGAACCCACTCTGGGAAAAAGAGCTAAATTGCAAGAGGAGGACTACAACCAGTCGAGAACGATAAGAGCTCTATCCAATTTGACCTGAATACAATCTTGAACAATGCATTTATTTGACCAAGTAAAGGCACCTCTTGTAAGATCCATATCTAGAAAAGTCAAACCATTAATGAAGTTTGATAGGTCATGTTTACTTTCCCAATCTAGAGGCTGACCTCGCTTCTTCTCCTCATCCAATAGAGGTGTGTTAAAGTCATCCATAATAATTCCTTTCTTTAAATTGCTACTCTGCACTAGACTTTGAGCTCTAATCTAGTAATTCTTTCTTTCTCTCTTATTGTTGGGGGCATCTAAATTCAGCAAGAACCAGCAATCATTACAAGGGATATGAAAAACTATACACAAAATAATATTACCTTCATTGTAAGTAGATTCCATTCTAAAAATTTTGATTTTAAAAAGGGTCAGCAGACCCCCAGAGGCACCATCAGAGTATGAAGCCTCCCCACTCATCAAGTTGCTAAACTTAATCTTCCCCAAAAAGTCCTTTTTCATCTTAGTTTCCTGGATCATCAAGATGTCTGGTCTTTGATCTCTAACCAAGTTCCTAATAATTTCTTGTTTATGGGATCCATTAAGGCCCCTAATATTCCATGATATGATCTTCATATTTAATTCTTGGAACACTCTTGAAGATTTCTTTGGTGCCCATTCACCAAGCTTCTTCTGGTCTCCTCCTCTTTGGCTTCCTTCTCTAATTTTCTGCCTCTTTTGGCCGTTGAGCCCACATCCAATTTGCAGCAACTCCTAGTCTCCATTGGAGAGGCCATAGAAGGTTCTCTAACATTTTTCTTCCTAGGCTTTGGGGAAAGAAGGACTTCACTCTCCATGCCAAAATTCAACAACCTAGAAGCCTTAAGAGAAAATTTTGAGTTGCTTGGAAGATCCTCCCACTGGTCCAGATCCTTCACCAAAACATCCATCTTTCCTGTACTAGTCCCTCCAGCTTTAGATGAAACAAGATTTTCCTTTGGGTCTTCATAGATGATAATATCCCTATTAACTCTATCTTTCTCCTCCTCAATGGAGGCCAGGTCAAGCCCTCCCATAGAAAGTGGATACCTTAACGTCATAGCCTCTTGAACAGCCTATTGTGGGGCATCCTTGCCTTCTACTTCTCTTAAAATCAATTGACAATCCACCCTTTCCTCAACCAGAACACCCTTAGTCAATTGGGGATGGACATTAATCGTTTTTTTGTTCCTTAATGACTAGAGAGGAATTTGTGGCTGTCTTCAATAACACATCTTGAGGAACAGTCTTTCCATCTATGCCTAGAGGCAAAGTGGAATCAGAAGGTTGCAATTGATTAACCTTCTTTGAAGCTTCTACAACCTTCTTATTAGCCGAAAGAGGACCCTTTTGGCCCTAGTTGGTGGTCATTTTTTCCCATAATTTCTTGACCCTGAAGAGAGAAGTAGCAATAGGATTCTTCTTCTAAACTAATTTTTCTTTTGGGCATTGAAAAGCCTTATGGCCTATCTTAAAACAATGATAACATCCAAAAGGGACACTCTCATAATCCAACTATTGAATAAGAGTGCTAAGTTTTGACTAAAAGCACACAACTTCAGGCATATGAACCCCGTCCCTTACTCCTATATAGATCCTTACATAGGTCAGTCTACTCTTAGAAGCAGTAGTTGGGTCTATGGATAGAAGCTCTCCAAAAGAATTGGCCACACCCATAAAAACATCCTCATTCCAAAATTTCAAGGTCAGCTCAGGGAGTCTAAACCATACTGGAGCTTATTGAAAGAGAGATTTGTTTAAATCCAATTTTGAAGACCATTTTTGCAGCACCAGGATAGCCCTTCCAATGATCTAGGGTCCTTTACATAAGATGTCAGCCATATCCTCTTTACAAGTGAATTCAAAAGAAACAAATCCATTTTCCATAGCAGTGATATTGACTTGCCCTTTCAAACTCCATTTCTTCATTGTGAAGGAGTAGACAACATTGATGTTTGGTCTCTGACCCATAAACTTCCCCACAAGTGTGGATGCCATTGTAGCAATGTTGTGGTCAACAATTTTGTCTAGAATGGCAATCATGCATGATCCCTTTTCTAGTCCTAACACAACCTTAACCGAAGGGAAAGAGGACTTACCAGAAAGCTTTACACCAAAGAGTGAGGCCCATTTCACTGGGAGATTCGCTGGCTCATCCACCTTGGATTGCATTTTTGGCTTATCTTGGGTTCCACCGGCTGCACATGGGTCTCCATCCCCAGAATCCACCTCTCCATAGTCAACCTGGATCCCATCTTACATACTTGGTTTCCCAGATCCACCTCCCTGATATTTCTCACCTAACGCCAAATTTGAAATTTGAACATGTGCTTCCCAATTTCTCCCCTGCCCGCTCCCCTTCATTTTAATATTATTAGATGCATAATTTCTATATGTTTGTAATAATAATATATGATAAATTTTAGATGTATAATGGAGATGACCTAATTTAGTCATGAACAAGATGGTCATAAATTAAATGACAATGACATATTGCAAATTATAAATTTTTGACTTGAACAATGATAAAGTTTATTGTTAATTAATGTTGTATCAAAGTTTTAAACTAATTAGGTATTCAATTAAGCTTGATAAATAGCAAGCTAACACATAAACAAAAAATCAAAAAAATAATTAGAAATTTTAAACAAGGTCCTTAGCTATGATTCTCTCCACTAAGACAATATGTGTTTTAGATTTACATTACGTGCTAATCAATCCAACTATCTTCAATGATGTAAGTAGGACCACTCTACTAGTTTAGGTCACTATCCCCAAAATGAGCAATGAATTCTCCTGAGGCTATAGGGTTTCTTCTTGACCCTATTCCTAAGAGGATACCTCCCAACTATCATCTTCCTTAAGACCTATTCACATCAATTTACCTTTTCAACTTCTATCACTCCAAATCTTGAAATTAAGGCATTTTCCATTTACATGGAAAAATAGGGCACAAACTCCAATATAACATCTAGGTCTATCACTTGATCACCAACATGATGGTTCTTAATTCCTCTAACCATTCTAAGGTTAAAATCTTAAACCCAAATCATAGAGCTCTATTTCTTGTAGCTAGTAAAATACCATATCTAACCTTCTCCTTTCATGCCAAGAATCTCCATAACTTCCTCCTTTTGATCAAGTAGAAAGTTTGGCTCAATCAGTCTAACATGGATCTAAATCAAAAAAAGTTTGACCTTACTAGCCCCTAGCCAAGTATCCTTTACTTGCCTAGGGCATCATGAAAACCTTGCAAAAAACATATTGATAGAGATTTGGGAGTCTATTTACATTATTTATAAAGAAATCATTGGATCCACCATGTGGATTCCTTAGTAAACCAAAATGTGTACAACTAGCTCTATCTAGGACAACAAAGTGGTAAAGCCAAAAATATTTTTATAAACAATGAAAACTTGAATGCCAAGACCTCAAACTATAAGAATTTATTCAATGTTCATTTATATTTCAAAACAAAACCTTTACTTGACCATATCAATCTGTCAAAAAGGAAAGAAGGCCATGTTTCTTGAAAATTGTTATCATAGTCAAGCAAATCACTTGAGCATTTGATTTGAGAATTTTGAGCATTTTTTATCTATTACATCATTTGAAGATTTCATTTGAGGATTTCTAGCATTTCATTGCATCTACTACATCCTTCGAGCATTTGGAACATTGTGAGCATCTACTGCAGCCCTAAACTTGAACTATCAACCATCATTCAAGCATACATTGCATCTACGACACAAACTTGTCTAGCTTCATGTTGCAACACTCTCACTATTAAAGGTATTCAATCATTAGGGAAGCCCTAATTTTATACTTGCTAACATAAAAAAAAAAAAATTGGACTAGAACAAAACAAAATTACCTTTATTTAAGAAAAATTTAAACCCTCATTTGAAGATTTGATAAAGATTTTTGACCGAATGTTTATGACCCTCATTTAAACCTTTATTTAAGTAAAATTTAAAACCTCATTTGAAGATTTGATAAAGAGTTTTGACCAAATGTTTATGACCCTCATTTAAACCTTCATTTTGCAAGAGTGAGTGAGTTATTGATGGATAGATTAGAATATTTGAATAACAAAAGATAATACTATGCCATTATTGATGAGATGGTTACAATTTTCATCTAGAAAATCTCAGTCACCTCAAAGTTACTATTTCACTTAAATAAATAAAATTAAAGCTTAAGAAATTAACAATCTCATATATATATGGAATTTATAGTCTTTATAAATAATGTAAAGAAATGAAGTAAATCGATTAATAGGGAGTTCAAGTTTATATGCATTTGTGCCATATTTTTGCAAAATTTTGCAGGGTCCCATCTTCCTCATCATGAGTTTGGTGTATTTTACCTTGGTACAATCTAAAATTACTTCTTTGTACTTGTCCAATAGCTGGCTTACTTCCTTGGGTCCCACAATCCTTTCATTGGATCTGCCTTCATTTCCTTTTTCGTCAAGTTTTGGCTTTACTACTATGGCAAAGAAAGGGTTTTTTTTCACCTTGAGGGTCTTCAAAAACTCCTCTCCAACCATGATCACACTATATGCATGTTGGATCTCATTGGATCTCATTCCTATCTTTTTCCAGTGGTCTCACGGTGTCTTCCTTCCAATTTTTGGAGGTGATTTAAGCATTGCTCCTTCTATCATGCTTAGAATTGACATAAAATTTCCAAGGCCTACCTAACAATAGGTGACAAGCACCCATTTCTACAACATCACAGACAATCTTGTCTTTGTACTCCCCTATTTGAAATAGAAAATGAACTTGTTCATTTACTATGACCTGTTACTCCTTATTTAGCCATACAACCTTATAAGGGTTAGGATGAGGCAATTTTTTCAATCCAAGCTTCTTTACCATTTCTATTGAGGCTATATTATTAGTTGAACTAGAATCTACAATAACTTTGTAGACCTTACCTCTTACCTTGTAGAGAGTTCTAAATAATATCTTTCTTTGGGGAGGTTCTTGCTCTATGATAGTCTTCAGCAGGGTTCTATTGAACATTAGAGATTCTCCTCTCTCTATATCAAAATTTCCTCTTGCCCCTTGGTCACTTTGTGCATCCTCCTCTTGATCCAAATGGACACTCCTATTCCCTTCTTGGTTGTTGCTGCCCATTTTCTTAGGAAGTGCTTGTATGTAGCAAGTGCAATATGTAGAGGTAGAGTTATGGAAGGTCAACTAAGTATTTTTTTTTTTTTTCATTTTTTATATTTCTTTATCTCTTTATCAATCTATCTTTCTATCTATCTCACTTTAGTATTCATTTCTATACGTGTCTTCCACTTACTACTCCATCTGCAAGTTGCAAACAAATCATCCTTCTTCCACGAAGTCATTCCATTCAAGAAAGACCATGTCTGATGATATCAACGCACAAAAAAATAGGGAGAAAATTGCTAGAATGTGGTCTAAATTAAAAAGAAAAGGTGATGTAAAATGTTGTTGTCCTTGCAAAATTTGTAAGGACTTAAAGACTCGAAGATATCTAATCAAAACAACTGAGGAACATTGTAAGCAACATGGTCACATTGAAGGGGGAAATGAATATCATCCATTGGTATCTATTTTAATAATTTATAAAATACATAAGACATGATTTGATGATGACATCATGGTCATGGTTAATATAAGGTCATCATTTTTACATAGGTTGATGTCCTTGAGTTTCATATTATGGACCATGACAATTCAAAGAATGTGGATTTTCAAATGAGGGAACATGGAGGTGTGAATACTGAAGTAGAAGGTAATGATACCATGGAAGAAGACCATGATGATCAAGATGTGGATGATGATGATGATGTTGACATAGAGCTTGATGTACCTATACTTGAGAACGCACATGAGCCCCTATATGAAGGCTCTAAAACAACTCTTCTTGCCACTATATTGTTGTTGGTGAACTTGAAGGTTATGAATGGTTTATCCAATGTAGCAATGACATGTATGTTAAGGTATGTCATATTATTTCATTATTTTACTCGTAGTTCTCTTACAATTAACTTTGGGTTTGTGTAGCAATTAATATTCTTTAAATTAACAAATTATATTTTTGGTCGTAGGTTGATAGGTGAGTGTTTTTTACCACCATCAAAAATTCTATCTCACTCTTACTCAGAATTATCTACCATCATGAAAGATATTGGAATGAAGTATCAAAAAATACATCCATGTCCAAACAATCATATTATATATCATAAACAATATGAATTTGCAATACAATTCCCTATTTGTCATATGAGTAGATATCAATTAGATTGATTAACAAAAAGGTGCCTTGCAAGGTTCTTTGGCATATTTTCATTATTCCATGTTTGCAACAATTATTTAGGTGCAATAGCCTGGCACAATTTATGGATTACCATGAATGCAATTTAAGTCTAGATGACATTATGTGAATGCTTGTAGATGGTTTGGCATTTAAGGAAATAGAGGAAAAATGGCCACACTTTAAAGAAGAACCTCGTAATCGCAAGCTTTCGTTGGCAACAAATGGTGTTAATCCTTTTGGAGATATGAGATCTACTTACTCGGTGTGGCCTATTTTTATTATAGAAAATAATATACCTCCTTGGTTTTCCATAAAGAGAGAACACATAATGTTGACATTGATTGTTCCAAGTATTTTTTGATTTAATGGTCATCTAAATTAATTTATTATTACTAATCCAGAAAAATGGTCATAATAATTATGTAATGTTTTTGTTCATTCAACTAGGCAAGTACCAATTTAAAGAAATGAATGTATATATTGAACCCCTTATCGACAAGTTGATGGTGTTATGGAATGGGGTTACTATGTATGACATCTCTAGAACAATAGGACAAAGACAATTTCAATTTCATGCAATGCTTGCATGGACAATACATGATGCCCCTAGGCTAACAAATTTTTGTGGTATATTCTCTTCTTAAAACCTCTTTCTTGGTATTTTATAGTGACAACACAAAGTTAACACATTTAATCCAATTATACTTGATCTTGTAGGTCTTCAGACAAATGGAAAATTTGCATGTCCAATTTGTAGTCCAAAGACAAAATCTCATTATTCAAAAAGTTTAAGAAAGTAGGTGCTTAATGAGAATAGGCACTTTCTCTTCAAAAATCATAAGTACCGAATTACCAAAAAAAATCTTTTCAATGGGAAAGAAGAGACTACGTCAAAGCCATAGAGAATGACACCTTGCCTATGGAAGTTGGCATACAATAAAATAAATTGTCTAGGTAATGTCATTCCATCTGATGGTTTTTGTTTCAAATATATATTTTGAAATCGTGTTTTGTTTACTAATGATGTAATTGATGCTTGCAAAGGTCATCAAGGCATCAATGACCAGCTTCTAAAAGGACTATTAATTTATCCTACATAATTTACTAGGTTGTCATACTATGAGCAACTCCCAATTGTGCATTTGTTTGATCCTATGCATATTGGAAAGAATGTAACAGAGATATTATGGAAAATCTTCGATGGAAGGCGTGTCAAAGTCCAAATTGTCAAAATTTGTAGTGACATTGAAGAATCCAACCATGCAATGAAAAATGGCAATCAAACAAATAACAATGGAGACTAAATTGATACAAGTGCCCTTAGTTGGTTATTGTCAGAGCAGTAGAGCAATGCTATAAAAGAAGTCATAAAAAAAATATGATTTCCCATGGGATTTGCTGCAAACATAAAAAACCTCATATCAAAGAAAAGTGAATTTGGGCCAGGTTGAAAACACATGATTGGTATACATTTATTAAGGCAATTTATGTTATTTTGTATTCACTATATGTTTGTATACTGCATGTAGTTTTAATTGCATTTTTTTATAAAATATTGACAAGATCATTTTACAAATATTGTAGTATGTTCTACCTCTATCTCTCCCACACCACTTTTCCAACAATGTCAAATAGGTTAAACATGATCTTGGAAAATACATGAGGTGGTTTTCATCTAAAGAAATCAATAAAGAAGATATAAAATGATGGAAGAGAAAAATTCCTCTTCTTATGTGTGAAATTCAAAAGTGTCTACCTCCAAGTTTTTTCAATGCACAAGAACACTACCTCATACATCAAGTTGAGGAGATTGAATTGTGTGGACCTGTACCAACCAAGTCAATGTGGATGGTTGGGAGGCATTTAATTTTTTTGAAAGGTTTAGTTCGACAGAGAGAACATCTTGAGGGTTCTATGGTGGAGGGATATATGGTATACCAGACCATGGTGTATATTAGTAAATATCTTCCTAAGTTTGTAGCAAAGATCCATGTAGGTCATATTTGGGATCCCAACTCAATTAACAAATTTGAAGGGGAGTACTTGATGGGAAAAGGTAGATCAAGGAAAGTGAGAGGTAAATCTAAGATGTTATTGTAGTTAATTAATTCTTATAAATATTCAATATAAGTTATTTATAATTGGTGTATTTTTTTCATATAGGCGGTCGAGAGTGGGATGCAATATATTTGTATATTGTGAACAATCTTGATTGGATAACGGTATGGATTGAATGATGTCAACAAAATGGTTGCTCATTAACATGGGAAGGTGTTGCTTTATTGGTTACAGAAGCTCATTGTAATGGAGATTCCAATGTTACACCAGTAGTAGTTGATCTAGTAAGCGGTTTAAGAGGTGGAGAGGTACGCACAAATTTATTAACGATCATAACTCGACATATGTTTTGTATCAACTCATGATGCAAATAATTTACACATGCTTCAAAAATTGTAGGTCAAGCACCACAAATATATGTACTATCATGGCCACAAATTTTGCATAAAAAAGTTGGATGACACAAAGAAAACTTGTGATTTTGGAATAACTACAGTTTTTGGGATAATCAATTTATCATCTAGAAATGACATAATCCTCAACAATCTCAAAATCAATACTATGGAATCTTGGATGATATAATTGAGTGCAACTTTAACTCCTTCAAAGTAGTTCTATTCATTGTCAAATAGTACAAGTTACGACTAAATCAAAATGATCTAGATAGAATGATTTTTCAACATGATAATGGATTTACAATGATTAATACAAGGCTGTTTGAGCCAATTGGAGATGAGCCCTATGTTCTTCTCAGCCAATGTGAGCAAGGATTTTACTCAAAGGTTTCACATAAATAGGGTTGGTCATTTTTTATTAGACATGATCCAAGAGGAAGGCTGATAAAGTATAATGTTATGGAAGGAGAAGATATTGAAGATGATGAAGAAGCAAATGATGAAGATCAAGATGATAGTGATGATGATGATGGTGATGGTGATGATGATGATGATGGTGATGATGGCGATGATGATGGTAATGATGATGGAAATGATGATGGTGATAATGGCAATGATGATAGTGATGATGGTGATGATGATGATGATGATGATGATGAGGATGATGAAGAATAAGATAATCAATGATATAATTGAAATGATCAATGAAATGATTGACATGATTTATTGCTTTCAATTGTAATGATTATATATTTATTGTGTTCAATTCTAATGATTACACCATATGTTATTTATAATTACCATGAATGTTTATATTGTGTTTGATTATCACCCTTTTTGCAAATAGGAAATTGATTATAGACATCATCACCCCTTCTGTTGATGATTTTGCATTCCATATATAAGGTAAGTTTATTCATGTTTATGATTTTGCATATTGTTCATGTTGTCTTCCAAGTTATTTGTAGCATACGAGTATCATGTAATTTTTAGCTAACTTAAGATAAATGATTAACATATGCAGTAAATTTGATTACATATTTATTGTGTTCAATTCTAATGATTACAACATATGTTATTTATAATTACTAATGTTTATATTGTGTCTAATTATCACCCTTTTTGCAAATAGGCAATTGACTATAGACATCATCACCCCTTCTGTTGACAATCTTGCATTCCACATATAAGGTAAATTTGTTCATGTTTATGATGTTGCATATTGTTCATGTTGTCCTCTAAGTTATTTGTAGCATGCCTGTATCATTCTCTTCTAGTTTATTGCAATTTTTAGCTAACTTAAGATAAATGATTAATATATGCAGGAAAATTGACCCCTTTCGTGTAGATCATGCATAGTGACATGGATTAGTAGGTATAAGTCAATAAATAGACATAATTTTCTTATATTCTTCTTGTTTATCATTGAGCACGTATGTTATAAATGGACATATTATATAATCATATAATGTATATATAGATAAAGAAGGTCCGTATAGAAATATAATTATATAATCACTTTCAACTTACTACATTTTATATCTCTCACATATAGACAAAGAATAATTGCACGTATGAGTCACGACTTGATTATTCTATATATATTATTTAAATATTATCAAATTTTCATTTGATCAATTGTAGGACCTGATGCAGAGCCACACCTTGGAAAACTCAGGAGGAAAAACTCACTCAACTGAGATGCTTCAAGGGGCATCTACAACCTTCAGGAACACACACTATAATCAGATTCAATAAACAAAACTTTGAAAATAAAATCCCCCAAAATATCTTCTTGCTGCCTTCGGATAGACTCGCACTCAGACATGAATAAATTTTGAACCAGAAAAGATTTACTCAATCCAACTATTGATATTTGGCATAACTAGTTTTCAAACAACATATAAAAATTTGAGAGAAATCCAATAGTTCAAACCCGAGATATTGACCACGCATCAGAGTACATTTTTCTGCAAAACATTGCTTCTTGTTGTCTCTAGATAGACCCGTGAACAGAAATGTATAACTCTTGAACCAGATCAAAAATCTTCAATCTCTCTAGTGAAGATGGGAATAATTAGGTCTATAATAACATATCCAAAGCTCATGAAAATCCAACAATGCATTTGGGAGATATCACCCATGCACTGAGACTAATTTTCTGCAAACATACCGAATTCGACCTAAAACTAAAACTTTTTAATCTTCTGCAAACTATCAACTTGTTTCCAATGAGAAGATAAGAAAAATCCATTCAAAACTTAGACCATCGAAAACTTGCACAAAGACAAAATAAAAAAAACATTCCATATCTCTCCAAATTTGATTCATGTCTTACATAGCTGACTGGCTCTATTTAAAACTGACTCTCTTTTTCTAATTAAAGGATGTGAAATGTTTTCTTTCTATTTAGAAAAGAAAACGTCTTCTATCCAAAAAAAGATCAGAATCTGAAACGTTCTTTTCCTACCAATATTAGACAGTCATTTCCTAAATCAAGAATATTCCAAAAAATTGCTTGCTACCTATTCTTGGACTCTAAAAATCATTAAACACTCCACCTATGAATTAAAAAAATATTCTAATTTAAAATCCACACACCTAGTCCTAGGTGGCTATATCTGGAGAGCTTATCGAACTGCTACTCTAGGTATGCCACCACATGTAGGACATTATTACAAACTTCAAAAACTAAAAGCATTTAAAACATAACATTAAATTTCCTATAACATTTTCAACAATGTTGCCTCCTATAGCGTTTCTCTTCTCTGCCACTGCAGCATACTCCCCTGTAGAATGAATCTCAAGTCCTCTTGAGATGATGTGTTGTAGAAATGAATCTCATTCTTCTTTCAAACCTTTGAATTTATTTGAACTAGGATGAGCATATCTACAAGAAAAACAAAAATAATATCCAACTTCTCCACATTGTAGCTTTGATTCTTTAATGCTGTAAATGTCATAGAAAATTCTCCAGCATGATTCACTATACATGAAATTTGCATCCCTGCATAATCATTATTAGAAGAAAACATATCATCAGCATTAAGATTATTTGAGTTCTCTTTTTGAATATGAGCTTCCTTATACACCATGTAATGTGCATCATATCTATCTTCATCAATAGTAACCATAAACTTATCTGCTTCTTGACTATCAACCAGTTTCACATCTTGAACCTTAAGAATCGTATTTATCTCTTCTTCCTTTATTAAACATTTATCATCATCTTGATCTTCTGTAGTAATATCACTTTCAAATATCTCTTTCTTATTACAATTTTGCTCAAGAACAATAACAGTATTGCACTCTTTCCTTTCTTCTTCAAGTTGAGTTTCCATACTACCGCTATGCCTTTTCCATTCTCCCACAATGGGTGCAAATTTTTCTCATAAATCAAATTCTTCTTTAGAACTTGCTGTTACACATTCCTTAGCCTTATCTTCATGCCATTCCTCTTGACATTTTTCTTCATTATGCATATTTAAGGCTTCATCAGTTGCCTCCAAAATCTTTTCCGTAGGAGTACCTTCCAACATTGTACTCTTCTCTATTTTCAAAGGACACATTATTGTTCCAACCATAACTTTATCACACTCAAATCCCATAGGGCTTTCCTCTTTACTCTTTTCATCAACATTTGCACTCCTTCTTTTTGCATTTTATTTTCTCTCAACTTAGCTTCATTCTCTTCACGTTTCCTTCTCAAACTTTTTATTTCCTCTTCTATCTTGCTTACCTCTTCTTTCTGTTTTCTCATTTCTTCTTCCTCTCTTTTCTTCTTTTCTATCACTTCCACCTTTAAAGCCAACTGATAGCACTTAGCTACGGTGTTAGGAATCAGCAACTGTAACTCTTCTTGTATGTTCATCCTCAAACCATTTAGGTATCTTGCTACCTTGATACTCTCGGGTTCTGCAAATTTTGACCTTAGGCTTAACTTCTGAAATTCTTCTGTATAAGTACAGACATCCATATCCCTTTGTCTGAGATTCTGCTTCTTTTGATGCAACTGTACCTCATAGTCTTTAGGGAGATACATCTCTCTTATCATTGACACCATCTTCTTCCATGAACAAATCTTCCTTTTATCCTCTTTTACCCTTTCTTCTTGCACAAAATTCCACCATGTAAGGGCTGCTCCCTTCATTCTGGACTTAGCCAACTTAACTTGCTACGACTCTGAAACTTTCTCACATTCAAAATGATTCTCTAAGGCTTCAATCCATTCCAACACTAATTCAACGTCCATATTTCCTGTAAACATAGGTAACTCCATGAGTTTTCCCCCCAAAGCCTTTAAAGCTTTAAAAAATGGCTTCTCATTCTAAGATATCCTATCTTCTTCACTGTCGGGTACGTCTTCCTCTTCTTCCATTTCTTCTTTCATTTCTTTCTTCTCAACTATATTCTACATATATTCCAACTTACTGGCTAGTTCTGCCACTATCCCCTTCAACTCTCTATTCTCTTTTTGGATAAGTTCTTCTTGCTCCTCGACTTTCTTCACTAACTCTACATTGGTCACCATCTTGCTTGACCCTATTGAGGAATCTTGATCAAGGGCGTTCAACATATAACTTCACAACCTGCAACTCTCAAGCTCTGATACCAAAAATGATGCAGAGCCACACCTTGGAAAACTCAGGAGGAAAAACTCACTCAACTGAGATGCTTCAAGGGGCATCTACAACCTTCAGGAACACACACTATAATTAGATTCAATAAACAAAACTTTGAAAATAAAATCCCCCAAAATATCTTCTTGCTGCCTTCGGATAGACCCGCACTCAGACATGAATAACTTTTGAACCAGAAATGAGTTACTCAATCCAATTGTTGATATTTGGCATAATTAGGTTTCAAACAACATATAAATTTTTTAGAGAAATCCAACGGTTCAAACCGGAGATATTGACCACGCATCAGAGTACATTTTTCTGCAAAACATTGCTTCTTGTTGTCTCTAGATAGACCCGTGAACAGACATGTATAACTCTTGAACCAGATCAAAACTCTTCAATCGCTCTAGTGAAGATGGGAATAATTAGGCCTATAATAACATATCCAAAGCTCATGAAAATCCAACGGTGCATTTGGGAGATATCACCCATTCACTGAGACTAATTTTCTGCAAACATACCGAATTCGACCCAAAACTAAAACTTTTTAATCTTCTGCAAACTATCAACTTGTTCCCAGTGAGAAGATAAGAAAAATTTGTTCAAAACTCAGACCATCGAAAACTTGCACAAAGACAAAATAAAAAAAACATTCCATATCTCTCCAAATTCGATTCGTGTCTTACATAGCCGACTGGCTCTATTTAAAACTGACTCTCTTTTTCTAATTAAAGGATGTGAAATGTTTTCTTTCTATTTAGAAAAGAAAACGTCTTCTATCCAAAAAAAGATCAGAATCTGAAACCTTCTTTTCCTACCAATATTAGACAGTCATTTCCTAAATCAAGAATATTCCAAAAAACTGCCTACTACCTATTCTTGGACTCTGAAAATCATTAAACACTCCACCTACAAATTAAAAAAACTATTCTAATTTAAAATCCACACACCTGGTCCTAGGTGGCTATATTTGGAGAGCTTATCGAACTACTACTCTAGGTATGCCACCACATGTAGGACGTTATTACAAACTTCAAAAACTAAAAGCATTTAAAACATAACATTAAATTTTCTATTACATTTTCAACAATGTTGCCTCCTATAGCGTTTCTCTTCTCTGCCACTGCAGCAGGACCCTCCAAATAGGTACTTGTCAGATCTATCTACATTGAATGAGGGAAATGAGGAAATGGTAGATGAAAGATCTACATGTAGCATGGCTAAAATAGGGAGATCAACTAGAGGTCAAAAGATTAGAATTTTTTTTGATAAATGCATGCAAATTTTCCTTGCTAATTGGGGGTCATGTTATTATGATGATGAGACCAAAGGTGACATCAAGGTGCCATTTTGGTACACACACATTGAGAAAGAATGGGTACCCAACGAGCTACCTCCAATTAACACCAATTTTTGTGTTAATGAGAGGATATATCACATTGCTTCATTCTCATTACATGGTTTGGGCCTATTTTTCATGGATGGGATAAAGGTATGTTACAAAAAAGTTGTCAAATTGTTCAAGTATGTTGGTCCATGTCACAATTACAATGATTGGATGCAGATATTTCAATAAAAAAAAAGTATGCGTAGGTATGCACTATCAGTTAATCATATACAATGGAAAGAAAATGATCAAAGTAAAAGATTTTCTATGTACATTGATGGGAGACCAAAAGCAATAGGTAATATTATAAATTTTATAAGTAGTACACAACCTTCCTCAACTAGTAAGCAACCCAATTGCATATTTGAGGCGCATGAGAGGAATGAAGTTTTTGTTTGTGCAATGAAATCAATAAGTGTAGGGGAAGAATTGCTAATAGATTACCATTTAAATTTCATAGATACAAAAAAATTTATATCATGAGGGTTGTAAGTACTATATACCATTTTATTAATAAGTTTTTTTTTTTGTTGTCTATCGCTTTTAGTTAGCTGAAGTTTTTATGTTTAATCTTTGTGATAGGATAATATGGATCCCACACATGATAGAAGCCATGAGGATGCTACTCCCATCTATTCTTCAACAAGGGTAAACATTATTGAAATTGTACAAATTAGATAGTTGAAAAATGTTATTTTATTTATGGTTTTTGAGCTCTTATGATAGTTTTATTGATATTCCTCTCACAATTTGATGTTCAAGATAGGAGAAAAGCACTTGTAGTAAGTATAGAGCCAATAGCTACCTATTCTAATGATGATATTGCAAAAACACCTAATGCAACAGTTATATTGAAGAAAAAAATGAAAAAAATAAATTTAGAAATAATGAAAATTTTGGATGAAGCAAATATTCCATCTGAGGAGATAATGAAGAGGCTATCTGATTTGAGAGTGCAAGCTCGTTGTTATGAAGTAAGCAATAATGAATCTTTAGTTATAACAAAAGTTTAATAAAGATTTATATTTTATCATGTTTTATGTTGTGAAACAAAATATGTAATATGTGTTCTTGTTACAAGATTTTTTAGCAACTGATCTAGAACCTAGTCAAGGACAACATGGTGAGGCTGGTACTAGCAGAGCTCTGACTGCCACTGGTAAAATAATCCTTTAGTTGAAAAGTTATAAGGAATTTTTTTATTTTGAACATTCAAAAACTTCTTAAGTTAACTCTTTTATTATTTCATAATTTCTTTGTTAACAATGTATTATTCAGGTCATCAGGTGCAGGAGACTCCTAGGAGGTTGACAAACATCCATATGAGATTGTTGACTACAATGTCAACAACAAGGGGTAGTAAAACTGGTAAATCCTTGTTTTTCTATATTTAGTTTTGTGTTAATGATGAGTTGATAATTTGTACTTTAATCTTGGGTGCATCACATAGTGGATTTTTTTTTTGTGGTAGGAGATGCACCATCTGCTATGCCAAATACAAATCATAGTGCATGTATTGGTGATAATGCACCATCATTTCGTGGAGCTACCCGTACTTTAAATAATTATTTTTTATATTGTAATATGCATTTACCTATTCATAAGAAGCTTTTGATTGATTATCCCATGGCAGTGTTCAGGCCCACCATACATAAAGGTGGAACATCATAAGTGAACTAATTTTATCCCACTATTTTTTTTTCATATCATTAACTGGTGCAACATTTTCCCTTTCATTTGGGTCTTTTCTTTTACTAGCTATATCTAACAATTTTGTGTTTTTTCTTAAAAGGTGGAACTTGCAAGAAAATAATTAAAAGATTAGCTCATCAAAGATTTAGAGCATGAGTTAGGTATTAATATTTTTGATGAGAAGAAAATTTTAGAAAAAACTTGCAAAAATCTTAAGATTGTGAGGGACTCATATAGAAAGATTCTTGTCCAAAACTTGAAGTACAAGCATCCTCCCTTTATTGCAATCAGGGAATGGAATGAGTTCATTTTGGATGCAAAGGAGAAAGGGGATGCTCAAAGAGGAATTACACTAGCAAATTGGAGAAGGTATGCAATAGTATTAACTACTAGTACATTAATGTAATAATGCACTAATTAGTATTGATCTTTATATCTATATCATCTAACATATTTCAAACTTTTCATAGGTTGTAGGACATATCAAAGGCAACAAAGGCTAGGCTGGAAAATACTAGGCAACATATACTTGGCTTATGGGGATATTCTAAAATTAAAGCATGAGTTATAAGTAGCAGTAAATGAATTGTAGAGAAAAATTATTTATAAAATTCAAATAATTTTTTTAATTAATAAAAAAATGCAGGGCTTTGAATTTAATCTAGAGGCCACAGAAGAACACAAAAGAATTTCCTTCAAGCAAGGCTATGCAACTATTGCTAAATGCCTACAACAAGCTTCCACTAGCCCAACCGAATAGTCTCCTACATCATGTGCATAGGTAAATGTACCAAAAAATATATTAGAAATTGAATACTTGAGCAACAATCTATTTGATAATAATGTGCATGAAATTGCAATGCAACCTATTAATCCTGACATAGATCATACGTTGCATCATGAAGCCCTTGACGTGCATCGTACTATCCATGGAGGTGCTCATTTTCTATTTAAAACTAATTATGTAATTATTAATACAATTTAATATATTTAATTGAACTTGTATTAGTAGGTAGATCATGTCACACATTCAGGTAAAGAAATTCTATGTTTTGTTCTTTTAAATTAATTTTTTGATTTATAGTTCTTTTACTTAAATTAAAATTCGTAATTCACTAATATAAAATGATGTGAATTTATCTCATGAAGTACTTGTTATTGCAATGGAACCCCCTTTGGTATAGCAGCCTCATGTTTCTGAACAGATGAGGAGGACACATGCATTGCAATTAGAACTAGTAGAGGAGTGAGATGATGAGGGCATTGATATTCCTCTTAGAAATTTCATGAAAAAAGAAGAAGCAAGAAACCCAGAAAGAAATGATTGTTGTGTGTTAATAAATTTAATGTGTTAATTAATTATTCATGAATGTTGTGTCTTAATGGATTATTCATGAATGTTGTGTGTTAATAAATGTTATCATGTGATTATAATGATTGAATGTTATATTTCAAAAATGGATGAATGAATGAATGAATGTTATTAAATGTTAATGGGGAATAATGGGCCAAATGAGCTTCCAGCTTCATGTGGTTGGCCTTGTTTAGTAGAGAATATTAAACTATTCTCAAAACCAAGTGAAGCTCAAACTTTAAAGATGAGCTTATAGTTAACAGTGACAACCAATTAACAAGTCCAAATGAAGTTCTTCATTATAGGTTCTTTTTCACTTTTTAAAACACAATTACATGTTTTAATACTGTGTAGTTTTTTTCTTAAGTCAAAGTATTCTTTTACTATAAGAACACAATTTATGACCATTTTAGTAACTATTCTAACATCGCTTTATGACAAATCTTGTTTTGAAAAATATGGCGATAAGTGGTATTATCTATTCCTTGGGAGATTGGATTGCATAGGTCTATATCTCAAAATCATTTGCATGTGGTAGAAATGTATATTGTTCATGTTGTCTTCATGGTTCTTTTTCTCATGATTACTATCATCCTAGTGAGGTAACACCTTTGTGTTCTTTCTTCTCTTACAATTCATACTTGTTTAATTTGAATATTTTTTGAGTTCCTTGCAATAAGGGTATGACTAACAAATATGGTTATACAGGCTCTATTTCCTTTACTTGAACTTGATGCTATGATTTATCATTTGACATTTTTATTATTTTGATGTTGAACTTGAAGCATATGATGATACGATGGTATGATCATGATGCTATGATTACAAGTTTATGGTGTTTTTTTTTGTTTATATGATATTATGTGACATTCTAATATGGATTCGTGCGTATAGCCCATATCCATTCATAATGTTTCTCCAAATCATCCCTTTGTTCCTACATCTTTGCTATCAATTTGTTTGCCATCTTCTATTGGGAGTATGGAGATAAGTAAGATCAAGGTTCATGAACTTATAGAGCTTACTTTCTCCATGTGGATCTTGTGTGAGTAGACATGGAAAATTTGAAGAAGGATTTAGATGAGCTATACTCTAAACCGATGCCAATCTAAAGTAGATATTTGGCTATGATATCATGACAACCAAAACTCCTTGGTGCAGGACAACCCACTTCACCATCATGTAATCAATAAGTTCACTAAGGTCATTAGGACCTCTAACCATGCTTCAAAACATTACTTTTATCTTTGGATCACATTGTACGACCATATTTCTAGGATTGGCAATTTATAAGCCCCTGGCTAGCTATTGGTCATAAATGATCCCACATCTTAGGAATAGGTGTTAGCATGGTTATGTTTCATGTTTTTCATGTTTAGATCCATTAAGAATTAGAAAATAAAGTCTTTGACCAAGTTTGGTCACTAGGGGCATTATAATGCACAAAAATGCAAAGTTGGTGAAAAAGTTGTTTGACAACTTTTGAGAAACTTTTTAAAAAATTGTTAAACATTCAAAATCTCTTCCCCAAATAGCTAGTAGATTCAAATGAACCTTGTAACTATATTAGATAATTATTGATAAAAATATTCAATCTATTTTCCAAATAATCAATGATAATTGGACCTTTGTACTTGTAGACTAGCATTTTCTACCTACAACTTGGTAATCTATTGGTGGATGTTCTACACGATTCTAGCAGAGGCATAGGTTGGATCATTGTGCCTTGCATTCACTTCATAGAACATGTTGGTCACTGCATCTCTCTCATCTCCATTGGAATTCCTTCTAGCATTTTTATCATATTACTCACTCCAAATACTCTGTGAGCCTCTATATACCTAGCCTCTTCGCTTATGTATGGAACAAAAAAAATGTAGCATTCTCTGTTAATATAAGCTCTGAATTTGTAGTGTTATTATTTGTCTCAATTAATTCTATCTTAATAATAAGGCCTTATCTTTTCCTTTAGGTTTATAGTGGAGGTTTGATGAGGCCACTGATATATTCTAGTCCTTGTATGTAGACAAAAATATACATGGGGAGGCTATTGAATCAATCTTTATTATCCATATGTATGGCATTGTTTTTCTTTGGATTTCTCTCATTTTCCTAAAACTCTTTTGATTTCCTATATGCTATATAAGATACTTCTACAAATCATTAATTTTATAATCTTATTTTAGAAGTTGAGAATTTAGTGCCTCAATATTTTTATTTGCTAGTTGAAGCATCCACTCCAAGTCTTGTTTTTATGACTATAGGTTAGAAAGATCCACTTAAAGTTTACTAATTTCTTCACAAAATTGGTGCTCAAGAAAATATTTTGTCTAATTTTGTTTTTTGAGTTGCTTCCAACTCATTAAAGTCATTTGAACTAAAGTTTCAGTCAAAAGCTCTAGCTGCAAGTGTAGAAGTTATCGATTCATTTTTAAATTGCCCTTTGTCAACCCTTCAAGATTTTTCTCCCCAAAATCTTGGGCTATCTCCACCATTAGCTTCTAATTTACTGTCACCATGAAATTCATAATCATATGCAAATTATCTCTTAATTGTATCTATCATGCTTGAAACATCTCAAAGTGAAAAGAAATGATTTATAATCTAGTCTAATGCAAAAATTATCTTTTCAACAAACTTTACTACATTAGCCTTGCCTTGAAGAAGATCATTGCAAGATTATGAATAAGAGAGTTCAACTTAGAATTTGGCCTATAGAGAACACACATGCTATAGTCTAGAAAAGATTTCAAGTTTTGAAGGGGAATAAAACCAGAAGCATTTAGTGGGATATTCCCAGAATGAGCATGCTCAACAGAGTTTGAATGAATAAAACCTTCAATAAGCTCCAATATTTTTTGAAATTCATCTTTGAGTTAGAAGAGACTTTATTATGTTTGAAACATGTGAATGGACTGATTTCATCTCTAGAGGATGCAACCTAAACATTTGATGCAATTATGCAATGAAATATAGTTGACAGACTATCTCAACTATAGGAAAAGCATAAGTTTCTACATAGGTATATGTACATTCAATAACTATTTCTAGCATCCTACCTACATATTCTAATAAAAACATAATATAATCAATAAAGTGTGCTATTGGTGTGATTGAACACCACATAGGAATGTGGTGTAATAATTTAACTCCATTATGGCTTATTACAACCCCATCCTAACCTATTTGTCTTACTCAGCACCAATTACACACCTTAAGCCTCATAGACATCATAAGTATGTATCATGTTTACAATAAGTATCCATACATGTTTGGACTCATTAAAAGTCTACATATTGAACCCATCATGTAGTAGTTTGGAACTTAAATGTCTAGTGCACAATAAATCATTTGTTAGTTGAATATTTTTACTAGTCTTAGGTGTACCACATTATGACTAAAACTTTGTAGGATTTCAAAACCCTCACCATCACTATCCTTACTCATCTTATACACTAGATGCATGTAAGCATTTACATATATTTTTTAAGGTTGAAGTTTGGACCTTTGGTCCATTCACTCACTCCAAGATGTCCATGATTGTGGCTTCCCTATCAAAAGATCTAATACTTGTCAAGGTTGCTAAAATGTACAAGGAATCAACAACCCATTAGATTATCTATGTAATTTTGACTGTAAATATGATAGATAGATGCTCAAGTAAAGAAAATCAAACTTGAAAATGTTGATCAATGGAGAGTTGGGAATGCAAGATCAATGTATGAGCACTTAAAAACCTCAAAAATAGCCATAGGATAGTGGTAATTTTTAAGGAATGGGAGCAACAAGTCTACCTGTGACTATGTAAAATATAGGATAGTTTGATAGGAAATAGTATGATTGAACTATTAGGTATTGTGAAGTGTCCATCTAAGGCTTGGAATAATAACATAGCTATTTAGTATCAAATTTTTCTTATTTGAATGAACTAAAGTTTATAATAATTACTTAAGAGTTCACTAATTGATTAAATTTTCCATGATTTTTATGCTATATTTTGGGTCACCATGGCAATATTTGACTCTTGGATATGATGATTGGCATTCGTTTTCTTACATTTTTTATCAAATTCTTGCAGACTTATGTACTCATGAAGTTTGATTCACAAGAAATAGTTCAAGGAACAAATGTTTGGTCTTATCTATAATTTATCTTAATTTTGACAATGCATAAGAAATCTTTTTTTTAATTGTCAAAATGAAATACATTAAACCAAATAGTAATGTACACTTCTCAACTTGTATAGACTATAGAATGCACTCAAACCTGGAAAATGATTCACTTGTATCCTTGGCTTCTATCACATCATTCATTCATTCATACATACATACATACATACATATACTCATACATATATACATATATATGTATATATGTATATGTAAGTATATATATGTATACATATATATGTGTATATATATATATATATATCTATATATATATATAGATACATACACATATATATATGTATGTATATATATATACATACATATATATATACATACATATATATATATACATATATATGTATATATATATATATATATATATATCTATATATATATATAGATACATACATACATATATATATGTATGTATATATATATATATATACATATACATATATATGTATACATATATATACATACATATACATATATACACATATATATGTATAGGAGAATAAAAAGATGTAGCATTTTTTCATTTTCATATATTTTTGAGACTTAAGAGAACAATATTAGAGAAGTTAAACCGAAAACCAAAAACCATTTAATGTTCATCAAAGAGTGCATCAAGACTTCTACATAGAAATTATTATAGAGAAGTCAAACTTAATATCAAAACTATTTATATGTTCAATTAGGAGATCAGATGTTTGGATGACCAAAGGAATCAGGTTTAACAAATTTGCATCCCCTTCGAAGAAAAACATTTCAAGTTGTCACTTATCAAGCCAATCCAAACCAAACTGTACTTCAATAATTTTAACTCTAATTTTGAGGAGAACAATATTATTGGCTAGCACCCATTGTATCCCATCCTTCTCATCATAGGTAACATGTTTCACACAAGTTAGTTCACAAACACTTCTAGGTAGGCTCTTTAAAAGAGAACACTCATACATATTAAATTCAGATAAATTTTTTAATTGTTCTATTTCCTATGGAAATTCCCTCAAACCCACACATACTGAAATATCTTTGTATCCTTGCCTTGGGCGGTTTCTAATTGATGATGGAAGATATTTTAGGCCTGACAGTACTAACAACCTTATCACTCTTAGAGATCTTGGATTTCCAAGGTCATATGGTAACTTATGAACCTAATGGCAGTTGGTAATAGATCACAATTGGGCATAAGGAAACTATAAAATATTTTGGGGTAACTCCTCTAAACCAATGTAGTGATCCATGTAAAACCCTTATAGCTTGGTATTGTTGAATGTGGGTGGATGTTAAAACCTTCACATAAGCTCAAAGATAGCTTCTCTAAATTTTTTATTACTTGGCTCTAATTTAATACACTAGTGTTATCACCCTCTCCAAGTGTTCATATTTGAGTTGAGTGGGTGAAGATATGGTCCTAAAAACTTTTACTATTATTCACTTTATGCCATAATTGAATACCATGAACAATTTTAGTTTCTTCATTCATTTCAAAAATAGAGGAAGATAGTATTCACTTGTAGAAAAGAGTACTATCAAAGCCCCCATCTTAGGAAAATTCATCTTGTATCACTAATTTTCCTCCATTGGACTAGTGCAAATAGAGACAATTTGAGTGTCAAATAGTTTATCACCATGCAACCCCACATCCTTGGAGAATAATCCTCCTTCTTAGGCACTAGAAACCTCTTCTTTTGTACTATATCAACTTGGAATCCTAGATACAAGGCCAAATTCCTCAGTACCTTTTGCCAAGAAAAGTACAAATCATAGATACTCTCATGAGACAGTAAAACTATCCTCCTTGGATTACTGCTAGTTAAGCTCAAGAGGTCTTAGCTTGGTATTGTTGAATGTGAGTGGATTATTGTAGCTATCCTCCTTGGATTATTGCAGTTTGGCGCAACATTGCAAAATTACCAATATTGCAATGGTGTGTTTTCTTACATTAATATATAATCACTCTAATTCCTTATACATTGGGGAAAAAGTATTAAATTAAAGCATAAATAAATGACATGATTTGATGTTATTAATGTGTCCATGCACCATGCAGGAAGTATGAGTAGGTATTATATATTATAATATCATACATTCTTAAATATGTATTATATATATATATATATATATATATATATATATATATATATATATATATATATATATATATATATATATATATATATATATATATATATATATATATATATATATATATATATATATATATATATATATATATATATATATATATATATATATATATATCTACATATAACTTCCAATCAAAAGGATGAAGTTTAAGAAGATCCACAAAAAATAAAATATAAATTTGAAAACCTAAGAATAAGGACTCCAACAATATAAAGACACACAACCATATATTGTGAATATCCTTTGCAATTAACAAATATTTCACCTAAGTATACTCTAGAATCCACAACATGCTTCTTGTTACTTAAAGGAATACATAATACCTAATCTTTGAATGGATAAAAAATTCAAGTAAATAAAATTTGGTTCAAAGACATGTTTCAACAAATAACTTCCACCAAACTAGCCATCTATAGAAAATGGCTTATCGATTTCTACCATTACTATGTGTTTGAATTATTTGCCTTTTTACAAATTAGGAGGTTTTTTCCAAGAAGAAAAGTTCATAGAAAACACTTAGCAGTGATTGACCACTGGTCATAGCTCATGGTGGACTATCAGGCCTTTTTCCCAACCATGTTAAAATTGCTTATGACTTTTTAGTCAGTAAAAACTTCTATGATGATGTTATGTTCTGTGACTTATAATTAACAAAAGATGGACAAGGTATATGCCAAAAAAATCTAGACTTGGAGAATAGTATGAACATTCAATTAGTATACCCAAACTGGAATAATACTCATCTTTTTAATGGGAAATGTGAGTGGATATTTTTCTATTGAGTTCACTATAGATGAGGCCAAAGCTCAATTGGAGTAGCATTGCCCTGGGGTGGTGGCTTGTGCTGAAATTTTGGCACTCATTGCTAGAGATTTTGTCTTTGTAGTAGTGAGAACTGATGACTCAGAGAACTCCTTTTCTTTTGTTAATGTTTCTTTAATGTGGATTTTATATAATTCATTAGTTTGTTTTACTATCTACTATAGAATAAGAATCTATATTGATACCTCTTTGACTGAAAATAAAGAATATTCATAAAAATGAAAGATACAAATTATACAAAACATTATCAATTATTGTAAAAGCTTTGTTCTCATAGGAGCCTTTTAAACTGCACAAAATTTGATTATAAATCATAATTGCTCAGTGGAGACTTAGGATATCATGCACATTTCTTCCTCCTTCCCATTTTTTTGTATGAAATAAATCATGTGATGTACAAAACTATGGTGTGGAGGTAGAAATGTGCATGATACCCTAAGTCTTACACCAAGCAATTATGCTTTAGAATCAAATTTTGTGCAGTTTAGAAGGCTCTTATGAGAGAAAAGCTTTTGCAATAATTGACACAGGCCGTCTAAATTTCTACCAAGTGTTGGCCTCAATTTAGACATCATGTGTTCCATTTTCCATTGATTCTGTCGTCCATGGTATGGCACCACCATAGAAGATTGAAGGGATCTTTGTCACAATTTTGACAATGGTTGGTCAATTCTACCATCAAAGATTTGTCACCACTGTAGAAGATTAAAGGGGTCTTGGTCACAATGTTGACAATGGTTGGTCGATTCTGCTATCAAATGTTTGGCACTACCATGGAAGATTATGGGGTCTTCATCACAATTTCAATGACAATTAGTCTTTTTCTATCAAATGTTTGGCCCCACCATAGAAGTTTGAAGGGGTATTGGTCACAATTTTGACAATGGTTGGTCAATTCTACCATCAAAGATTTGACACCACCATAGAAGATTAAAGGAGTCTTTGTCACAATTTTGATGATAGTTGGTCATTTTTGCCCTCAAAATTTTGACCAACAATGGATGCAAATGAGGAAATAGGAGTTCAAGTTGGACTAAGAAACCTGATGAACCTCTCATCAGTTGGTCAACCTTTTTAAAGTCAAAATTTTGACGAATAATGATTGTGAGAAAAAATCCACTAAAAAAGATCGACGATAGTTTTAGTCATCAATTTGACCAATTGTGGTCAAAATTTTGACCTTTTCTCGTCGAAATTTAGGGCTAAATTTTCTAGTGGTCTAAAATCTTGGCCAGGGTTTCTAAAGGTATGCTTTCCTTCTATAGATCACATGATGTTGGTGGTGAGAGTTAATTAGAAATGCTCATCTATTATTGAGAAGACATTCTAAACACTAGTATTTCTCATATGGCTAGACTAATAGTGCTCCAAGCGTAGTCCTAGGGTAGGGAGGGCCTTTCTTATCAAAAAATTATGAGGGGATTGATATGGTCCATGTTTGGGAGGTTAAGCATAAGCTAATGCTTCTCATCTTATCTAAAAGCTGAGGCTTGTACAACCATTACGATACTCTCTATTTAGATTTTGTATATTCTTCTACCATTCTTTACTATGCATTTTCTTTCTCTTGTGAATATTGAATATCATAGAATTACTGGTAATGATTTAAATTGTTTCTATAATTATGATAGAAATCAGTTATTTCAGTTGGTTTTTGTTTTAGTTGGATGTTAGTTCAGTTAATTTCACATGAAATATAATTAGTGATGTTCACTTCAGTAAATTGGTTGAAGTATTGTTTTCATATCTATTTTTAATTCAAAATATAGCTCTATCATTTTAGTTTTAAAAATTTATTTGTAACATAAATTATCAGAGCATTGGGTTCAACACTAAACCTTTGGCACGCCACCTAACAAGATTAGTAAACCTAATATTTTCTTAGATTAAATGTAATAGGATGTATGTACAAAAGACACCTCACAAGAAAGCATGACATCCCATCTTCCCATACTTGATTAAGAACATGCCAAACTATGATTATACTTGTTGTTCCATGCCTCAGGACAACAAAACCTTAAAACATCTCTGCAATGAATGAGGAAGGAAAGAATCAGGTGGACTCCTACAAGAAAAGAAGCTTATAGAAACAAACTGATTCAAACTTGCAATGCCCACCAAGCTAACCCTATTATGTACTTTCATAGATCTTGGATGGTGCAAAGGATGTATAAAACCAAAACTAAAACTAAATGACAAGCTAAAAATAAAATTTTAGAGTAATCAAATCTACATTGTAACACCCTTAGAAGAGGAAATTTTTGTAAATAAAGGCTGTTGTAAATGTAGCAGAGAATTTTTAAATAAATTGGTCTATTCATGTGTTCCTTCTACTTGTAATTTATTTTATTTTATTGTAAATGTGTAAAAATTGACATAAGGAAATTGTAAATGTATTTAGGAAAATAATTAAGAAAACATGAACAACAATGAGATTTTTTTAGACCATGACATTGTCCCTAAAAAAATTTACTACCTCCTACTGAACTGCTACTTCAATTTTTGCAAGATACATAAATGAAGTTATACAATATGGAGAAGAGGATGAACGAATTGGAAGCCTAGATTGGGAAAAACCAAGAGGAAATGCAATCCTCACCCCATCCTAGAACTAAAATAGAAATCTCTAAGCACAACAAGAAAATCTATCAAGCCTCACTTACCCAAACTAAGAAACAAAAGAAACTTGAAATAATAAGTGACCTATCTATGAACATTAAAAAGATCAAACCACCCAAGTTCTCTAGTTTTGAATCTAGAGAGGATGCAGAGACCTAGTTAACATAAATGGAACAATATTTTGAGATTAGGAAATTTTCAAAGACCTCAAAGGTAGTTTGGGGAATATACTATTTTTCAGGGGAAGCTTCCACATGGTGGGGAAACACCAAGGTTGAGTTGAATTTATAAACAACTAAAATTACTCGGGAGAAGTTTATAACCATCTTTAGGAACTGTTGAATACCCTAAACTTTCTATCACCAAAACCTATTGAATTTCCAAAATCTCAAGCAAGGAGATATGACTGTATATAAGTATTGAGAGAAATTCATTCATTTTTTGAAATATATACCTCCATACCAACAAGATAGAAATATGAAGGTGAGAAAATTCGTCATGGGGTTAAATAATAGGATCCATAGGGTAGTTGATTTTCTCACTCCTCAAACCATGAAAGAATCCTTAGAAAAGGTTGTATGTCAAGAATATAAAATCAAGTGAGATGATTTTATCTGAGATAACAAAAGGAAAACAAGTTGGAATATAGAAGGTGTAGATATTAGATCCCAAAAGAAGCATCTTAAGGACTAAAAATCCAAAAAACTATAACCAAGAGGGAATGGTATTAAATATTGCAAAAGTAACCTCAATACAAGTAAGAATGGCAAGGGAAGTGAGAAGAAGGGGCCACCTTCAAGATGCTATAATTGTGGAGGAGATCACTCTACTAACAAATGCCTTGATAAGACAAACACCAACCAACTACCTTGACCACCCCTTCCACCACAACGTCATGTTTACCAGAAACAAATTCACATGACACTTGATAATTGGTAGACATAAAAATAGATAGCCCTGATTGAAACTTTGAGTAAGATCTACGAAAATCCTATTTCTATATTAATTGATAACAGTGCCTTTGAATGCTTTATATCACTTAAGTTATTAAGTATATTTCAAAAGAAATATTTTTTTTTAATGGAAGACCATGGACATTCAAGTATGCAAACTAGTCAAGGGCTAAGGTAGAGCAATGTTTATTGGAGGCACAAGTTGATTTTCCAAACTTATTTGTTGAACTAAAGTTGTGTGTAGCACCTCTTGGGGCTTACAACATTATTATAGGCATTAACTAGCTTTGTGAGTGAAGGGTCAAGGTTGATTTTCTTTTCGAAATTATAAATTATTTGGATGACCAAGGAAAACCTATAAGCATTAAGGGAGTAATACATGAAATTAAACCTAGACAGACATTTGCCATGCAACTCAAGAAATGTAGAAGAAAAGGTTGTGAGATTTTTCTAGTAAGGATTGAATATTCAAGGAAACATATGGATGCCACCTACAAAGAAATATTGAAGGAATCCTTTAAGGAGAAGTATCCATACCTTAAGAAATTCTAGGATGTGTTTCTAGAAGAACTCCCCAGACTACCTCCATCTAGAGTTTTTTTATTTTACCATAGATTTAGTACTAGGAGCAAAACCAATTTCTCGAGCTCCTTATCAGATGACTACAATAGAATTAATGTAATTACAATTGCAATTATAGGATATGTTAGATAATAAGTTTATTTGACCCAATGTTTTGCCTTGGGGAGCACCAGTACTATTCATAAGAAAGGACAAAACTATGAGATTGTGTATAGATTATAGGAAGCTCAATAAAGTCACCATCAAGAACTGATACCCATTTCCTAGAATTGATGACCTTTTTGATCAAATGAAAGGCACTACAGTATTTTCAAAGATTGATTTAAGGTCGGGGGTAAGTCCACCAAGTTGTGGTGCCAAAAGTGGGGTACAAGTGGCCAATTTTTATTTTTATTTTCCTAAAATCAACAATTTATGAACTTCAACAACAATTTAGAGATAGTTACACTCAAAATTTTAAGATATGACAAAAACAAAAGTAATATTCCTTTGAATCTAGTTTCTAAACTACTATTTTTTTTCCAAAATTGCTTAGTTTTAGGTCCTCAAAAAAGGGGGCCACAGAAAGTGGTACTATTTTTTCAAAAAAATTATAACATAGTGCAAAGTGTGGGCTCCTATAATTTTTTAAATTTTTTTTTAAAATTCTTTAATTGCTTTGGTCAAAAGTTACTGAGCACCATGTAGTTTATCCTAGATTGTTTGGATAATGTTATAATGTGTATTTTTTTAAAAAAAATTTATAATTGGACACATTTCAAAAATGTGAAATATCTATGTGCTCCCCTTAAAAATGATTGAAAACTAATCTAAAATCAAAACTTTTTTTTCAAAGTATGTAGAATGGAGTCTAGTTTCTAAAAAACTAAGTTGTTGTGAAATTTGATGAAAGAGCTAAAATCTACAGCCCAATTAGTACATGTTGGTTTTTGAGAGAAAATAGAAATACATTCAAAATAAATTATAGTTGAAAGGCTTAAAATAGTTCAAATTCAAAATAAATTATATGGTTAGATAGCCAACATAGAGATCTACAATATCATGTAGCCTAATTTTATCGATGCTCAACCATGAGGAAACTTGAAGGAGAGCACACAAGAGAAATCAATCTTTTTTTGTATGTTTTTTGCAAAACACATCTCAGACTAGTTTAGAGACTCCAAGCTTTTAGGTTGGTTTCCCCAGAAAAATCCAAGCCTTAAGATTAGTAGAATCCAAAGCTTTAAATAGTGCATGTACTATTTAAAATATTTTTAAATTTAGGCTTACATTGCGCACACACACTATAGCACATATGTGTTAGATTGTGGTGACTAATTGGGGAAGTATTGTACATACTCCATAATTCCAAGGTGAGGTTTGCGGTCAAGCCAGGCTAGACCCCAAGGAGGGGTTTGGGAGCAGAGCCCCTAACAAGATTTTTTCGGGCCCTATTTTATTAGGATTTTGGGTTAACGTGCTATTATTAATTATAACCCTTAAATGGTAAAAATACTTGTATAAAAGGGCTTGGGGTTAGGGATTAATTCATTGTTGTGATGAAAACATTGGTTCTTGTGGCAGTATTGAGCTGTAAGGGATAACAATCTATAATCCTATAGACTTTCCTATAGACTTTCCTATAGAGGTTATTCTTTTAGTTATCCTCTATAGGAAAGTCTCATAGTTGAGTGGGAGCAATGGTAGACATGGTTAAGCTAAAGGTTGATAGGTTTAATGGGCAAAACTTTCAGTTATCAAAGATGCAAATGGAAGACTATCTTTATCAGAAGGATTTATGGAAGCCATTGGAAGGAAAAACCAAAAATCAAGAATCTATGTCAAATGAAGACTGAGATCTTTTGGATAGAAAGGCATTTGAAAGCATTTGATTATGCCTTGCACCATTTGTGGTATTTACAAAAGCAAAGACAATAGAAGAGTTGACGCAAACCCTAGCAAATTTGTATGAAAAGCCCTTCACTTCAAACAAGGTATTTCTCATGAAGATTTTGTTTAATATGAAAATGGTAGAAGGTGGATCTATTGTGGATCATTTAGATAAGTTTAATACTATTACTAGTTAGTTATCTTCTATGGGTATAAATTTTGATGAGGAAATTAGGGCTGTCTTAATTTTGTGTTCTTTGCTTGAAAGTTGGAATGGCTTTGTAATGGCTATGAGTAATTTTGTTCCTAGATCTAATACCCTAAAATATGATGATGTGATTAGTGTTATTTTGAGTGAGAAAACTTGTAGGAAAATCTTAGGTGGATCTACATTAGGAAGTGCTTTGAATTCACAAAGTTGAGGCAAAACAACTGAGAGAGGAAGTAATTTCAAAAATCATGGGAAATCAAGAGGAAAGTCAAAGGGGAGGAAGTCTCAATCGAGAGGACCGAACAACTGCAAGTACTATGGGAAACTAGGGTATAAAATAAATATTTTTAGACTTGAAAGCAAAATTAAGGAGGTAAACCAAATGGAGATAGGCAGGCAAATGTGGTAACAAATCCAAAGAGGATGCTTTTCTTTTGTCTTTTGAAAGTGTTGATGATTCATGGGTTTTAGATTCTGGTGCTTCATTTCATGCTACACCTCATATAGGTTATTTTGTTGATTATGTCCAAGGGGATTTTAGACTTATTTATTTGGGGGATAATGAACCCTGTTAGATTGTTGGAAAGGGAAAAGTTAAGGTTAAATTGTAGAATTGGAATTATATGAGGTAAGACATGTTCCAAGTTTGAGTAGGAATTTAATTTCAGTAGTGCTACTCGGTGATGAGGGGATTGTAGTTACTTTTAATGATAAAAATTGAAAGGTTTCAAAAGGTTCCCTTGTAGTAGAAAACTGTGTGAAAATAGGTACCTTATATCTTTGTACAGGTCATATTGTTCCTTCTACTTTAATTTTTTTAGAGAAAAATGAATGTTTAGGAATAGTTGTTGTAGATTCTGATACAATACTGTGGCACAACAAACTTGGGCATATGAATGAGAAAGTATGAAAGTACTTCATTGAAAGAAAGTTTTACCAAATTTTAAATGTGTTAATATGGATTTCTATGAAAGTTGTGTGTACGAAAAATAAAAGAGAGTGATTTTTTGAAGACGAGGAAGGAAAATAAAAAGGAGAAATTAGAGCTTGTGCATACTAATGTATGGGGATTGATTTAGGTATCTTCCCTTGGTGGCTCTTATTATTATGTTATATTCATTGATAATGCAACTAGAAAAGTATGGGTTTATTTCCTTAGACAAAAATATGATGTATTTCAAACTTTCAAAAAATGGAAATGCTTGGTTGAAAATGAGACTGGTAAGAAATTAAACTGTCTCAGATCTGATAATGGTGGTAAGTATTGCAGTCATGAATTTGAAGATTATTGCTCCACTAATGGTATTCATAGAAAAAAAACTATTCCAAGGACTATAGAGGAAAATGGAGTGGTTGAATGCATGATAAGAACTATAATGGAGCATTCAAGGAGCATGAGGTTACATGCTAGGTTGCCCTTACATATGTGGGTGAAGGCTATCAATACTACTATATATTTGATTAATAGAGGTCCCTCTACTCCTTTGGGTTGTGGTATTCTAGAGGAAGCATGGACTGGTAAGAAGGTGAGTTATTCTTATCTCAAAACCTTTAGTTGTGAAGCATTTTCTCATATAGATTCTGAAAATAGAACCAAGCTACAAGATAAGTCAAAGAACTATGTATTTGTTGGATATGGCATTAATCAATTTGGTTATAGGATTTGGAATTTTAAAAATCATAAAATTGTAAGAAGCAAGGATATCATATTCATTGAGAAAGTATTGTACAAACATCTATTGTAGAAACATGAGAAGAAAGAAGATGATTATGTAGTGTTGGATGATACTCTAAAAGGTGATGTTCTAGCCATTCTTCATGATGTACAATAACTGCAACAACAAATACCACACACACCAGTTAATGTTAGATAGTCAATAAGGCAAATTAGACCTCCATAAAGATTGTCTCCCTCTTTGTAATCCATTTTACTAATAGATGGTGGTGAACCTAGATGTTATGATGAAGTTGTACATGTGGATACTAAGATTCAATGGGAGTCTACGATGAAAGATAAAGTGGACTCTTTGCTAAAAAATAAGACATGGGATTTATGAAAGTTGCTTGTAAGTAAAAGGTCTTTACAAAATAAGTTGGTTTATAGGTTAAAAGAAGAGGATGTAGGTAAGAAAAGATTTAAATCTAGGTTAGTTGTAAAAGGATTTGTACAGAAGAAGGGCATTAATTTTGATGAGATATTTTCTCCTATTGTTAAGATCACTTCTATCCATACTATTTTAAGTATTATGGCTACTAAATATTTTCATTTAGAGCAAATTGATGTTAAAAAAACCTTCCTTCATGGTGATTTGGATGAAGAGATATATATAGCTCAGCCATAGGATTTGAGGTCAAAGGTAAGGAGAACTTAGTGGCAAATTGAAGAAAAGTTTATATGGCTTGAAGTAAGCACCTCAACAATGGTATCTAAAATTTGACATCTTTATGCATGAGCATGGATATAGTAGGTGTCATTTAGATCATTGTGTTTATTTGAAGATGTTGGATGATGATAGCTACATTATTTTATGTTTATATGTTGATAATATGCTTATAGCCTAGGTCTAACATGGATTAGATTAAGGGCTAAAACGTTAGTTAGCACATGCATTTGCTATGAAGGATTTAGGGGCAACAAAAAAAATCCTTGGTATGAAGATTTTTAGAGATAGGAAAAATAGGAAATTGACACTATCTCAAGCTAATTATGTTGAGAAGGTGTTGTTGATGTAGGAGCATCTTGGGTTGCACTGCTATCTTGCATGTTTTCAATTTTTACCTTGCTATTGAAACTGTGTTCTGCTAAAATTGTATTTTCTAGTTTCTGTGTGCTTGTTATAGACCATGTAACTAATTTTACATAATGAATGAGAGGCTTCATAATTCAAGGATTATATATTTCCTAGATTACTATCTATGGTCCAAGGTACAAGTTCTAACTCCTTATAGGTTGGGCGATATGGCAATTCTGCTGGAGTATTGATTTCTAGTAGTTCTATGCGATAGTTTTCTATGCTTGACTTTCAGGTGGGATACACACTTTTCCTTGATGAAATAGCCTTTGTGCACTAAAGGGATTGTATAGGACCTAAATATCTACCTATAGTTTGAAGCATGAGTTCTAACTCAATCAGAGCTAGGAGATATCATGATTTTTTTTAGACATCAATTTCTAGACACTTAATTGCTGATGTAGGCCAACTTGTGTATTTATTGTTAGGTTTACTTTCATTCAATATTTTCTAAGACAAAACTTGTGGCTTCTCTATGTTATAGAATTATCTATAAGCTATTTTGGCTAGTTTAAATAGAGTGTTTAGGCTTAGAGCTAGGATAGTTAGGAGTTTTATAAGAGATGATTGGAGAGCAGAACTGGAAAGTGCAAATTTGAAGCTAGATTTTAGATCATGAATGTATTTGTATCTAGCTATAATCCAAAAGGCCTTACAACTAGGCATGTATGTTTAATATTTGAAGAATCAATGAAAGATTTTACTCTTCCTCCTTTGGTTGTTGATTCTATGTGTTACATTTTCACTGTGTTAATGCTTGCGGGGTGGTTTAGAGAGTTGGGCGTGCCATTGGTGCTGGTTTTCCCTATCTTTCTTTGTGTCTGATGGTATTAGAGCTTGAGGTTCATCCTTATGGACATTGGATCATGTAGAACCCTGATTCAAATATTGGTTGTAGGTTTGTAGATATACAAATTTGACTTATAACTTGTAGAGGGTTACAATCTTCGAGGAACCTAATTTGTAAAGATGGTTCGTGGTAGAGGAAATGCTAATAATGTTATATTGGATTAATTGAGACAAATTATAGCTAGTTAGATGCTATGGAGACAACCCAAAGGAGAGGAGCACATCTTGATGATGTAAGTGATGATGAAGCAACAACACCAAACCATAATCTATAACTTGAACAAAATTAAGATGAGGAAAGATTGTTGAGAGTATTATCTAGGATAAATTCAAAGCCTACTATAGAAGTTGATTCTTATGATGGAAAATTGGATACCAATGTTGTATTAGATTAGATCTTAGATATGGAGAAGTTCTTTGAGTATGAAAACACTCCTAATAATAAGAAGGTGAAGATTGTAGTCACTAGGTTGAAAGGTCATGCATCACTATCGTGGGAGCATTTGTAAACTAATAGATGACAGAGAGGAAAGGAGAAGATAAAAACTTGGCCGAAGATGGTAAATAAGGTAAAGAAAAAATTCCTCCCTATTGGTTACCAAGTTAGCTTGTTGAGAAAGATGAAAAATTTGAAACAAAAGGACATGACTGTAAAAGAGTATACCAAAGAATTCTATAGATTAGATATCATATTTGGACATGTGGATGATGATATTGAGAAAATTGCAAGGTACATAAATGGATTGAGATCTGGAATTAAAGATGAAATAAGTTTTGTGAAGTTGGAAAGTGTGGAAGAAGCATATCAATATGCCTTGAAAGTCAAGGAGATCTTGACAAAGAAACATGAACAAAGACAAAGTGGTAGAGGTGGTAGATTCTAGAGAGGCAGAGGTAGATCTTATGGTGAAGGTGGCAGATCTAATAATTTTGTGCAAGATAAAGGAAAATCTAAATGGAAGCATGATGATAAAGACAAGATTGAGTGAAAAGGTGGTATTTAATATTGAGGATATAATAGATATTACTGAGGAAGAGGTAATTCTTATCCTAGAGGGGGTTTCCATGGTAAATTTTTCAAATGTAGTAAAGAAGGGCATAGATATTTTGAATGTAGATCTTCTAAAAGTGGGTAGAATAATAGAAATTTTGTGATTCAAGGAGACTGAGAGTTCACCAAGTGGACCTAATGCTAGAGAAAATTTGATGGTGAGAAGGACCTTATGTAATAAGAGAAGTGATGAGGAACCTATCCTTAGAAGAAGTCTTTTCAAGACCAGATGTAAGATGGCTAGAAAATGCTGCAAAGGTAATCATTGATAATGGAAGTTCTACAAATTTGGCATTAGAAGAGTTGGTTACAAAGTTGTAGTTGCAGAGGTTGAAACATCCCAAACCTTATCATGCTTCATAGATCAAAGATGAGCATAAGATATTGGTAAGTGAGCAATGTATTATGAAAGTTCAAAATTGGACATTACTTTGATGAAGTGTTGTGTGATATTATGCCCATGGATTGTTGTCATATTTTGTTGGGTAGACCTTGGCAATATGATAGATATGTTTTATATGATAGAAGATTGAATCAGTATACTCTTTGGATAAACAGGAAGCCATTGATTGAAAGTCCAGATGAGGTTAGTTGTACTGCAATAAAAGTTTGCATGGTTAATGGAAAACAATTTGAAAAGGAAGTAAAGAAGAATCAAGTTTGTTTTGCCATAGTTCCTAGAGGACTAAGTGTTGGTAGTAATGATAGAGTGACATTAGAAATTGCAAAAAATTTTAATGAGTATAAAGATATTTTTTCTGAATTCCTGATGGTTTACCTCTAGTAAGAAATATAAGTCATTGATTGGATCTAATTCCTCGAGTTAGTTTGCTAAACAAAGCACCATATAGATTGACACCTACAAAGAATGAAGAACTTAATAGATAAGTGCATGAGTTACTACAAAAGGGTTAATCAGAGAAAGGTTGAGCCCCTATTTTGTACATCCTATATTAGCACCTAAAAAGAATGGAGAGTGGAGAATGTGTACTAATTCTAGAGCTATTAATAAAATGATAGTGAAATATAGGTTTCCTATTCCAAGGATGGATGAAATAATGGATTGTTTGAATGGAGAAAAGTATTTTACTAAGATTGATATGAAGAGTGGCTATCATCAGATCATAATTAGAGAAGGTGATGAATGGAAGACTACTTTCAAGACAAAAGATGGTATGTATGGATGGTTGGTTATGCCTTTTGGTTTGACTAATGCACCTAGTACTTTCATGAGGTTGATGAATGAAGTTCTAAAAAGATTCTTGGGCAAGTTTGTGATTTTTTATTTGGATAACATTTTGATGTTCAATAAGACTAAGGAAGAACATATTAAGAATATTAGACAAGTATTGTAGAGGTTGAAAGAGGAAAAGTTTCTGATTAATCTAAAAAAGCGTTCTTTTATGCAAGAGGAGATTGTGTATTTGGGATTTGTAATTTTAGCAGATGGATCCTAAAAAGGTTAAAGCAATTTTGGAATAGCCTACACCTAAGAATGTGGGTGAGGTAAGATCATTTCATGGTTTGGCTAGTTTTTATAGAAAGTTTATAAAGAATTTCAGTTCTATTTGTAATGCTATGACTGAGACAATAAGGGGAGATAAAAAGGAATTCAAATGGACACATGGAGCTCATAAGAGTTTTGCAACTTTGAAACAAAAGGTTATTGAATTACATGTATTGGCTTTGCCTAATTTCAACAAAGTATTTTATGTTGAATGTGATACAATTGGTAATGCAATCAGAGCTATATTAAGTCGAGAAGGTAAACCTATTGCTTTCTTTAGTGAGAAGTTGAATGATGCTAAAAGGAAGTATTCTATGTGTGATCAAGAGTTTTATGATATTGTTTAAGCATTGAAGAAGTGTAGACATTATTTGATTCCTAAGGAGTTTGTGCCATATACTGATCATAAAGCTTTACAATACTTAGGAAGTCAACATAAATTCAATCAGAGACACATGAAGTGGGTTGACTATTTGCAGAAGTTTACATTTGTCATTAAGCATAAGAGTGGAGTTACTAATAGAGTTGCTAATGCATTGAGTAGAAGACATTCCTTGTTGACTAAAATGAAGGTTGAAGTTCTTGATTTTGATGAAATGAAAGAGTTGTATGATGCTGATCATGATTTTTCTAAGGCATGGAGAGAGTATAGATCACCAAATCTAAAAAATCACATAAGTAAGTATGATGAGTATTTCATTCAAGAAGATATGTTGTTCAAATGTATTTAGTTGTGTATTCCTAGAAGTTATATGAGGTTGAATCTGATTAAGGAAAACCATAGTGGTGGATTGGCTAGACATTTTGGAATTGACAAGACATTGAGTTTGCTAAAAGAGAAGTATTATTGGCCACAAATGTATAAGGATGTTCAAAAATTTGTAAAGAGTGTTGGAGTTTGTCAAGTTGCAAAAGGAGTGAGTCAAAATACTAGTTTGTATTCAGCTATTACTATTCTTGAAAAATCTTGGAGTGACATCAATATGGATTTTGTTCATGGATTACCTCAGATAGTGAAGGGGTATGATTTTATATTTTTTGTGGTGGATACATTTTCTAAGATGGCTCATTTCATACCATGTTAGAAGACATTAGATGTTGAGCATGTTGCTAAATGTTTCTTTAAGGAGATTGTGAGATTGCATGAATTACTAAGAAGTATTATTTTTGATAGAGACAATAAGTTTGTTGGCTATTTTTTGAAGAATTTGTGGAAGAAGATGGGTACTAAGTTGAATTTTAGTTCTACATTCCATCCACAGATAGATGGACAGATAGAGGTTGTGAATAGAAGCTTGGGTAATTTGCTGAGATGTTTAGTTGGGAATAAGCCAAGTAATTGGGAGATGGTATTGATGCAAGTGGAATTTTCATTTAATAATTCTATGAATAGGAGTACAAGTAAGACACCTTTTGATATTGTTACTAAGATGAATCCTAGAGAAGTATTAGAGTTGAGAGATGTTGCTAGTGAAAAAAAGAGAAGTGCCGCAAGAGAAGAATTTTTTGATTTTATGAAATCTTTACATAAGGAAGTGAAATTAAGGATAGAACAAAGTAATCTGAAGTATGAGGAGAATACTGACCAGTCTAGGAGACATCATGATTTTCAAGTTGGTGATGAGACAATGGTTCATCTAAAGAAAGGAATATTTCTAGTTGGAACATATAGTAAGCTAAAGATGAAGAAGTTTGGACCTTGTAAGATTTTGAAGAAGTTTGATAGTGGTAATTCTTATGAAGTTGAGTTACCTAATGACATGGATATATCTCCTATATTCAATATTATTAATTTGTATAAGTATCATGAGTTAGATGATGAATTTTTTGTATTAGAAGACTATCCTAAGAATAAAATTGAAGAAGTTGAATAGATATTGGATTAGAGAATTGGTAAGAGGACAAGAGGAAAAGATTATTATAAATATCTAGTGAAGTGAAAGAACAAACTTATGGAAGATGGTTCATGGATTTCTCAATTTGAGTTGAATTCAGCTCAATTTGTGACATCTCAATGATTTAGGAGAATAATTTCTTCCAACCCTAGTTGTCTGATGCAGGAGCATCCTAGGTTCCATTGATATTCTGCATATTCTCAATTTTTACTTTGTTGCTGAAACTATATTTTCTAGTTTTTGGGTGCTTGTTGAATGCCATGTAATTAATTTTTTATAATGAATGAGAGGCTGTGCACCTCAAGAATTGAAGAATTCCTAGAGTACTATCTATGATTCAAGGCACAAGTTCTACCTCATTATAGATTGGGAGATATGGCAATTCTCCTAGAGTATCAATTTCTAGCAATTCTGTTTGATAGTTTTCTATGCTTGACTTTCAGGTTGAATGCACAATCAATCTTTGTGCACTTAAGGGTTATAGAGGACCAAAATATCTAACCATAGTTTGAAGCATGAGTTCTAACTCAATCAAAGCTATGAGATATTGTGATTTTTCTTGGACATCAATTTTTGGACACTTAATTGCTGATGCAGACTAACTTGTGTAATTAATGTTAGGTTTATTTTCATTCAATATTTGCTGAGAGCCGACTTGTGGCTTCTCTATGTTCTATATTTTGGATAGTATAAATAGAGTATTTAGGCTTAGAGCTAGGAAAATTAGGATTTTTTTTAGAGATGATTGGAGAGCAGAATTGGAAAGTGTGAATTTGAAGCTAGATCTTAGATTATGAATGTATTTTTATCTAGCTATAACCCAGAAGGTCTTATAGTTGGGCATGTATGTTGAATATTTGAAGAATCAATGAAAGTTTTTTCCCTTCCTCCTTTGGTTGTAGATTCTATATGTTAGATTTCTACTATTTCATGCTTACAGGGTGGTTCAGAGAGTTGGGTGTGCCATTAGCCCTAGTTTTCCCTATCCTTCCTTTCGTCAATTGCAACATATTAAACCATAGACAATATGACCTATAAAAAGATGAAGATGAAGATAGAAACATAAAAATATAAATATAAATATAAATGTATATAAATATACACACACACACATATAGGGAGAGGGAGTGTGAGGGAGAGATGGAGATAGAGAGAAGGGGATGGGAGAGGGTGGAGGGACAGGAGGAGAGAGGAAGAGGGTGGAGGTGTAGGGGGAGAGAGAGAGAGGGGGGGAGGATGTGAGAGGGGATGGTAGAAAGAGAGTAAGGGATCAGAGAGGGTAGGAGAGAGATAGAGAGAGACTATAGAATGGGAGAGGGTGGGATAGGGGGAGAGAGGGAGAGAGAGATAGAGATTAGGGGGTGGGATAGAGAGAGAGTGTGTGTGTAGTATCTCTCATGTTTGTAAGCTATACATTGTTATATTTTAATCCAAGAGATACTTGTAATCATGTTAGTTTTATATTTGAGATGACTAGAACGTCAAATGTTATACTTGATTTCAGCATCATAGATGGTATACAACTATGTTGTTTAGTTGATCATATTTTCTTGATGATGCCATTTTGAGATGATAGTAATTTTTATGATGATATTTGTTTATCTAGTATTTGGAAATATCTCTGATTATGTTAGATGTAGATTTAATACTATGGTCATTTAGTTCATTCTTTCTTTGTTATGCTTTATGCGAATGTGAGTGATGTAAATGGATTATTTTAGTATATTTGAATAAATGGTTAAATTAGGCGATTAATGCAATTATTGATTTGACTATGTTATTATATGCAATTGCATTTGATCATGTGTTTTAGTGTATAGGATTTAAATCCTTGGCAGTGGCACGTGGAGTTAGTGATTCAACTATTCATATTTTACCAATGTCATCCCTGTATGGTTTATGTATCTTATTTTAATGTCTAAACTAAACCTTCCATTGATTTGATAAGTACAAAATCATTTGCATTATGTGATTAGACCTATGAACATGTTTGTGTATTTAGAGGTTCACATTCTCATGAAATTTGTTAAGGAAATTTATGCAATTTTGGGTTTCAGGCTTTATTTTAATTAATTTTAATTTATGGCATCTTTTCCATGGATTAATTTTGATTACTTGGGATAGCCTATTTTATTTTGGGTTGATTCTGGGTTTAACTAGGTGACCTAGTTATTTACGCTAATCAATTAATCACTTGAAAAGTGAATAAGTATCCAAAGAGGAAAATAATTCCTCACTTCTCACTTTTGGAAATTATAGATTTAAGAGCTTTTACAAAAGCCCTCTTCTAGAGGATTTCATTTCTATTTGTTGTGAGAGCTATGAGTGTGGGATCTTTGTGAGATTGGTCTTGTTGGATCCAGCTTGGGGAGACCTAACTCTATCTCAACTTTTAGTAGCTTCCATGGGATATTTGGTTTATCTAGTTGATTCCTATTTTATCTCGTTTGGCTTTCAAGTATGGCTCTCCCATTTTTGTGTTTCAGCTCTATTTCTGGTAGCTATTTGTCAGGAGGTTGAGAACTAGTATTCCCCTCTATTTCTAAAGGTTGGTTCTCCCTAGTTGGTCAGGTATGAACATTTTCTAAGTTTTTGGGATGAGGGTTTAGGGTTTTACACCATTATGCTGGTCATTTTTGCATACATTGTCTGAACGTAAATTTTATTATATTTTTGTAGCTTTTGTTCCCAAAGACCAAATGGGTTTTATTTTTGAAATTTTTGAGTTTTGAGATTTTTACCTCGATTTGTGTATCGCCCAATTTTCTCAAGTTTTCTTGGCATGATGTTGGTCATGGACTTGGACCATCCGTAGGTTGCTAGTTAGACCATTGTTGCACTTTTATGTTGCATTAGGATGCATGCCGCATCCCTCCTCCTGAGCTTGCATTCAATTGAGTGTTATTTTTCTTGTGTTCTCATTTAGCCCTTATGTTAAGATCTTCATGATGGTGGTATGCCACACATAAGCATGTACATGTGTATTTTTTGGGTGACTTGTGAGGCACAATCTCCTAGTTATATTATGGTTGAGTTATGCTCATTGGGGTTGTGTTGGGAATATGCATGCTTATGGGCACTCATCATTATGATGAGCACAGGTATGTAGGGTACCATGGAGGGGCTTCTCTTGCAAACTTGGTGACTATTTTTGAGAGGGTTGACATGAAGAGGTTCTAATCAAGTGATAAATAATAAATTATCTAGGTAATAAATTAACATAATAAAATTTTGTGAGCACCCGATTAAATCCAAAGACACATGATTGTGCTCCTTCCATTGGGAAGTGTGAGCTACCAACACTAGCTTGGGCTATGTAATGCCAAGATACTTACTCTCTAGCCAACTCCTACATAGTGACCCATAGAGTGTTTGACCAAGACTTGGTCCACTTGCATTGTCTCATGATCTTGGTTCTAGTCATCTTTACTATCTGGCATGAGTGTTAGCCATGGACTTTTTCTTTATTTGTGTTCGTGGTTGGATCATTATCTCCATCAGTATGGTGAGATTGGACCTATGGGTTTTCAAATGGTTGGGAGGCATAGCTACCTATACCACTACTAGGGACCAGTGTCTAGAGATGACCTTTTATTCATGTTTTGTTGGTGCTTGATGTTTCACTTGGTATATTTTGGATTATGGAGTATGCTTCCCTTTTATCTATGTTTTCACTGGAATGCTTGGATATCATGTTTAGATGATGTTATTTTTTTATGCATTTTGATATTATGATGTTTAACTTATGATTTGATGATGTGATTTACCTAGTTGAAATAGCTACTAGTTATATTATTGTAGCATGATTAGATTTTCTTGTTCTTATGATGTTATTAGGCTTTAGTATTGACATCCTCATAAGATAGTTGTAGTGCCTCTCCCATTTGATTTTTGTAAGTCATCCTGATGGATGCAACCATGTTGATCTTTCATTGTGAAGAGATCATGATTGGGACCATGAGTGGTCTACACCCTTGAGGTGATTGGATTTATGTTACTATATCAGTTTCTTTGGTTATGCTTATGGCTGATTTACGAGATTATGATGTGTTATATGGTTCACTAAGGTTTTTTTCAGTGGTTACCAATGTTGATGTGGTATCATGATGTTGTTCCATGATTACCCTAAGATGTGTGTAGAGATTGCACTGTGTACTATTATCTTGTTACATTGGACTAGGTTCCTATAGCAATGGTTAGCCATGTATTTGACCATGTTTAATTATGGGTTTTAAGTGTCTTTTCATGTTGTTTAAACAACCATTATTAAATTCTTAAATAATTAGAAATGAATTGCCCAAGTTAGATTACTGTATTGTTTAGTTGATCATATCTACATGATGATGCTTCTTTTGAGATGACAATATGTTTTATGATGATATCTAGTTATCCATTATATAGACATATCTCTGATTATGTTAGACTTGTATTTAATGCTATGGTTATTTACTTCATTCTTTCTTTGAGATGCTTTATGCAAACATGAGTGATGTAAATGGACTATTTCAATATATTGGAATAAATGGTAAATTTGGGTATTTAATGCATTTATTGCTTTGGCTATGTTATTATATGTAATTGCACTTGATCACGTGTTTTAGTGTGCATGATTTATATCCCTAGTAGTGGCACATGGAGTTAGTGATTTAGTTATTCATATTTTACCAATGTCATCTCTGTATGGTCGACACATCTTATTTAATTGTTTAAATTAAACCTTTTGGTGATTTGATAAATCTAGACTCATTTTCATTATGTGATTAGACTAGTGAATGTGTCTATGCATTTAGAGTTTCCAATTTTCACGAAGTTGCTAAGGCTTTCTGCGATTTTTGGTTTAAGGGTTTTTAGGCTTTATTTTATTTAATTAATATTCCTAGCAGCTTTGCTATAGATTAATTCTAGAATTACTTGGAATAGCCTATTTTCATTTTGGTTGATTTAGGATTTAATTAGTTCTCCTTGTTATTTTCCCTAATCTAGAATTGTCACAAAGTTTCTAGGGCTTCCTGTGATTTTTGGTTGAAGGGTTTTCAGGCTTTATTTTATTTAATTAATATTCTTGGTAGCTTTGCTATAGATGAATTCTAATTACTTGGAATAACCTATTTGCATTTTGGTCGATTCAGGATTTAATTAGTTCTCCTTGTTATTTTCCCTAATCCATTATTTAGTCAAAAAGTGAATAAATGTTCAAAAAAGAATTTAATTCATTGCTTCTTACTTTGGAATTAGAAACTGTTAGAGTACAACCCAAAATCTTCTTCATGAGGAATTACTATTCTATTTGTTATGGGAACTGCAGGTGAGGGATCGTTGCAAGATCAATCTTGTTGGATCTAGTTTAGGGAGACCTTGGATTGTAATGATTTTTGGCTACTTTTGCAAGATTTTTATTTTATGGTTTAGATTCTCATTTTACCTTTTTGGTTGTGAGGTAGGGCTCTCCCATTTTATTTTTCTAGCTCTATTTTTACTTCTATTTTTTTCTAGTCATTTGTTAGGAGGCTGAGAATTAGTGTTCCCCTTTGTTTCTATATGGTAGCTCTACTTGGTTGGGCGAGTATGAGCATTTCTCTATTTTTTGGGATGAGGGTTTGGGATTTTTCATTGTTATGTTGGCCATTTTTACATACAGATTGCAAACCTAGATTTTTTTGGCTTTTCCTCCCTAATACCAAATGGGTTTTAATTTCAAAGTTTTTGAGTTTTGACATATTTTGCCTTGATTTGTGTGTCAGCTAGTTTTCATAGGTTTCCTTGTCATGATGTTGGTCATGGACTTGAATCATCTATAGGATGTCAGTCAGATGATTGTTGCACTTTTATGTTTCTATTGGGATGCATGTCGCTTCTATACTCTTGACATTATGTTCAGTTGAGTGATTATGTGTCTACTATTATTGTTCATTTGGACCCTTGTTTTTATTTCATGGACACTAGGATTCATTTAGAATCCATCCTCTCAGATTGAGGCTGATTGAGTGAGTTCATGATGTTTGGTGACTTTTATGATGCATAATTTTGTTGTTTCTTGGGATTCAAGTAGAATCTATGCTTACAAGTTTGTTTTTAGTTGAGTGATATTTTTCTTGTGTTCCCATCTAGTCCTTGTGTTAAGATCTTCATGATCATGGTGTGCCACACATGAGCACATATGCATGCATTTTTTGGGTGACTTGCAAGGCCCGATCTTATGTGGACTTGCTAGAAGTTATGATCATTTGGGGTTGGGCTGGGAATATTCATGCCTGTGGGCACTCATCATTTAATGAGCATGGGTAGCATAGGGAAGCAAATGGAGGGAGCTTCTAACCCCATAGCTCAGTGACCATTCCTGAGGATTGGCTTGTAGAAGCTTTAATCAAGTGATAACTAAATAAAATATTGGGTTGGTAATAAAATTTAAGATAATAAAAATATTCTAGATTTTCTCCTTTCGATGGGAACTTAGAGTATCTAACTCTCCATGTTGTTAGCACCTACATAGTTACCCATTAAGTGTCTAACTAGGACCTGTTTTATTTGCACTATCTCATGATCTTAGTTGTAGTCCTCTTACTATTCGATATTGTTAGCCATGGATGTTTACTTTATGTGAGTGTAGTTTGATCATTTTCTCCATTAGCATGATGGGAGTTGACCTATAGGTTTCACGTGATTGGGAGGTGTAGCTACCTTCACCACTATTAGGGACTAGTGTACATAGATGGTCCATTGTTCCAATGCGACTATTACTTATTATTTCACTTGGTACTTCAAGTTCTGGAGTATGCTATTCTATGAATTATACTTTCATTGGAATTCTTAGATATCATGTTAGATGATGTTAGTTTATTTGATGAATTCCTATATTATGAGATTTAGCATATGTTATATGATGAGTTAATTTATTGGGATATATAATGCTTTACTTTTTAGCATGTTAGATTTCTTTGTTCTTATGATGTAATACATTTTAGTAGTGATTTCCTCATAATACACCTCCAAAAATATAGTTGGTAGTTTGGGATGTTACATGCAGGGGATGGCTAGGACCTTTGAGCTCTCATGATGTTAATATGGTTGGGAGCACCCATGCATGAGTTTAGGTTGTGTTGGTGCTTTTTTGTTTATGTCTTCCTTTATATGAAGATTGGTTTATGAACCATGTATGTACATTGCAATGTTTCTTTCTTCACATTCCATCATATGTTGTTATGGGATATATAGATAATTTTATTCTAATCCCTATTGCATGGTATTTTGTATATCTTACATTCATGTGTCCAAGCCTTGCGTATAAAGGATTAGGTACTTCCTAGTGTGGAAGTTCTAACTCTTTTTCCTTTCTAATTATTCATCAGGTTGTTTCTTTTCAATCTTAGGCAATAATTTTTACACATTGGATGATACTAGAAGAGTATAACATGCCTTAAGGATAAATCTCATATGATACTAGAAAGTATCGTACCATTGTAGTGTGAAATATCGTATGATATTGGTGAAGTATTGCATGGCCATACTAAGAACTATCACCTAGCCATACTGAGAAGTATCACCTAGCTATAGTGAAAAGTATCACCTCCCTATAGTGAGACCTAGCTACATTAAAGTGTTACCTAGTTTTCTTGCAAAAACCTACTTAAGAAAACAATAGGTATCTCTGGACTTCTTGGTTGAGAATTGATTGGTGTTTTGAGTACCCTTTAGGGTTGGACTCCTTCCTAGTTCAATAGATGTTTCTATGGGGTTTAAAATATATCATTCAAGTATTTTAATTCCTTATAATTAAGATATATTTTAATATATGTGATAGTTCATTTGAGATAGGTTCTAGACCTCTTTAAGATATAGATTCTAGGAAATTTTAGGGCTTAAGAAATTTAGAATTAGCCAATTTTTAGGGTTTCAAGATTTAGACTTAACCAAATTTCAGGTTTTGACATTTATATTTTAGCATGGTGCTTAGTAGATGAGTGACTTTGAGCCTCGTCTTTCGCTTGACCATTGTTGGTCTCTACTTGCAAATCATGATTATGATTTTATTTGTGGATATGGACTTGTATGTCTAAGCATGCTAGGAGCTTTTACCTTGAGATTGAACGAGAATATCCCCTTGGTATATTCTTATGATTTGTGTGGTTTTTTTTTGTGCATTGTGCATTGTAGTTTTGAACTTGGAGATCTTTGGAAGTAGTTGTAAGACTTCCGCTAGTGTAGGTGAACATGTGAGTCTTGCCATGTTCCCTATTGTCATCACCCTGCCTTGGTGTTTCATTATTACACTTGGTTACTTTTTTTGTTGTTAAGTAACTTATCTTTAAAAAAAAAATTATTATTTAGTCATGTTTTATCCTTGTGTTCCAAGGATCTCTAGGCGGGGCATTACAATAGCTCCAAGTATCTAGTTGGCAGTTTGAGATGTTACACAGAGGGGATGGCTAGGACCCTTGAGGACTCATGATGCTATTATGGTTGGGAGGAACTATGCAAGTGTTTATTTTATTTTGTACATTATGATATTGCTTTTAGTATGCTTCCTTTACTACTATTTTTTTGATTATTAGATGAATTTTTCATCTTATAGTTATTTTGTTCAAGTGTCTACGCCTCAATTTGTGGATCCAGTACTCCCTAGTGTGGAGGAATTGTTTTCCTTTTACTTTCTCATCTTGTGTTTCCATTCTTGCTTTTATGAATCCTCGCATGAGATTGTATTCTCTCCTATGAGAGATTATACTCTCTCTTATGGGAAACTTGGCATTTCCTCATGTGTAACCTTGCATTTCTTCGTGTGGTTCCTAGTGCTTCCTCATGAGAACCTCAGCATTAGTGTAATGGGTTTTGGCTACTGGGGCAAGTAGTTCTTCATGTGAAAGGTTAGTTTCTTTGCACGACATGTTGTACATCCTTGCATGAAATTATTATTTTTATTTCCTTGTGTGGAAAATAGGGGGCATCTCCATTGTTTTTAGAGGAATGCATTTAGGCAATTTGAGTACTCTTTTGAGTTGTTTTATTTCCATTCTTTGACAGATTCAAGATTTCATGTTTTGTTGTCATCTTTGGATTTTGTATTATATTTGAGCATGTTAGTTTGGTAGTGGCATTTGGAGATTATTTAAATGTCAAGATTTTTTGCTAATTCTTCTATTGTGATCTTATTGATCCTCATATATTGATTCTCATCTGCATCCATACTTGATTTAAAAATATATCTTGGATTTTATTTATCCTTGTTCAAGGAATCTTCAAGCAAGGCATTATAGAGAGAGAGAGAGAGAGAGAGAGAGAGAGAGAGAGAGAGAGAGAGAGAGAGAGAGAGAGAGAGAGAGAGAGAGAGAGGTATAAGGGCACATAGGAACAAGAAGAAGACAATGACGACTATGAAAGAATGGAAGAAACCTAATGGAAATCAAAGGTCTAAGGAGGTCAAAGGGATCATAAATGATGAAAATAATATCAACTATGATATATTGGATCCTATAATGGTTTCATACCATGAAATGACATTTAAATGAATTATATCCTTGAAAGGACTAAAAGAATGTGATTTGGACCATTAGTGTCTCAATGTGTCTAGGAGGTTCTATGAGGTTTGTATGGTTTTGAATAAGTTTAAATAAGTCTCCTAATTTTTGGAAACACCTTGGTGAGAAAATTTAAAATGTTTTAGTATATTTTCATAGTTTAAAAGTTCAAATGTTCAATACATAATAGCTAGTAGCCATTTAGGAGGGAAATGGAGTTTTGGTAGTTTAAACACTTAACTACTCCCTAAAATCAATTGGAAGAGGTTTGGGAAGTTAAGCTTTGTTATTTTTTTTGGTTTTTAGACTCCATTATATGACAAGGAAGTCTAGAGTGTACAAAAAACACAAAGAATCAATGAAATACATGTTTTGGATCAACAAATCCATTGTTTTGCTTTGATATTCCTTGGTTGGCTTTGAGATCTGATATATAGCATTTGTGAAAGGTTTAAATAGGATATTTGAAAGCATTTTTATACATTTTAGAGGGTTTGAGAGTCATTTTACATGATTGTACTGTTACTTCTAGCAGATTAGATTGAGCTTTCTAAGTTTCTTTCTTGGTTTTGAAGTTTGTTTGGTAACTAACATCCATCCAATGCACTCAAGGGCATAGAATCCATGGAATGATGATGATTCAACTTGTATCATATGAATCTAACTTGATAAATGCAAAAAATGAATTGGAAAGTGTGATCATAGGCTAGAACTAGGAGTGTTCCCTTTGAAATTTGATGGCACAAGTGTAGCACTAGGAGTTTGGGCTAAATGACATGTATTTTTATGCTTCTAATAGTTTTATATGGTGGATTTAATTGTGACTCAATCACCAATTGATGTTGGAAAGGTTTAGAAGGGTGAGATTGGAGAATCCCTCAAAACAAGGGTTTGAAGCAACCAAATCGGGGCTTTTCGTGATCCATTGTTTTGGGTCTAATTACTTTTAGATTTAGAGGTTTTGGAACATTTCTTCATACTTTAAAAGAGTTGAGAGCTTGGAGATATGTATAAGTGATAGTTTCTTTATAAAATCACCAACTTTTGTGTGTATTATAGGGGTACATGACGAATACTCTTATTTCATCCAAAAGACCAATACATGAGCTTAAGGTATGTTATAGAATGGTCAAAAGGGTTTTTGAATATGGTCTTAGTTATTTTTTGTTTTTTGAAAGTTTTGTGTTTGAATACAAAAAAGGCTAATTGTTGATTTCTAGGCCTCATTAGGCCAGTTTGGTGTCTTTTTGCCATTTTGAGAAAGAGATAGGTCAAGAAACCTTGAAACCACTTTAGTCCATCTTTTTATACCCCAAATAAATCAAATCTATCATGGTTTTTCACTTTGAATAACCTTGGATGAGTTAAGCCTATTAAAGCCATTTGAGCAGTTTAGGAAGTTGTGGGTTTGTAATCCAATTTGAATAACTTACCTTGTGTAAAAGGTCCACCCCACTTTCTCTACATTAGAGAGAGAGAGATGGGAGAGGGTGAGATATATATATATATATATATATATATATATATATATATATATATATATATATATATATATATATATATATATATATATATATATATATATATATATATATATATATATATATATAGAGAGAGAGAGAGAGAGAGAGAGAGAGAGAGAGTATGATATGGGACAGGGTGGGATAGGGGGAGAGAGAGGAAGAGGGAGATAGAGAGAGAGAGTAGGGGGTGGGAGAGGGAGAGAGGGAGAGGGAGGGAGAGTTTTTTTCACATAGTGCATACGCACTATAGTGTATGCACAATTTATAGTGCATATACACTATATGAAAACACCAAAAAATGGTTATAAGGAAAGTTCAGGTCCTACTTAATCATATTCTCTTTTCTGTATATTGTTTGATCTATTGTTCCAATATAAAACATGGGTTTCATGCTATTGGAATCTAGAAAAGACCAAATTCAATTAGTGGATACATTATTTGAAGGCTTTTTTAACATTCTTTCTATAGAAAAGGTTAGTGCAATTGTTTTTAAATATTTTTTGTTACTATAAAGACAAATTTTATTATAATTTGACAAGTTGTTTAATATATAGTGAATTTATTGAAATTTGTATGTTTGAATGAATTATTATTTGGAAATGGTTAGAAATTTGACAAGATGTTTAATATATATTGTGTATTCATTGAATAATTGTAACTTCTATATGTATTTGAATGATTTATTATTTAAAAATTGTAAGTAATTCAGATATCTAAATAATTTAAAATTTAGAAATCATCATCATGCCAGGGAAGAAACCAAAAACTCAAACAACAAAAGAGAGAGAGAGATTTGAAAATTAATTGAGATAAAATGAAACTACTACATGAATAAGAAATTTTTTAATGCAATAATGAAGAATTGTCTTTCGTAGAGGAACATGAACCACCAATATAAAGAAACATAGAGGAAGAATTGGAAAGAAAAAGAGAACAAATGGGACTCTTATGCTCAAGAAGACAATTGAATTGTAAAGCTACACCATCTTTCAATGTTGGAGTCATATTATCATCTCATGTTGAAGAGACGCTAATTTCTACATCTGATGATGTACACACTCCATCATGTCATGTCAAAGGCACAACATCAACATATCAAGTAGGTGAAATTCCATCTTTTGTATCTTATTGCCAAGGCACATCATCTTCAGTTCAAGGTATGCAAAACACTCAACCTTATGTTGATGTTCAAAATGTTGAGGGAATGGAACAAATTATAACACCTTCTAGATTTCATTTTAGAAGACTAAAATATTTTATTAATATTGATACTAACATTTTGAAATCAATGCCTAATAATATTAGCAAGTGTACTTGTCAAAGAAAATTTAATCATATGTGGAGATTATTCTTTGAAGAATTAAATATTACAAGTCAATGCCAATAATTTGTTGAAATGATGAGGAATTTGAAATTTAGGCCCATCATGAAGATTCTTGGGCTAAGAATGATGGATGATTCAAATGAAAAAAATATTGTAAAGAATCTAATGAGTTCATATTACAAAGTGGGTTATAAATCACACACCATAAATAGTAATATCACAAGATGTGTACTTACATCAACAATAGTAAGCACCCAAATGAAATAAATCTCAACTCATGAGAAAGACAAGAAAAATATTGAAAATCGGTAGAGGTACTCTAAAGAGAGCCATGGTAAGTCATGAGAGAGTGGAAGATCCAACAAAAAATGAGTTATGGACATTTAGTGGTAGACTAATGTGAAAGGATAAAGAAATTAGTGAAGCTTTGAAATCATTGATTGAAGTTTTTTAGAAAAATAACATGTGTGTTTCCCCTAATTGGTAGCCGAAATAACGATCCACATGCGAAACATTTTTTGGACTTAACTTAGACACAATTTTCTGAAAATTTTATTATTATGTTTCCTCAAATTTGAATAAGTCAAAGATTTTTTGAGATGGGTAAAAATTTTATGTAAAGATAAAATACACATGCACAAATTGTTGTTTCAGGATACATATTGAATTTTCTAACCAATTTGATGTTTTTAGGCATATGTGTATTTTTTCATTCGTAGTTTTTATTTTTGAGGGGATTTTGACATGAATGAGCCACCTATATCTTCAAGGGGTTTCATATCCAACATTTTATGTGAAATAGGAGATGATCAAAAAATTTACAAGACGTCATGCTTGGATGGTACATGCTTATTTTGTGGTTCTTTCCAGCTTTTATCATTTTGTGAACATAAGGATAGTACACATACAATTAAAAATGAAAGAGTACATTATGGAAAATATAAGATAGTGACATATTCTCTAAAAGATGAGAAATGGGGTAAAAGATGTGATTTAGTCATTGAAAAGATTCCAGTGTTTCAATCTCTCTAGGAAACTGGTGAATCTCTCTAACTACTTGTCATGGGATGGAATTATTTTCTCTATTAGCTTCGAGTGGTCAGGTAAACCATAGGCCCAATCTCATCCTATCTCATTGACCACTCAAACATTCTCAAGAATTTTGAACAAAATTTACCCTGGGAGTCATTAAATGCCATAGGGTAGTGATCTTTGATGTTGCATATCTCAGAGCTCATGCAAGGCATGGATGCAATTCTAGGTGTTATTGGATCATATTGTTGAAACCTACAATAACCTCTCTGAATTTTCCAAGATTGGATTCCATTTTGATATTTTGGCCCCATCTCAAGTGATGCAAAAACTTGTAGTGTTGGCTAGTACAAAGTTGCCAACTAGTCAATCTCTCTAACCATTCTTCATGTGATCAAACTATTTGCTCTATTAGCTCTAAGTGGGTAGGGAAACCCTAGTAGCAAGATCATCTCATCTAATTGACCACTCAATTTTTTTTGGAAATGTTGAATGGAATTGACCTTGAGAGTCACTAAATGCCATAGAGCAGTGATCTTTGATAGGGCATATCTTGGAGCTCATGCAAGGTATGGATGCAATTATAGGTGCTATAGGATTGTGTTGTTGACACCTACAATAACCTCTTTCAATTTTGGAGATTGGATTTTTTGATAATTAGCGAATTGTGATATGTAATTGTTGTCATTAATGGCACCACATGATGTACATGTTGATAGGAAACCTCAAAAATAAAGATACTTAATGTTTGGTGATCAGAAAATTATCTAAGTATAGAACTTGGTTTACAATAGTATATTGTTTTGTTTTATAACATGTTGCAAACATCATATTATCATAAGCTAAGTTACATGGAGATAGTATACATGTTGGTGATGATGTGTATAACTTCAAAAGTTTGTACAAGCTATATGAAATAGAGTTAATCATATTTTGATGAAGCAAGATAGTGGAATGAAGGAAAGAATTGTTTTAGTTGCAAAACAATTACTTGTCCAATTAGGGCCAACATCCTAGATGTTTACCATAACTTGGAAAAATTAATTGTGGTCTCAGCCAACCCAAAACTATTTTATGTAAAGGCATGGTATTTATTCAAAGGACTTCTTGCAATAAGAAGTGTGCAATCTAGATGTATCATGAGAGAAAACTTTTATGGAAGCAATATATGCAACAATTTTTTATGAAATATATAGTGATCTGAGATCAAGTTGAGAGAAGGCACATAATAATCTATTGTTTTAGTAGTGAGCTCTTCATGTAGTTTAAATTGTATGTTTTGGAAGTGGGTTCATCTTGCATACATTACACTACAACTCCTAATAGGGTTGGAATCTTCTAAGAGGGACTCAAAGTCTCCTAATAGGTACTGTTATACTAAAAATTTTCATTGACTCCTAACATGGTCCCTCTAACAAGGAACAAATATATTAGAATATTGTCTAGTGGGTATCATTCCTATTGGGGTTTTCCCTTGGCTAGGGTTTTCCTAGTTAAAAAAATATGGTGTCATAAGTTATCTTTATGCATTGCTACTATTACTATTCAAAATTACTTTATTGATTTTTTATGCATGGTTTAAAGTAAGTAATAATATCTAGTTGGCAACTAAAGTTTGTAGAGTACTAATTCACCCCCCCTCTCAACGATCCCTATTTCTAAAAATTGGTATCAAAGCCTAGTTACTTTGAAGAGGCTTAACAACTTAAGTAAGATCCCTATGGATATGGAATAGTTGATGAAAAACCTCGAAGACAATCTTGAACAAATTGATCTCCTTACTAAAGAAAGAGATATGTTGAAGGAAAAATATGAAGACTCCAAAGTATACATTGATCAGTTGAAGGAAAAGATTGAACATCTAAAATCAAATCCTAAATCTACTAAATCTATAACTATTGATGATGACTATTCAAAGTCAAAGATAGAGTACAAAATCTTGAAGCATGAATTGAAGATTACAAATCTCAAGTTGACTCCTAGAAGTGATCCTAGCAAAATTGAATCTGATTTGAACACCAAAATGTTGGAAATTTGATTAAAAAGCTCATTGTTGAAGATCAAAGAGAGAGATTGTTGGAAAGACGGAAGATTGTCGTTAAGAGAATTTTTCATAATCATTGTTTTGTCATTGATGTCAAACCTGCTACTTGTAGGAATGACATTTTCTTATAAGATCCAAGTACTATCACTTAGTTGATTGATGAATAGGATTTTATCAACAAGATCTAACAAGAGCACCTAAGGGAAAGGTTGAGTTATGATGTTATGATGAAGTACAAGTATTAGTTAAGATAATGGTTAAATGATTTATTGATAGCATACTCAAAAATATAGAGGTTGGTCACACTTAGACACATGGGAGGAAGAAGTTATAACAAGGTTGATTGCAAAGCTTAAACTAAGATCTTTAGTGGGTGTCAAGCAAGTTAGTTGAAGCTGAGAAAATTCTTAGTAGGAGTCAACTAAACAAAAAATTCTAGTGTGTGTTGCAAGTAATCTTCAAGTGTCAAGTGAAGATTAGGTGCTGAGCATTAGAAAAAATTTAGTTGATATCGAGTGATCTTCAGGTGCTGAGCATCAGGAAAAACATAGTTGATGCTGAGTAATATAGTATGTGTCAAGCACAAGTATTTCAATAGTGTCGAGTTGCTGCATTATTTCAAATGATGAAGATTCACCAAAACTGAGCTGACATAGTGGTTACATTGAATTTTGTGAATGAGTTGGAATATAAGGATGATGAGTTGGTGGCATAGAATCCTATGTAAATCATTTTTGTGCAAATTCTAAAGGATTATTCAAGAAGTTTCTAGAGGAAATAAAATATGGGTTAGATGCAATGAATCCTACCTATTCCATATGAATTGAAATTAAAGAATGGAAGAATCGAGCGAAAAAAGGAACTCCAAGACTTCTATTTAAGGAGTCATAGACCAAGGAGCAAAGAGGCTCTGCTTCTACAAGTGGTCATAAAGAGATGATTGCACTAATACATTGAGTATAGTGACTTGAGGAGACTAATCTTGAAAGGAGGGAAAGCTATCAGAATTGCAAAGATTGAAGGTTAGGCAAGGGTATGAGCTAAGAAGTGAACTGAGATTTGCAAGATAAGTTATATGTTGTAGTCAGATCAAATATTTTCTAATACTCTCTAGTAATTGTATTAGATTTGAAAATCGTATGGACTTAGGTTGGTTCAATAGCCATTTGTAAATCCTTTAACAGGGTGGCATTCCAAGTGAATTTTCTAAAGTCCTTTAACTAGGCCCACTTCTAGTAAGGTTGTTAAATCCTCTAACAAGGTCACATTTGACAATGTGTTGTATGCCTTTAACAAGGCAGGCCTTTCACCAGGTATCACTTTAGAAAACTGAGAATTGAGTAGCATGTTACTGGTGGTTTTTCCCAAATTGGGTTTCTATATAAATCATTGTGTAATGTGTTGATTTCTTATGTGTTATGCTTGCATGTTGATTTATAGTAATCAACTGATTAGAAGAGTTAAAGTTTGGATGAATGATAAGTTGAATGGGCTCACTATACTTAGTGAAAAGTTTGAATAGGACATTTGGACCTTGAATAACTGATTCAACCCCCCTCTCAGTTATAGTAAAGCAATTCTAACAATTGGTATTAGATCCATTTGCTGATTTAGTTTCAAGGTACTAGAAGTAGGAAGATCAAGATGTCCAAGACAGAAGTTCCCAAGCTCAAAAAAAACAACTTTGCTGCATGGTAGAGTCTAATGAAATTGCACCTTGGATCAATACTTGACTATGCACAAACCTCAATTGCAAAAAAGCATGTGAATCTAGTAGGACCTCTTATAGCAGATGATTTGAGCAAAAAGGAGGAGCACAACCAAGAAATGCTAGAGATTGCCTCTGCACTTAATTATGTAGAATATGATGACATCAAAGACTATGATACTACATTCAAAATGTGGAAAAACTTATTAGAAATCTATGGAGGAGATCAAAATGTCCAGAGAGAAAAGAGAGAAAGCCTAAGAGGAAATTTTGATGACATGAAAATGGAGGAAGGTGAAAATGTTGCCCAGTATGCTACAAGAATAAAAGAAGTGGTAAGTGCAATAAGAAGTCTAGGTGGTCAATTGGAAGAAGAAACTAAAATCAACAAATACTTAAGAACTTTGCTTCCTATGTATGCTATTAGAGTTTTAGCCATCCAAGAGTTAAGGTGTGTACAAGGAAACACACTAACCTTTGAAGGAATAGTAGGAAGACTTACTACATTTGAATTGTCCAATTTTGACAACTATAGACTTGAGAAAATTAAATCTACTTTGAAGGCCAAGATGACAATAAAAAACATTTAGGAGGAAACATCAAAAAAGAAGAGAAGAAAGGGAAAATATGCATCCAGTGATAGCAGCGCAGATGAGGAAGATGTGGAACAGTTAGAAGCACTATTAGCTAGGAGATTCCATAGAGGCAAAGGTAAATTCTAATGTAAGCTCCCTATCATATGTTTTAATTGCAATGAAGTAGGTCATATTGCTTCAAGATGTACACAAAAGAAGAGCTACACAGAAGGAAACAAGTATAGGAACAAGAGAGAAGATGATAGAAAAGACTACAAGGAGAAGGGTAAAAGATGCTACATTGTTGAAGAAGATTTTGATGAGAATGATGATGAAGTAGTCTATATGGCCATGAAGGATGAATGAGATAAAGAAGAAGATGAAGAAACAACATTGGTTACCTGTGTGAACAAGAATGACAAGTGGATCATAGATAGTGGATGCTCACATCACATGACAAGAGATAAAAGTAAGTTCATTATCTTTACTCAATATGATGGAAATAGTGTCAGATTTGGTAATGATTCCCCATGTCAAATCAAAGGAAAAGGCTCTATTAAGCTCACAGAGAAAATTTCATGTGATAATGCATACTATGTTGAAGGATTGAACTACAACATGTTGAGTGTATCATAGTTAGGCAATTTAGGTTGCAAAGTTGAATTTGGAAACAAAACTGCTAAGATCTATGGCATTGATGGAAATCTAATGGGAAAAGGTGAACAAACCAGGAGTAATCTATTTTACCTAGATATGAAATATGAAACATGTCTTGTTGTTAGATTTGATGATGTATGGTTATGCCATAAAAGGCTATGTCATGTAAACTTTGATAATCAGATTAGCATCAGCAAGAAGAAGAAGGTCAGAAGGTTGCCCAAGTTGAAGAAACCTAAAAACACAATGTGCAAACAATGTCAACTAAGGAAGATGACTAAGTCTAGTTTCAAAAGAAAAATATACACTTCCAAGGAAGTACTAGAGTTAGTCCATATAGACTTATGTGGTCAATTAGAAGTGCAAAGCTACCTTGGAGACAAATATATAATGCTATTTGTAGATGAATATTCTAGGATGATGACTACTATGTTTTTAAAGAAAAAATCTAATGCATTTTAAATATTTAAGTGGTATTTGGCCAGAGTTGAGAAGGAAATAAGAAAGAACCTGAAATGCCTAAGGTTAGATAGAGGAGGTGAGTTTACATCAAAGGAGATTGAAATATTTTGCAATGCCAAAGGTATCAAAAGGAAAACATCAACATCGAGAACTCCACCATAGAATGATATTGCTGAAAGGAGGAATAGATCAATGATTAACTATGCTAGAACCTTGATGATGGAGAAAAATGTTGCAATAAAGTATGGGAGAGAAGTTGTAAGCACTACAGTCTATACACTGAATAGAGTTCAAGTCAAGAAATGTACAAATGCAACACCTTTTGAATTATGGTATGGTCACTCATTGAATGTTAAACATTTCAAAATATTTGGTTGTAAATGCTATATTCTTAAAGATACTAAAAGGAAAAGTTTGATGCTAAAAGTGATGAAGGCATATTCCTTGGATACTCCACTAGAAGCAAAGCATACAATTGTTTGAATACTAACACTAATAAGATTGTGGAGAGTGCAAATATAAATTTTGATGAGCATCCAGAAGTCCAAATTAATGAGTCTAATAAAATAGAGGATTATAGATCCTTTGTATATTTCTATGAAGGAATGACTATTGAAGACAATGCTGCAAATCAAGTTGGGAATCAACAACAAACTTTAGTATCTATCGAGTCTCAACATGTGAATGTTGAGTTACATTTAGAAACTAAGTTGTAGAATGTAGAAAATGCACATTCTAACTCCGAAAATAGTACACAAGAGAGGAATGATGGAATCACAAATGAAGAAGAAAAAAATGATTCTAAAGCTAAAGGATCAAACATGGAAAGAAGGACTGAACCAAGGTTAACCAAGTATGTGAGAAGACATCACCCTCAGATCAAATCATTGGTGACAAGGATGCCATACCAATGACAAGGACTAGACTAAGGAATGAATTATGTTTTCTGAGCAAGGTTGAACCTAAAATAGTGAAATATGCACTACAAGATGATGGCTGGTATAAAGGTATGGAAGAAGAGATAGATCAGATTGAGAAGAATGAAACATGGTCTCTAGTTCCTAGACCAACTGATAAGAATGTGATTGGTACCAAATGGGTGTTTAGAAACAAACTTGATGAGAATGGTGAAATAACAAAAAACAAAGCCAAACTAGTTTGCAAAGGCTATGCATAAGAAGAAGGACTAGATTATGGGGAACATTTTCCCCTATTGCAAGAATGGAAGGAGTAAGAACATTACTTTCTTATGCTGCATACAAAGGTTTTAAAGTGTTCCAAATGGATTTTAAATCTACTTTTCTAAATGGTATACTAGAAGAGGAAGTTTACATAGAACAACTAGAGGGATTTGTTGATGAGAAGAAGAAGGACATGGTCTGCAAACTACACAAGGAACTTTATGGATTAAAGCAAGCACCTAGAGCATGGTATGAGAGACTAAAAAAATGTCTTGTGAAGATAGGATTTGAGAAAATAGATGACAACAACAACTTGTACATCAAAGATAAAAAAGGTAAAGACATTTTGATATTAAAAATCTTTGTGGATGATATAATATTTGGAGAAAAAGATGTTCTTTGCAAAAATTTTGCTAATCAAATGAAGCATGAAATTGAGATGTCAATCTTTGGAGAAATCAAATTCTTTGTTGGATTACAAGTATATCAATTGAAGCATGGAATATTTTTGACCCGATCCAAATACATCAAGGAGGTACTCAAAACATTCATGTTAGAAGACTCAAAATTAGTTAGCACACCAATGGCAACTAAACATAAGTTATTCAAGAATGATGTGTCTGATAAAGTGAATCAAACATTGTATAGGTCAATGCTTGGAAAGCTGCAATATGTTGTACATAGTAGACTAGACATTGCATTAGCTATTGGAATAGTGGCAAGATTTTTTAAAAATCTTGTCATACCATAGTTACTGATAAATTTTGAGGCCACCGTGCTTTTTATTTTATGGCACCTCACTACTTCACTAATGGCGATATGGTAAAATTTTTTGATAGCAAGATAGCAAGATATTAGAGAAATCATCATTCTGACACCAATTTCTGATTGTTTCCAACTGGGTCCCTTTTCCTGATCCGACAGCATTTGCCAAGTGTTCATGACTGAATGATCAATTAAATTTTTTTGCCTGTCGTGTCTTCATCTTGCAGTCTTGTTTTACATTTTCAGGCACTAGCTACCTTGCTATACATAAAAATTACCCATGTTTGCATAGCAAGGTAACGACAATGGTGGATCTACTTAGATCAGATGGTTGGGGAATCTGAGAGAAAAGGTAGCTTGGGGGCACAAAAGATAAAAAGAAAATAGAATATTTTCCCTATTTGAAATTTCAAATATTTCATGCCTGACAATTTATGAATGGAATGAAACATAGGGTTTTCATAAAAAAATTCAAAGGCTAGCAAACAGATGAATTATCTAGAAACCCTATTATCCATTAATGGGTACAATCTGAACTTTCTATTCCTAGAAAAAGGAATTTTATTAGGAAAATATTTGAACCAATAGTGGCTCTATTCGAGGATGCATGTCCCTTGCGAGAATGGTAAGGATTTAGATCTCTAGGAAAAGTAGACCATACACCTGACAGCAAAATTTTCCTCTCGGATAGCTTTACCAAAAGCAAGAAGCTACCAGTAAGATTATGTATAAATGATGGCCCCGAGCCACCGAAATTCAACAAAAACTTTTACCTCTGTCATAAATCTAATTCTCATCTGAACATGCATGAGGTAAATTAAAAATATTTCTTCTATCAATTTCACCAATCAGCTTAGCATCATGAATCAACTCTCTTGGTAAAACTAGAACTACAACTTCACCTTCATAATGCATATAAAAACTAAATTTACTTTCAACCACTTGCTCATTATAAAGGTTCTGATTAGCATTCTGAAACATATCAGACTGAAAATCCTTTTCATTTAATGACTTATGCATGCTATCAATCTCGAATATGAAAGTTTCATATTCAACTTGAGGAAGAGGATCACCCATACCTTCAAATTGTGTATCCTTGTGCATATTCGGATGGTACTCTAAAGAACAATATGACTGGTACTCACATATATCATCAACGTTAGAATCTGAAACTAATCCAAGATCTTTAAGTGACTCTCTGAGATCAGCAAGTGGGTTAGTCATCTTATTAGAATATTCATCATTAAATTCATTATAAGGTGCATTCTGACTTTCAAAATCTTCATCAGACACCTTGTCATAAATTTCATAAGATGCCATCTCAGCAATACTTTCACCATCATATCCAGAAGTAGAACAATCTAATCCCTCACAATAGTAAGATAATGCATCATCATGAAACTCATTCTTAACTAAATCTATACTTTCTAGGTCTTCTTCAAATAGAGGATTGATAACTCCATGCAATGACCCTCTTTGAATGTTTTGATAGAAATTAGGTTTATCATCCTCACAAGCATCATCATATAAAGTGTTATCGTATAATTTAAATTCACTATCCATTTTATCCTCATGGAAAATTTCATTGTATGAAGAAAAGTCAGAACTATATGAAGACTCCATGTCTATTTCTTCTATCAAATATATAGTGTCCATAATTACATCCTCTTTATTAGCTTGTTTAGGATAACCATTATAAATAGACTGTGATTCATTCCTAAACATCCCACTGTATGCTCGATCTTTATTGTCTGATATAAAAGCACTTGACAACTCTTCCTTGAAATCTTCATATTCAAAGTTATTAGCATCAGCTAACCTTACCATCTCTTTATCTTCATACTTTGTGGATAAATCACTTTCATATTTTTCATAACTGATTTGTGTAACACAAAAACTGAGATGCACTTTCTTTTTTAGATTCAAAAGAGGAATTCATACCCTTATCTTCAAATAAGTGTTCACTATCATCATTACTCTCTTCCTCCCATTCAGTATCAAACTCATATGAAGTTAAACATATTGTTTCATTGTCCTCACTATGATTCAAGTTACCACTCTCATCATTTCCTTCATACAATTCATCTTGATAACACACTGGGTCAACAATTTTAGTATCATCATTTTAAAATTGGCTTCCAACTTCTTCATCCTTATGTTGAGATGCATATTTTTCCATTTTAATTTTTAAAACACTCTTAGCATGATACCATCTCCCAATAAGATAGTTCATCTCCTGCACATTTTTCTGATCAACCTTATCATCTTGTGTTATCTCTTCATGGTTTGTTGGATCAGTAACATCAGGTCCATGATCAGAAGGATAACTTTTAGTTTTCTCATTTGCACAAAACTAAGATCTCAGTGTAGCAACTTCATTAGCAACAGAATCATATATACAATCAATATCACAAGAACTTGCTAATGTATCTAATTCTTGATCTCCAATATCAACACATTGTTGAACCCTATGAACGTTTGAGATACTTCCTATTGTTGTAGCATCATGAGCATGTGTGTTGTCATTTGTAACCAAGCTAACCTTGCCTACACCCATATTCTAATCAAAATTTTCCATTTGATTAAAACCTACAGTAGGGGTATGGATATGCTTATTTGAAACTAAAGCATCAACACCATATTCATCCTTTCTTTCAAATACATTATACTGGTAGTCATACATAGAAAAATGACCTTTAGTCAATCCGTATCTCAAGTTATTTTCAATATCCCTAGCAGTCACAAAAGCCTGATATAATATCTGTGGTTCTTTATCCCTTAGTAGATAATTCATTTTCTTGTCAAATGCATCAAAATACACTGCTAAACACATTTGATCATTAAGTCTATAATTCTTAGGGATTTCATTCAAAACTCTTGCAAATCTAATCTTAAAATGAGAAACAAGTTGATGCAGGAGCATCCAAAGGTATAAGGGCAATCCTGTGTCACCCAAAAAAATGTACTTAGACTTATTTTCTGTTTCATGTGTTTTCATTTCTGGATACCCATTTGGGTCAAATAAAGGTTCCAACTCTCACAGTTCCACTATCAGTGTTCTAGGATAGAGTATTTGAACACCTTGGGATATGTGTAAATGCCAAAAAAATAGGAGTATGTAATTGATCCATTATTTTGGTGAATTAGGAGGTGTAAATTTGCCAAATGAATGTAATTGCAATCTAGAGCATTTCAGAAAAAGAATCAGGTCAAAAGGCCCCACGGTTTGAAAGTTATCGCAGTTTTTTGGTTTTTGGAGACCTCCTAAGAATGCTTCAAAGTCAAGTTAGGGGCATTAAATGACCTTGAAAAGGGCCAAAAAATGGGGGATGAGTGAAGCTCTCCATAGGGCTATAGAGCACTTTGAGAGGTTTCCAGAAATGTAAACGGTTCGTCAATCGAAGCTATGGTTCAAAAGTTATGCCTCCCGAAAGTTTGGTTACCATTTTTAGATTCTTCTAGATTTGCACCAACTTCTAACGCGACTTCTAGAGCCTTCTGCTTGGTCGGTGGATGCCTACTAGCACTTTCTAGAATGTACTCCTAGTCCTTAACCCTTTGGGATCTATTTAAGGACATTTTTGGCATTGTAAAAGGTAGTTCGGAGTGGAGTTTGAGAGGAGGTACCAAAAGGAGAAATTATCTCTAGTTTTGTGCTATTGTAAGACCTTAGGGCATATTTTGAAGTCTATTATCTCTGTACTAAATGTACTAGCTTATTTTCATAGTTAATACAATTTCCCTTTTCCCGTTGTGTCCATTCTATGCTTGGGTTGTGTCCCCATCACAAGTTCATCACTCTGAATATGAATCTTCAAGAACTTATCATAAGAGTAAGATACACTTACCCTTTCTCCAAATTGCTCCATGAAGGCAAAATGCAATTTACCCCAAGATGAAATAGAACATGCTGGCAAAAAAGAAAACCAATCTCTAGCATCACCTTCTAAGGTTTGAACAAATAACTTCATATGCAAGTCCTCATGAGCAATTTCATAGTCACCCATCAAATCAGGAAACAACTCAACATGGTGACTAGCTATAACAAGATGGTTTCCACTGAACATAGGAAAAAATTTTCTATCATTGGGAATGACATTTGGGAAACCATGAATACCATTAAAACTTAATGTCATATACCGCTCGGTAGAAATAGATCTAGGAATTTCATTAACTGGCTGCATACTAGATGAAATGAATCTTGACATTCTTAACAAATTTGAACCTCATTCACCCCTATTCTAATCTGTAATTTGTGGCAAATATACACCCTTCTACCAATGAATCACTTCAAATTATACACTTCAAAAACTTAGAAACAACAATTTAAACTAATCTAATGAAATGTATAACCTTAAAACCATTCTCCTCTTCTCAGTGCTGAAACTTTGCTTGACAGAGAGCACACTTGTATAACAATCAATTCTCATAAAAGGAAAATACACGAAAATGAGAATACCTTTAGTGTTGTTGCATGAAACCATTGATTTGCTGATTGGTCTGGTGCTAACATGAATTCCTCATACCACTGATCATAACCTTAAAGAGTCACCATCTCCTTAACGAGAGAAATGAAATCACAGTAGTGATTTGCATTTATCATTTCAAAACTTTGTTACAGCAAATCAAACAACACTTTGAAACTTACTAGGTAGACACTTATATACTCTCTCTTCTATTTAAAATTTCAACACTACTTTCAGATCTATTTGATTCAACTAAAAAATCTTGAAGACAATTTATACATCACTGATCTACAATGGTTCAGAGATCCTTTTGAGAGAGTCGCCACTCACTATTGTGAAAAAGATTTTAAACATGATTCATAACACTACAGATCTGAACTGAATTGTCAACTTTGTAAAATTTTGCAAATCTTCAAAACACTTAGAAGAGAGAAACCTTTATTCAACAATTCTGACTCTGATCTTATAGCAGTATTTTGAAAACCATAATCAACTAAATTGATTGAAAATAACACTTAATAACAACACAATCTGCATTCAATCTTGAAGAATACTATTGCAACTGGATAAAAGATATTGGGTGCATGACAACTAAGTAAGAAAACTGGAAAAACACATCAAAGAGCTTACTCTTGCAACATTTCCATGCACATCTTCTTACTATATTGAATTCATTCTTAAATTCTCAAGGTTTGTCTATCATTTTGATTCAATACAGTTCCCAGCAGAGTCACCATTTTGTTGGTGACTCGGATGGGCAAAACCCAACTAAAAATAGGACTAAAATTTTCAATGAAGACTAGAGACTCTTGTCCTTTCAACAAAATGGATTGCCATCTTATCTCCCCAGCAGAGTCACCATTTTGTTGGTGTTTTTAAATGGACTAAAACTACTAAGCAACAAAATGTTTAATGCCAAGATGATAGTACTCATACAATCTAAAGACTAGCCAATTCTTGTTAACAATTGCATGTGCAAAGCACTTGGGCTCAACTTCAACAAAAGAAAAGGTGGTTTTCTACTCTTCTGGCTCTACAAAACTAGGGTGGGTATACCTAGGGATGATTCAAGACTAGGAAAACTATATGAGGATTATTTCTAGTTTCATTTTGATTCTCATCTCAAATCCTTGAATACATACACAATTCTTGATAACTTGATAAACACATCCCATACAACAGATATGGCCAAAATTTCTTCTATAGATCTGTAGATGTTCTCAACAATAGTGGCTAACTAGAGCTACAACATTCCATGCAGACAAGTATAGGCCAAATTTTAAGATCTACAAGAAACAAAAGTAAAATTGATTTAATTTTTCATTTTTGACAACCATTTGTGATATATTCCTCTTTTAGCTGGATCAAATTTGATCAGTGCCTAATCCATTGGGGTTCAAAGTCTACAACAAATCCTTAGATCTAATTTTTTTCCTTACAACAAATTTTATTAGCAATTCTTATTAGAATTTTATCATTCCAAACCCTTTTCACTACTATAGCAACCTTATCACATTCACCAAAACTTTTACTTAATCCATTGAATTAGCAGTAGTGATAAATAGATATACAACCTAACTGGATTGCATTCAATTGAATAGGCCTTTACCTATACAACATCAAGATAACCAAGTAATCAAAAGGAGACAAAGTTCAGAAAGAACTGATATGGGGACAATTCAAAATTTGTATTCATTTTCCTTGAAAATTGTATACAATTTATAATAGACTCAGAATGACCTTCAGAAAGAAACACATATCATTTTGTATTAATGTATTCTCAAAGAAATGATAGAGAAAATACATCACAAACTTTCTTTCAAAACATTGGACCAAAGACAGACTAAGCATATCACTTAGGAAAATAGGATTCAGACCATTCTTTAGCCTTGGAATCTCACTTAAATAGTGTGAGATGCAACAAGCTTTAGGCTAAAAGAAAGTGACATGTGTCTTTTATAAAAGGAAGACACAAACATCTGTCAAAAATACTAATAGGAAGTTATGGCAATCACAAATTCTCTTGTGGGCTTCTGCCTATCACCTTCTTCCATCGATTTTGCTCCAACAACGATTTTGTCGTATATGTAACTGCTAAGCTTATCCCTAACAAAATCCATTCTGATGATTGCACTCTATCCTTGACCCATGGGTTTTGTCAAGATAACTACTTTGTGAAATTCATCCTTACTTCCCACTCTTCTTTGATCATGCCAAGCTTTAGAAATAGTGGAAAAGTTACTTAGTGCACAACCTTGGAGCAGGGAGACGATGTGGCTATCAAATATAACAAAATGGGTAACTTCTGCTCCCTAACCATGTCTGCTTTCTTAACCACCCTTTGACCAAAATTTTCCATCCACTGATACAAAAAGGGTGTAGGCTAATAAAAAGCGAGAAAGATCATACCCATGAGTATGGAATCTTCCTTATCTTCCTCAAAAAATATGCACAGGACCCCACACATTTTTGCTACCCTGGCATCAGGCTATGATATCTTGAAAATTTGTTTAAAAGATGATGTTACTGCTAAGAGGGTTGTTATCTTACCAGGTTCATTCATTATCCTTCTCAAAACCTTGCTTATTTGACTACGATATCTTACCATAGTTTCAAAGAGATGAAACTTTAAGAAAACACTCAGGATTACTAGTTTTCCTCTATTAAAAATCCAAATACTTCTACATAGGAAAAAACATTTATTTTCTGCAAACCAGTTCAAACTGGTATGCAGGATATTACAATCCCAGGCCCAAATATTTTTTTGTAGTAATCCCTCTGCTATCCACAACCCAGGATCTAGTGAACTCTTTGGAACCATCCTTTGATAAAACCATACAAGACTGAATTTTTTTCGAAAACTATTGCATGAGAACTTACTTGGAGTTTTTTTCTCTTCATAATTCTATAACTTATCTTTGAACCAATCACTTCACACTTGTGCTAGATTTATCTCAGTCCTTTCAGTAATTATCTTCGTTCAGAAAAGATTTCAAAATCTTTGTTCATGCAAGGTGAAACTGAGAAAATCTTGCCTATTATACTCTGTTATTAACTTCACATGAAAAACTTTTCACATCTTATTAATGTGCAAAATGCCACCACCTTTAGTATTTAAAACTTTGTTGTCAATCTTAAAATTATATGATTGTGGGGTACAGAGAGAGACAACTAGGTATCCCACTTAACAAGTTGGCCCTCTAATCCAATGGGAATTCCCATGTACACAGCTCTTTCCTTGATGGTGCTTCTTTCTAGATCCACTAGCAACTGAGGACATGTGTCAGCAAGTCACTACTTTGCTATGCATAAAGAATGAGCACCTTACCATAGCGAAGCAATGAAAACCATCGATCTGATCTTAATCTAGCAGATGATATGTTACTATACTTGCTTAAAAAGATGGTGGTGATCCCTTATTTTCTATGTCACTATACGTATCTCCCTAGAAACTCTTCATGGAAAGAAGACGATGGTCGTTGATCTGAGATCGAATCAAAGGTGGGGAAGCTGCACGAAGTTTCCTAAAAAGTGTTCAGTCCTACACCCGCTATGTTGCAAAGACTAAACATCATGCAACTCTTTACAGTGAGATGGCAAGGATCGTTGATTAAAACTTGATCTGGCGATTGGGATCTCTCAAATGCTTTTATGGGTCCAAGACATTGTTGACGTAGGAGAAATTGCACTGCTGGAAATCAACAAAACTTTTTTTCGAGCTTGGTCAGCCATCCATGTTTCCTCAGGTCCCACTAGCTATTGGTTTTTGTGGTGCCTTGCTACTTCGCTAACGGTGAGGAATCAAGTTTTTTTGATAGCGAGGTAGTGAGCTCTGATGGCTTGAAAAGAACTCAGCGTCATGAAATACAAAGTCCTATCAAATCGTCATCGTTCATGCCAACTATTTTTGACAATAATTATTGCTTTTCATGCCACCTAGTCATACCATAGTCACTGATAAATTTTGAGGCCACCATGCTTTTTATTTTATGGCACCTCACTTCTTTGCTAATGGTGATATGGAAAACTTTTTTTGTAGTGAGATAGTGAGATATCGGAGAAATCATCATTTCGATGCCAATTTCTTATTGTTTCCAATTGGGTCCCTTTTTTGATCTGATAGCATTTGCCATGTGTCCATGGCTGAATGATTAGTTAAAAAAAATTTCGTGTCATGTCTTCATCTTGTGGTCCCGTTTTACATTTTCAAGCACTAGCTACCTCGCTATACATAAAATGTGCCCATGTTTGCATAGAGAGGTAACGAAAATGGTAGATCTACTTAAATTGGACAGTTGGGGAATCTGAGAGGAAAGGTAGCTCGGGGGCACCAAAGATAAAAAGACAACAGAATATTCACCCTATTTGAAATTTCAAATATTTTGTGCCTGGCAATTTACAAATGGAATGAAACGTAGGGTTTTCAAAAAAAAATTCAAAGGCTAGCAAATGGATGAATTATCTGGAAACCCTATTATCCATTAATGGGTACAATCTAAATTTTCTATTCCTAGACAAAGGAATTTTATCAGGCAAAAATTTGGACCAACAGAATGTGTCAAGGCCAAGGACACATATACTAACTTCTTGTATTTAAATATCAATGCAATTGAGATTGCATCATATGCATTATGTGTAATTCTCTCATTAGTAGAGTCTATGGAAGAGACATGGATAAAAGGTATGGATATATTGAAAACTATTTTTGAAGATTTTATGAAGATTATTACAGCATAAACGCAAGGACAATAGTTTTGACAGTTTTTGGATAGAATCTTGACATTCTGTGACCCTTGTCATTAATGTCAAAGGGGGAGTAATAGAAGAGAAAATTGTAAAGTAGAGAAATACTTTTTTAGTATGAAGTATATTGTGAAGGGGAGCATATATATAAATTTTTAAATTTGTAATAGATGTAATCTTTATTTTGTTAGTTAAGCTTTTTCACTTAGCCAATTTTCCCTATTTTTTTGCCATCAATTCCAAAGGGGGAGATTGTTGAAAATTGGCTAATTTTGATATGTAATTTTTGATGTACATGTTGACAGGAAACCTCAAAAATAAAGATACTTAATTTTTGGTGATCAAAAAATTGTCTAAGTATAGAATTTGGTTTACAACAATATATTGTTTTATTTATAACATGTTCCAGATGTCATATTCTGACAAGTTATCATATTCTGACAAGTTACATGGAGATGGTATACATGTTGATGATGATTTTTATAATCTCAAAAGTTTGTACAAAATATACAAAAAATATTTAATAATGTCTTAATGAAGCAGGACAAAGAAATTGAAGGAAAGAATTGTTTTGGTTGCAAAACAATTACTTGTCCAATTAGGGCCAAGATCCTAGATGTTTACCCTAACTTGGAAAAGTGAATTGTGGTCTTAGCATACCTAGTAGTATCTTACATAAAGGCATGGTATTTATGCAAAGGATTTCTTGTAGTAAAAAGTGTATAATCTAGATGTATTATGAGAGCGAACTTGTGAGCGAACTTTGTTCAAAGTGATATATGCAAAATTTTGTATGAACTATATGGTGATCCGAGATCAATTTGAAGGAAGAAAAATAATAGTAGATTACTTGTTTGAGTTGTGAGCTCTTCATGTAATTGAAATTGCATGTTTGGGCAATGGGCTCATATTGCATACATTACAACTCCTAACAAGGTTGGAATCTTCTAACAAGGATTCAAAATCTCCTAACAAGGATTGTTATATTGAATTTTCTCATTGACTCATAATAGAGTCCATTCTCTAACAAGGAACATATATATCAGTATTTTATCTAGTGGGTCTCAACCCCACTAGGGTTTTCCCTTAGTTAGGGTTTCCCTAGTTAACAAAATATGGTGTCATGAGTTATCTTTGTGCATTGTTACTGTTACTATTCAACATTACTTTACTGATTTGTTATGCATGGTTTAAAGTAAGTAATAATATCCATTTGGAAACTAAAGTTTTTAGATTGCTGATTCACACCCCCCCCCCCCCCTTTAGTAATCTCTATTTCTAATAGGATTTCATTTTGATTTTGTAGCCAAATCTCAAATGATGCTAAAACTTGTAGTGTTGGCCAATACAAGTCATCAACTGGGGAATCTCTCTAACTGTTCACCATGGGATTGAATTGTTTGCTTTGTTAGCTCTTGGTGACTAGGTAAACCTTATTCCCAAGATTTTCCTATTTTGTTGACCGCTTGAACCTTCTTGGGCATGCCAAACATAATTGACCCTAAGAGTCACTAAATATCATAGAGCAACGATCTTTGATGGGGCATATCTAGAAGCTTGTGTGAGGTATGTTTGCAATTCTAGGTGCTACAGGATTATGTTTGTAACACCTAAAATAAAATCCCTCTCTCTTTGAATATTGGATTCCATTTTGATTATGTAGCCCCATCTTGAGTGATGTTGAAACTTGTAGTGTTGGCTAGTACAACTTGCCAACTAGTGAATCTCTCTAATTGTTCATTGTGGGATCAAACTATCTTCTCTATTATCTTTGAGTGGTTGGGTAGACCCTAGTCCCAAGCTTCTCTTGTCCCTTTGACTATTCAAACATTCTCAGGAATGTTGAACAAAATTAACCCTAAGAGTTGTTAAATGCTATAGGAAACTGATCTTTAATGGGGCATATCTCGAAGCTTATGTGAGGTATGGAAAAATTCTAGGTGCTATATGATCATATTGTTGACACCTATAATAACCTTTCTCTCTCTCTAGAGATTATATTTTGTTTTACTTTTGTAGCCCCATCTCAGGTGATGCTGAAACTTGTAGTCTTCACCATTTCAAAGTTGCTAACTAGTGAATCTCTCTAACCATTTTTTGTGGGATTGAATTTTATACTCTATTAGCTCTAAGTGGTTAGAATCACAACAAGCCTCAAAGAAACAACAAAAAAAGAAGAAGCTAAAACCAGGGTTGTTATGTTCTCTACACTAGGATAATGATAGACAAAAGATATCCAATAAAAAATGCAACAACTATAGCTATAGGAAACTTAAGAAGAGCATATATAATGTGTTTCTATAAATTAAGCTCTCAAAGAGATGGATAAGCAAGCAATATTGATATCAAACTTCATAAATAAATTTAAAACTTTATTTCAAGTCTTCTTGTGTTCTAAAAATAAAGCTTATATAAACTCTTGACATGTTTATGATGACACTAAGATTCAAGATTAGATATTTGGATAATGTAGTCAACTCAAGAGTCAAACTTCAATGTTAATTGTATAACAGTAATAAGAGTTCAAGTTTCACTATTCTCATCCAAACAAAAACAAGTTACTCATAACTTGTACAATTTAAATATAAATTAATATCACAACCTTATCACATGTCAAAAGATACTATCAAAGATTATTATAATGATTCCTACCCTTATCTTGGATGCAAATTACATTAAAATTAAATACATGAAATACTTAAAATGTAAACAAGAAAAATAAGATATATATTATTATAGCCAATAATGTCATACATGAACAAACTAATGCATCAAATATATGTCATACATCAAATATAATATATACATAAAATGTATGTCAACTATGTCCACTAACATAAAATCTAAGATCTATGTACACTAATGCCTATACATGTGTTCATCCCTATATCTTCTCCTTCCCACAAGGGGAAGGAAACAAATCCCTAGTGATCTGTAGTCATTGCATGGAGGGAGATGATGGGGATGATGGGGTCTTCCTCACACACTTGCTTGTCCTCTTGTTAATGCTCCTCTTAAACTAGAGTTGATACAAACAAAGTATATATGAATCAATAATTATTATACATTAGAATCAAACATATGTACATATAAAAGTAATTATTTTCTTACCACCATCAAATAGTCACTCTGTGCATCCACCTCAAAGGCTTGTGGATGATCAAGAGTAACAAGGCCCTACAAAAATTCAATCAATATAATCACTCAATCATACTTATAAATACAATTTTAATTATAAATAACAACTAAAACTATGAAAAATCTTTCATACCTCAGTCAATGGCTTTGAACTAGCCATCGTAGCAACAACTCCGTAATCAATGGACTAATGAAGATGAGAAATCTCAAACATCAACAATTGAAAACCATATAATACAATTTACATGTTATTTTATAGAATATAATATACTCAAATGAATTAAATTAACATGAAACAAATGTTTCTCTACAAAGCTTGTATCATGCCTACGTTCAAAGTCCCTTGTGAATGTCTATGGTCTAGTAGAGAACTAATGCACATGGATAAAAAAAAAATTGTCAATCCTTCATATGATTACTTAATAAATATATATATTAATTTAAATGATTAAATCAATACATACTTGTTGACTTGTCGACAGGATGTAAAATGGGATCAGGGAATTTGTACTAGGTTCATCATGAACACTCTTACCCTGAATTTTAAACAATGTCAAGACATGCTAATTAATTCATTCAATATACATATGAAATGTGATCAAATTAGTTTTTATAATTATAATTTACCTATGTTTTAATGCCAAATGTGTCACTCAGGAACTCATCAATGATTATCCTATCATCTATATTGTCTCCAATGTGACTGTCAAACATGCATAAGGATCCACACAACATGCACATGTAACCATGGTGCAAAGAAGGGTCCTCCTCAACTAATGGAATGAAACACTAAATGAGGTTTTGTGTCAAAGCATTGATAGTCCCTAGAGTACTAGTTTCTACACATTCCTTCATAGCTAAAGGAATAATGACATGCTCACCTTGTGGCTTGACAAAAGGTGCCCTAACTACATTAGGGTCATGTCATGCCCCCAACCTCTTAAATGACGACCCCTCATATCTACCCTAAGAATCTAACATGTTAAAATAATTAGGGGTCTCCCCAAGGACAAATTCACAATACAATTTCTTTAAAAAATACATTGGAACCTTGTGATTATTGTAGGGAGAGGCATCAAAGACCGTCTACCATCTATCCCAAAAGTTATTTCTAATATCATCATATATCCACCAGTAGATGAGGAACCTTTTAGTTGTATGTTTAATAGTATCTATTTCTCTTGTCTTTTTAAACAATGCAAACATGTTACCTTTCATTATGTCCTTTTTTCTTACATCTTTATAGGATGATTTGTTTGCATAATATTTTGTTTGTTCTTCTCTCATACCATGCCAAATATCTAACTAACCACTAAAAAAAGCTGCATGGCTCATAATCGACTCAAGGCAAGATGCAAATTGTGCTCTTGTATGATTAGTTTTCTTGCAAGCTTTCAACCTACCAATGATTTCTTCTAATTAATTTTTCCCTCTTTTTATTTCATTCACTATATTGTCTTGGGTGCTAGGAGGAGATCTTTCAATCAATGGAGGTTGTAGAGGTTCTTCCTCTTCCTCGCAAGAGTTTTCATTTGGATTATGTTGATCAAGCTAAACCAATTGCATTTTAAATAAATAAATAAATTCTAAACAAAACAAAAAAAAATACAAAACAATGCAAAAACAAGAGTATAAAGCATACTTGATGATCCCAATCTTGATCTCTGATGACAAAGAGGCATTTTAAGGAGGAGAGTGAGAAAATTATTCAAATTCTACAAAACACATTAGTGTTGATGGAAAATAAGACACCAACAAAAAGAAACAAGAAAAAAATGAATGGGTCATAGGTTTGCAGCCCATATATAATTTTTTTAAAAGCGTGCAATCACTTTGTCTTGGGCTTCACTATAGTGCATGCACACTTTTAAAATTTTCAAAATTAAAGTTGTGTGTCATATTTTTGGCACCACAACTTGGTGCATTCACCCTAAGATATCATTACCTCTACATCAAGGAGGAGGACATTCATAAGTTTGCATTTAGAACTAGATATAGGCATATAAGTTCATGGTATTACCGTTTAGGTTAACCAACTCTCTGGTAGCTTTCATGAATTTGATGAACAACATTTGTCAAGATTGTTTGGATAACTTTGTATTGGTCTTCATAGATGATATCCTGAACTACTCAAAAAACAAAAAAGGAGATCAAAAGCATCTAGAAAAAGTTCTAAAAAGGCTGAAAGAACATAAACTATATAGGAAGTTGTCTAACTATGCTTTCTATCAGAAATAAATCCAATATTTAGGACATGTTATTTCAGTTAAAGGAATAGTGGTAGATCCTTAAAAAATAAAAGCAATTAGGGAATGTCCTATACCTAATAATGTGATAGAAGTTAGAAGGTTCATGGGGTTGGTAGTATTCTACAGGAAGTTTGTTATAAATTTCTCCAAAATAGTGTACATGATCACTTCTCTTCAAAGGAAGGGAAAGAAATTTATATGGACTAAAAAATGTCAATCAACTTTGAGTATTTGAAAGAGAAGTTAACTAATACACTTATACTAAGCTTACCTAAACCACAAAGGAAATTTGTAGTTATAACTGATGCATCTAGGGAAGGAGTAGGAGGTGTACTATTGTACAAATTATGACTTTGACATTAATTATATTAAGGATGAAGAAAATAAAATAGAAGATGCCTTAAGTAGATGAAGACATATTTCCACAATGGCCATCATAAATTTTAGATTAAGGGATTAGGTACTACAATATCTAAATCAAGATGAATTCTATACAAAGGTCATCCATGTTCTTACCAAAGACCTACAGGATGCTAGGTACTTGGATTTTTGAATAGAAGAAGATGGATTGTTAAGGTATCATGATAAGATTTACATACCCAAAAATCCTAAACTTCAAAGAATGATTTTAGAGGAATCCCACTCAACTGTTTATTTAAGACATCCTAGAGTTACTAACATATGGTCAGATATAAAACCACTATATTTTTGGAAAGGAATGAAAAAAGAGATAAATTTTTTTTTGGTAGAATGCCTAGAATTCCAAGGAGTAAAAGCATAAAATCATTACCTAGCTAGCCTCCTACACCCAAACAAAGTACCAAAGTGGAAATGGTAGATAATTTCCATGGATTTTGTATAAGGACTACCTATGACATAAAAAAACACAACATCATCCTAGTCATGGTGGATAGATTGACAAAAGATGGTCACTTCATATTGGGAAATCTAACTGATGGAGCTCTAGGAATCACTCATAAGTTCATGAAAGAGAATTTTAGAGTTCATGAAATTCTAGAGAAAATCATCTTAGACAGGGATGCTAGAATAACTTCTAGATTTTGTAAATATTGTTCACATCATTAGGAACTAAGTTAAATATTAGCACATCTTATCATTCCAAGATTGATGGTCAAACAGAAAGAGTAAAAGAGGTTTTGGAGGATCTTTAAAAAGTTTATTGTATGTATCAACAATATCAGTGGGAAATGCAATTACCCATACTGCTGAAATTTTCTTATAATAAGTCCTATCAATCCACCATTAATATGGCTCCCTTTGAGGCCCTATATGGTCGTAAATGCAAAACACCTATAAGATGGAATTGTGTTGAGGACAAAATTATTATTGGACCTAAAATTTTAAGAAGATGGAAGAATAGATAATTCAAATCTATCTAAGATTGAAAGAAGCAAAAAAAAGACAAAAATGTTATGTAGATACTAAAAGGACACCTAGAGAATTCTCATTACGAGAAAAAGGTGCTAGTAAAGGTAAAACCCCACAAGAATACCATCAAGCTTAGTAGGAATGCCAACTTAGCCCCAAGCTATGTGGGACCCTTTGAGGTATTATAAATCATGAACCTGATAGCCTACATAATTACACTACCTCCATCTCTTACCAAGATGCATGACATCTTTCATGTGGCATATCTTAAGAAATACATCACACATCATGGTCATATAATTGATTGAAACCTACTATAGGTATAAGATCTAGGGGTTGTGGAAGTAAAACCACTCAAAATACTCAAGGTGCATAAGCTATGCTTAAAAAATTAAGACATGACTTAGTGCAAGGTCTAGTGGGATCACTATGCAGAGGATAATGCTACTTGGGAATACTACAATGATATTTTCCAAAAATACCCCCATCTTTTCTCTAGGGCTAGATTCTGATCTTTTTCTTCATTTTCTTTTATAATTTTAATGTTAAAAAAAACCTTGAATAGCTGTTACTTTTAATTTTTATTTGTGTAATTTATCAAGGATGATGAAAACATAAGGAGAAGGGTATAGTGCCTTTCCCATTTTCTTTTTGTAAGTCATCCTGATGGATGCAACCTTGTTGATGTTGAAGACAATTGATTAATTGTGTATTGTCTCTAATGTTACACAAAATTTCATATCATTGCTAGTCAGTGTATGCTGAGCTCACTCAGGCATTAAGGATAGTTTCTCATGTCTACTGAACATTCTAGAGTTTGACAAGTTTAGAAGATAGTGTCTACTAAGTTCACTCAATAGTCAAGGAAAAATTTACAAAAGTTGAGTGTTAACTGAGCTCACTCAGTTAATGAAGAAAATGTTGGATGGAAATAGGGTTATCCAATCTCACTTGGTTACCAAAGAAACTTTTTGAAGATGCAATCTTATCTGAGTTCACTTGGTTAACATAGGAAAATTGTTTCTAAGTTGTGTCTACCAAGCAAGGTCAACTAAGGAAGGATTTTCTTGTTTTGACATATTGAGTTTAATTGATTTGACCATTGGTTCTAGCTAACTAAGGAGATGAATATTATATATTCTAAGTTGTATTCAAGCTGAATTGACAATGTGTAAGATATAAATGTAAGGTCAATTTGAGGATTAAATGTGTGGAACGTAACAGAAGATTTGAAGATGCTTAAAGGAAGAGAATTAGAAGGATAAGTAGAATATCCTTATTGAGCTGCAAAGATACATTTGATTAGAAAGGATCAAGTATACAAGCTATAATTAAAATTTATAATCAGTAATTTGGTTGCATCAAAAATTAGGTCATCTCATTATTACTCTCTAACTATTATAGTAGTGATCTAAATCTCTTAACAGAGTTAGCTTAACAACTATTTGTAAATCCATTAAAAAGATGGCATTTCTAGCTTGAAGTGTCTAAAGAGCTCTAACAAGGCCACTCCTAATAGGGTTACACCTAATAGTGTGTTTTTTAACCTTTAACATGGTCAGCTCCTAATAGGGCTCACTTCAGAAGAGTGAAAATAGTAACTAATTGCAATTGGTGGTTTTTCCCAAATTAGGTTTCCATGTTAAATATTCCTGTCACTTTTATTAATGATATTTCTTTTATGTTTATACAACTTAGTTAAACTTAAGGTTACTCACATTAAGATTAGCATATTAACTTAAAGTTGATTCTCAGTATTTGTCAAGTTGTAGCATTTACTAGTATAAATTCAGTGCAAGTGTGTTTGCCGAGCAACAACAGATTACAATTTAATCAGAGTTTATGTTTTGATTTGTATTAAAATCTAAGAGATATGAGATTTATTTAATGGTAACTAATTCACCCCTCCCCTCTCATTTACTTCTCTTATATTTCCAACAATTGGTATCAGAGCTTCTTGGTGCTTGCAAAAAAGGTTTCAAGGACCTAAGCTAAAGATACAGATGTCTTGCAGAAAAATGCCAAACCTAAACAAAGATAACTTCAAGGCATGATAGGAACTCATGAGGCTACACTTAGCAACCATTGGAGATTTAGGACTAAAGTTTCTAGACACAAAATACACAACACCTATTGGAACTATGACTATTGAAGAAATTACAAAGAAGAAGAGTCATAACACCATAATGATTAATATTGCATCATCTCTCAACTCTGTCGAATATGATGAGGTCAAAGACTATGGAACTACTTATAAAATGTGGATCAAGCTAAAATCCATCTATGGAGGAGATGATAATGTAACAAGAGCTAAATAAAAAACTCTTAGAGGATAATTTGATCAAATAAAGATGAGAGAAGATGAGAACATTGTAAAATATAGTGAAAGAATCAAAGCTAGTGTTTGTGCTATCAAAGCTTCAAGAGGAAAGATTGAAGATGAAATAGTGGTAAGTAAATTTCTTAGAACACTTCTTCCTATACATGTAATTAGAGTATCAACAATTCAAGAATTGAGATGCAATCCAAAGAATGACATAACAAATGTTTGAATTTTTCAACTCATAAGATCATAGAAAGTGCACATGTGAGAATTGATAAGTTTTCAAAAAAGAGTAAAGAAGAAAGCAAAAAAGAACCTAAGGATTATAGAAGGTCTTTCTACTATGAACTTGGTACAGTGCCAAATAAAATTAAAAGTTAGAATAATTTACCTCCCAAGTCCCCAAAATATCCAAAAGCTACAAGAGTTGCAACCAATGCAACCTAAGTCATAATTTGGAGGACCTGAGTCATAGTCAAAAGCTACCAAGTTGTTGCCAAAGCAAACCAAGTTTGATGGACTTGAATTATAGAAAGTGGGACCTAAGCTTGATACAGAAGATCATGGTGAGGTTAGTAGAAAAAATTCTAAATCTAAAGTACCTGTGCTAGCAAGATATGTCAAAAGGCACCATGCACCTGATTAGATCATTCAAGACAAGTCAGATGGAACAATGACAAGAAAAAAATTAAAAGGTAAATGTTTGCTTCTTGAATTTGAACCTAGATCAATGAAAGATTCTTTGGATAATGAAATTTTGATTGAATCTATGAATGAATTGGCACAAGGATTAAAATTTAATTGGCACAAAGTGGGTTTTCAAAAATAAGTTGAATGAAGATGGAGAAGTTTTCAAAAACAAAGAAGGATTAGTATGCAAAGGTTATTCTCAAGAAGAAGGTATTGTCTATGGTGAAAATTTTGCTCCTATTTCTAGATTAGAAGGTGTTAGAAATTTACTTGCTTATGCTTCACATAAAGGATTTAAATTTTATCAAATGGATGTAAAATATGCATTCTTGAATGAAATTCTTGAAGAGGAAATTTACATAGAACAACCTAAAGGTTTTTTGGATTGTATAAAAAGGGATATGGTTTTTAAATTAAATAAAGAATTGTATTGTCTCAAGAAAGCTCCCAAAGCTTGGTATGAAAGACTTCATAACTACTTGATAAAGATTGGATTTCAAAGAAGAAATGATAATAGCAGTCTATTTATCAAAGAAGGACCAGACAAGAAAATTGTGTTGGCTGAAATCTTTGTAGATGACACTTTATTTATTAGAAATAATGACTAATGCAAGGCATTTTTAGAAAATATGAGTAAATAATTTGACATTTTCATGTTTGGAGAGATAAAATTCTTTGTTGGATTGTAGATCTAGCAGAAAAAAGATGGTATCTACATTACTCAATCCAAATATATCAAGGAGATACTAAAGAAGTTTGGAATGGAACATTCAACACTAGTTGGAACACCTATGTCTATTGGTCATAAGCTTTCCAAAAATGATGATTCCAAAGAGGTAGATTAGACCACATACAAATCAATGACTAAAAAATTGTAATATGTAGTACACACAAGGCCTGATATTGCATTAGGAGTTGGTATGGTGGAAAGATTCTTAGTAAATCCTAAAGAAAATCACATGATGGAAATATAGAGAATCATGAGCTATTTAAAAGGTACTAAAGAATATGGATTATGGTACAAAAAAGGAAGCAATTTGGATTTGAAATCATTCATAGATGTTGATTGTGTAGGAAGTGTTGATGATAGAAAGAGCACCAGTGGTGGAGTGTTCTTTCTTGGTAAAAGACTAGTGTCTTGGAAAAGCAAGAAGTAGAGTTGTATTTCTCACTCCATGGTAGAGGTATAATATGTGGCAAAAATAATTAATTATTCCAATATTGTTTGGTTCAAGCAACTATTGGCAGGTATGAAGGTAAAAATCAAGGATCCAATGTTTATATTCTATGATAACACTAGTGTAATTAATATATCAAAGAATCTTGTGATGCATACCAAAACCAAGCACATTGTTATAAAATATCATTTTTTGAGAGAATTGGTACAAGATAAAGAGGTAAGATTGAAATATGTGAATACTAAAGAACAAATTGTAGACATATTCACTAAGTCATTAGCCAAAGATGCATTTTTGTATCTAAGAGGTAAGTTAGGGGTCATTCCCCTATCTGAAGCTCACTAAATAAAGTTTAGTGATGCATCAATCAGAGCATGCTGAAGATCAAACAATTAATGCAATATTGAAAAGGGAACATTGCATATGTATCAGTACATAAGGTACACTAATATTATCTAAATATTATCTTTGGCTTGAGATGTCAAAGAGGGAGAAGTTTTTTGTTATATCTCATATAAATTTTATAAAGAGGGAGAGTATATATTTCACAAAAAATTTATTACTTTCAAAGATATCAAAGACAAAGAACCCAGTCTGATATCAAAGAAGGAAATTTTGCTATCAGAAGAAGATGTTGAAGATAGAGTTTCATGGATAGAGGGAGAAACTGAAGGCAAGGGGAGTTCACACTAATAGAGGGAATTCTCATGGATGAGAATCATAATGAAACAAGGGATATGTTCCTTACTTTATTCTTTCTTTTAAACTTCATTGTACTATGACATGTTGTGTTTCCATTAATTATGATGAGGGAGATTGTTGAAAATAATTGATTTATTGTATATTATCTTTGATGTTACAAAAAAATGTTATATCATTGTCAATCAGTGTATGTTAAGCTCACTCAGGCATTGAAGATAGTTTCTTATTTCTTTCAAGTATTCTAGAGTTTTTAAAGTTTAGAAGATAGTCTCTACTGAGTTCACTTGGCCATCAAAGGAAAGTTTACAAAAGTTGAGTGTTAATCGAGCTCACTCAATTAATGAAGAAAATGTTGGATGGAACCAGTATTAACCAAGCTCACTCAATTACCAAAGGAACTTTGTGAAGATGTAGTGTTAATCGAGTTTACTTGGTTAACATAGGAAAATCATTTCTAAGTTAGTGTCTATCAAGTAGGATTGGCTAATGAAAGATTTTCTTATTTTGGCATATTGAGTTAAATTAATTTGATCATTGGTTATAGCTGACTGAGGAGATGAATATTAAGTATTCTAAGTTGTATTAAAACCAACTTGACAATGTGTAAGATATAAATGTAAGGTTAAGTTGATGATTGACTATGTGGAACATAAAAGAAGATTTGAAGATTCTTAGAGAAAGTGAATTAGAAGGATAAGTAGAATATTCTTGTTGAACTGCAAAGATACATTCAATCAGAAAGGATCAAGTATACAAGTCAAAACTGAGATCTATAATTAGAAATTCAGCTACATTAAAAATTAGGTCATATCATTGTTACTCTCTAACCATTGTAGTAGTGATCTAAATCTCTTAATAGAGTTGGCTTAACAACTATTTGTAAATCCTCTAACATAGTGGCATTTCTAGATTGAAGTGTCTAAAGACCTCGAAAAAGACCACTCCTAATACGGTGTTTAAATCCTTTAATAGGGTCACACCTAATAGTGTTTTTTGTAACCTTTAAAAAGGTTGGCTCCTACTAGGGCTTATTTCAGAAGAGTGAAAAATAGTAACTAGTTGCAATTGGTTGTTTTTCCCAAATTGAGTTTCCACGTTAAATGTTGGTGTCACTTGTGTTCATGATACTTCTTTTATGTGTATACAACTAAGTTAAACTATAGTTTAATAACATTAAAATTAGTATATTCAATTAAAGTTGATTCTCAGTATTTGTCGAGTTACAAAATTTTCTAGTGTAAATCGAGTGTATGTGTGTTTGTTGAGTAACAATAGAATATAGTTTAATTAGAGTTTATGTTTTTATTTGTATTGGCATCTAAGGGGTCTTGGATTTATTTTAGTGGTAACTAATTCACCACTCCCCTCTTAGTTACTCCTCTTATATTTTCAATAGTTGATCCTTCCTTGTGCAGTGATCATGATTGGGACCATGAGTTATCTACACCCTTGAGGTGATTAGATTTATGTTACTGTATCAATTTCTTTGATTATTCTTATGGCTGATTTATGAGATTATTATGTGTTAGATGGTTTCACTAAGGTTTGTTCCAGTGGTTACCAGGATCGATGTGGTATCATGATGTTGTTATGTGATTACCTTGAGATGTGTGTAGAGATTTCACTATGTACTATTATCCTACTACACTGGACTAGGTTCCTATAGTAGTGGTTAGTTATGTATTTGACCATGTTCACTTATGTGTTTTAGGTGCCTTTTTATGTTGTTTAACAACAATTATTAAATGCTTAAATAATTGGAAATGAATTGTCCATATTAGATTCATTGGTTATGTGCTATGAATATTTAACTTGTTCATTTTGGTTGTTTATGTAAAATGGTTATATAATGTAATTTAATGTATTTATCACTACAGGTATATTATTATATGCAATTTCACTTGATCATATTGTTTAGTGTGTAAGATTTATGTCCTTGGCAGTGGAACATGGAATTAGTGATTCAGTTGTTCATATTTAACCAATGTTGTCCATGTATGGTCGACATATCCTATTTAATTGTTTACATTAAACCTTCCAGTGATTTAAAAAATTCAAACTCATTTTTATTATGTGATTAGGCCTATGAGTGTGTTTGTGTATTTAGAGGTTTGCAATTGTCATGAAAGTTATTAAAAAATTATGTATTTTTGGTTTGAGGGAATTTTTGGGCTTTATCTTATTTAATTTAATTCTTGGCAGCATTGCCATAGATGAATTCCAATTACTTGGAATAGCCTATTTTTGTTTGGGTTGATTTATGGTTTAACTAGGTGAGATGGTTAATTACCCTAATCTGTTATTCACTTGAAAGGTGAATATATATCAAAAAAGGAATTTTATTCCTTCTCAATTTTGGAAAATAGAATTTGAGAGCAAATTTCCAAATCCTCTTTTGGAGGATTGCATTTCTATTCACTATAGGAGCTACAGGCATGGGATTTTTGTGAGATTGGTCTCATTGGATCCAACTTGGGGATACCTTGGTTTGCCTCATTTTTTGGCAACTTCCACAAGTTTTTTATTTTTTTGCTTAGTTTCCCATTTTGCCCCTTTTGGTTGTCAGGTAGGGCTCTCCTAATTTATTGTTTCAGCTCTACTTATACTTTTTTTTTTGGTAGTTGTATGTTAAGAGGTTTAGAACTAGTATTTCCCTCTATTTCTAATTTTTAGCTCTACTCGGTTGGGAAAGTATGAGAATTTTCTTATTTTCTAGGATCGAGGTTTGGGGTTTTGTACCATTATGCTAGCCATTTTTGAATATAGACTCCAAACCAAGATTTTATTTGATATTCATGGCTTTTGTGCCCTCAAAAAAAATGGGTTTTAATTTTGAAAATTTTGATTTTTGAGGTTTTTGCCTCAATTTGCATGTTGCCTAGTTTTCTAAGGTTTTCTTTTCATGATATTGGTCAAGGCCTTCAATTATACATAGGATGTGCATCTGACTACTGTTGCACTTTTATGTTTTCATTGGGATATGTTTAGTATCTATACTCCTGACTTAGTGTTTCATTTAGTGAATTTTTAATTGATGGTTTTGTTTCTAATTGAGCCCTTGTTGTCATTTCATGGATGCTAGGATTTGTGTAGAATCCATACTCCTAGATTGAGGCTGGTTGAGTGGGTTCATGATATTTGGTTTGGTTGCATCATTGGTTGATGAGCATATTGTAGAAATGGGTGAGAATTTTTTCATCATAATGGATAACTACTTTGATGTCTTCAAGGAGAAAATGAATAACAGATTTAGGATTCCCAAAAAATTGGTTGAAGATTACAAAGATGGTGTTTGTTTCATGGTAGACAGTGACAAATTCTACATTCAGGTAGTTAAACCAAGATTTGTATGGGTGAAACCTCTTCCCTATGAGTTGAACATTGATGAAGCAAAAGACATAATTGAAGCCTTGATAAATGAACCTATTGATCCAAAGGCACTACACTTTGGAACATATGATGAGGCCAAGGCAAGAATAGAGCTTAAAATCAAGCTTCCATAAGCAATTAATAAAGGCAAGAGGAGAAAAGTAAAACTCAAATCCAACACACCCCTTTTGTTGACTAAAGGTAAAGTAGAAGAAGAAGATGATGAAGTAGAGGATGAAGATGAATCAAAAAAGGAAGAAGAGCCAGCAAAGAGGAAAGGCACGGTGATCATCACCAAGCCACCCAAGCCATCCACTACAGTGTTTACCAGGAGATCCAAAAAGAAAGGTAGTGAGGTTGTGTTTAGTAAGCCTCGTCTCACATTCCAGGAAAGAATAAAATAAATGGGAGAAGGTGAATGCATAACCAACTTCAAATCATTAAAGTATGAGACTAGGATAGAGGTTGAGAAGAAATAGATTAAGGAATTGGTGCTAACCAAGATGGGTAAACAAAAGTATTCCTCTAATCAGATAGCCTCTCAAATCTCTAATGATCTATTACAGAGATTGAAGCCAAGATGGGACTCAACCATGTAGATAGAAAATTATATCTATGAACAAACCCTGAGGTAGTTGTTACTAAGCATTACCAATGCTGAGGTAAAAGAGTCTATGAAGAAAAATGAAGACAAGATGACTCTTAGATTCAATACTTGTTTAATTTTGTTAAAAGATATAGAGTATGTAGTCAAGAATGCTACAGGTATGTGAAAGAATATTTATCACTTGCATAAACAAAGTGATTTTCCAATAGAAGGCAAGGATGATGGCAGTGATGATGAGGAAGAATGAACAAACTTTGAGACAATACAATTTGAAAATGAAGAAATTGAAGAAGATAAATAAGAAGAAGCTACTAAGGAAGTCAAAAAAGATGATGAGGAGACTAATCCTATGAAGATAGTAGTAGTAGTCATTGCTTCACTTCCTCATTCTCCAAGAAAATCAATAGCTACATCAAGTTCGAAGACAACTTCAGCAAGTTTGATTGTGACTACAACAGATATAACAAATGTCCAATAACTCTTTGCACCCTCACACCTTAGTGCATCACTAATGGAAGTGTCTACCACTTCATCTACCAAGCTACAACCTCCCTCTTCTTCAGTTCCTGAGTCAACATCATCACTAATGAGTATAACATGTTCTACAATTTTGTGTTCTTCAGCAGTAAGTATAGTTTTGAGTTCTACAATTTTGGATTCTACAGTTTTGTTTTCTACAAGTTTGGATATATTTGTAAGTATATCAGTTTTAGATTTATTAAGCATTCCAATTAGTATTCTATCTATTGGTACAATATCAATTTTTTATGCTAGTCCTACTATCTCTACTATTGTTCCCATTCCAGATTTTAAGGTAGTATGTACAAAGGTAGTTGAACCAAAGGCTCAAACATGTATAAAACTTTTGAGTGGAAAGGAGATAGAGGAGGATATTAATGTAGATGAGGAGATTGAGATCCCAAAGTGGAATTTTGATAATGCCACTACAAATCAACTGCAAATAACTAGTCAACTCCTCCATAAGAAAGAAAATGTCAGAGTATCATCACAACTCTTTCTCACATAACAATGAAAATGCGAGTCATCTTTAGTGAATCATAAAAACAATATAAAATGGATCTTAACATATATGTCCTAAGTAAAAACCACTAAGTGCAGACTGGTTAACTAGTAACTTTAGGTCGAGTTAGACATAGTGATGTTCCTAGCAATATCCCTTTATCACATTATGAGGGGTTTGTGTGATTTTCTAGGTTTAACTCCACAGATTGTCAGAATGTTTTCAATCATTATGTCGTAATAATTTATAACCAATTTCAAACATATCCATATACCTGATTATCATCATAACCTATGCTCATATTTTTTCTTAGTAGGTTGAATGTTATCTTATTCTTCCTAACTGTCTAGGAGATCATCCATAGTGTCTCATGGTCAGGTTCATGTCTTGAACATTTAAATCTCATTTCCATGTTGTCTTATCTTATCAAACTAATGTTACTAGAGAGAGAGTATCAAAATCTACATTAGTCTCCTATAGGATCCCTTAAATCATGATTTATAAGAAAACAAAATGTAAATCATAACTCAATTAACTCAATTAACTCCTAACCATTTTTATTTCATCTGAATCTAGAATAGGGTGCTAGTGTGGGCCTTACAATATAAAATAAAAATGAAGAGAGGAAAGAGATAGAGAATATAAAATCATAGAAAGTACTGAGAATATATTGATTGAGGTGATAGATGTTGAAGTTGATACTTCTGAACACATATTATTACAATTAGAAGAGTCAGTTCAAAAATTCAATGAGGACTCTAGTGGTCAAGAAAAATTGACTGAGAAAGTAGAAAATAAATTTGATAACAAGGTGTTTGAGCACATTGCTCAACAAATTACTATTCAACAAGTAGAGCTTTCCTCAATTTTGACCAATCTTGAAAACTCTTACACAAATGTAACATCACTTTTTGGAAAATTATGCAATGTTACCAAATTCACAAAGGAAATAAAGAGAAAACTAACAAAGATTGATAATGATCTGAAGGCTAGTGCACAATAATTGAAACTTGACCCTAGTTCAAGCTTTGCACATCATATGAGAATCATATTTTTTGGCAGATATATTGGTAGAATTATTGAGAGAAGAAGCAAGGATCCAGTCTTCATTGATAGATATTCAAAATATGATCCTTCTTATCATGGACACAATGCAAAAGCACATTGTTTACTCAAAAACATTGATCTATGACAACAACTTCTCAATTGCAGATCACATGATAGAGCTCTTTGCAAAAGTCCAAATTGCTCTACATACGTTTAAAGTTTTGCAAGAAAATTTGGATAATATTTATCACTAATACTTAAGGTACATTTTGAGTTTTTTTCTTATATTGGTGTCTCTATGTAAATAAGTTTTAAATAAATATTTGGCCTTATTGTCAAAAAGGGGGAGAAACAAAACATATATGGGAGACAACATGTATATATACTTAGTATGTATATTGTATGGGGGAGAATCATGCAAAGCAAAGGAAAGGAAAGTGTATACTTACAAAGACAAATTTTGAAAAATCTCAAAAATAATATACCAGTAGCGAGCTAGTATCACATTGTAATGTATATAAGTTTTGGCTGATAAGTGTTTTTGTCACTAATGCTGAAGGGGGAGATTGTTGACATCAATTCAAGTTTTTTATTAGTGACAACACTTATTCATATTCTGTATGGTTACCAAGCTCATTGAATAGTCTATAGTGTTTTCCATGTAATTTAGTAGCCACCAAGCTTTATAGTTCCTACTAAGCATTCCAATGGTTATCAAGTAAATTCAAGCAGTGTGAACTTTTATGGTTCTTACCAAGCAGTTTAGTGGTTACCAAGCTTTTCAGTTTCTACTAAGCTATCAGTTCATGTGAAGCAAAGTTAGTGTTAAGTGAGTGATGAGATGATTAGTGTTTATCAAGTGCAATCATGGTAAATGAGTAACTCAGTTTCTACCAAGTTACACATTATCTACTGAGTCACTAGTGCAAATCAAGTTTGAGACTACTCTAAAATGATTAGTATGGACTAAGCTTCCACTTCTACCAAATGCATGATGATGCTGAGTAATGACAGTGGATGTCATGTATCAGAACTTCACCAAGTTAGTCTTCAAAACTGGAGTGTCTTCATTTGAGCCAACTTTGTAATATTGGTGTTAACTTGCATATTGGTCGACTTTGTTATTTTGTAAATTGGATTGATATATATATGTAATGTATTGTATCATATCCATATGGAGAGATGTATGTACACAAAAATGAAAATAGAGAGAAGCATGCAAATGTGAATCAGTAACTAGTGTATTGTAAGGCCATATCAGTAAAGGAGTAGCAGAGTCATATCTATCACATAAAGGTGATCAATACTTCAAAGAATCTCTATCAGCAAATCAATTGTAAGTTAGAGATCTGTTGTTTAATTCTAATAGGTGAACCAGTCCAAATCCTCTAACAAAGTAGACTTAATAGTTTTTTTTCAAATCTCTTCACCGAGTGCATACTTCATTGTATGTTTGTAAAACCTCTAACAAGGTGGACCTAACAGTCCTAATTGCTCCTAATAGGGTAGATCATTAGAAGTGATCATTATAAGCCTTAACAGACCAACTTTATGCTACAGTATTGAATTTTTGTGGGTATCATCCCCAACCCAGTTTTACTTTCTATTTGGAAGGTTTATAGGTCACCAAATTATTATGTGCATGTATCATGAATGTTTATATTTTTAGTTTCTCATGCATGCAGTTAGATTTGATTTCATGAATTAAATGATTATTGGATTATTGCAATTAAGATCTAAATAGGATAAAGTTTTATGGTTGCTAATTCACTCCTAGCATAGTGTTACCACATTCTGTTTGCCCCGCAAATTTCAAAATTTGAATGTTACCCCGCCCAATAGTCACCTCAACAATTACTAATATTTTAATACCCACGAAGATATCAAAACTACCTTAGTTTTGAACCTTATGATATTTTACACCTCACAAGTTCTCCGTCGTCAAATCAAGACCAATCAATGGTCATTGCCATCTTGCCATGGTGGAGATGTGCAACCTTTACCATAGCAACATAGCGACAGGTCACCACGTGTCTTGGTGGGTCTAGCTTGTAGGGCAGAGGGTGGCATAGGTCAGAAATGTTCTGCGGTGACAAGGCACTATGTCACTATCACGTGTTGGTCAGGAAATTTCCATAGCAAAATAGTGCCTGTCAAAAAAGGTGTGCCGATGACGGTGAGTCAGCATGTTCGGTAGCAAATCAAGAGGCGAGTCTTTACGATCGTCAGATCTGCAGAGATCTATAGTTGGCACTATCTTTCCATTAGTAAACCGCTCGAGAGATAACATGGCGATATAGCGACAGGTCGCCACATGTCTTGGTTGGACCGTATTTCATCCCGTCAGTGCAGTAGGGATTAAGTGATCGACGAACCAACAGGGAAGTGCCACATGTACCATGGGCCCAGTGAGATACAAGGAAGGAAGGTTGTAGGAAGGTGGGTCTTCGTGACCATTGGATCAAAGGCCGATCAACAACTGTCGCCATCTCATTATGATGAAGTTGTGTGAGAGATAACATAGTGACATAGCGACAAGGCGCCACGTGTCCAGTGGGCCAGGTCTCGCCAGGGTGCAGCTACTGAGGTATTGCCAGGCATCGGTTGGATATGACAAGGTTGCAAAGGTGGTGCCAAATATGATGGGCCCGGGGTAAGGATAGCATGGAGTATGATGAGTCTTCATGATTGTCGGATCTAGGCTGATCAATGGTCGTCGCCACCTCGCTATGGGTAAGTTGCTCGAGGTTTATGTTGGTGACACAGTGCCTTGTTGACATGTGTCTCACTGGTTCAGTCAGAAAGGATGGTTGGTGGCTGGCGGTTAATGTAATCGTCATAGTTAATATGAATATCTGCAAGGGTGGCACAGTTAGTCAGATGATGAAAGGTCAACCACAAAAGACTTCCCGAGGTGGTGAAATGAAGAAAGGTAATTGGCCTGCATGACCCAGTTGGCTCGTATAGCCTATTTGACTTGCTTCAACCCTGTTGATTCGTGAACCAGGAGGCAAAGGTGATTAGTGTTATCTTGTGATCTGATCTTTGCAATCAATTTTGACTTACCTAAAATGAATGCAAGGCATAGGGAAACACTGCACCATCTCAGTTGATCCATCTACTGTGTCAGGATCATTCATTGGCATCGCTTCTGTCTACTCGAGGCATTCCTTCAGTCAAAAATCTGATTTTGCACTTGAGAACCATGCTTGAGTGTGATCTTTGATTAGATATTTTGGGGTTCAATGGCAGTAGTTGAGTAGTAAATACCGAATCATTTCCCCTCAGTTATGCTTGAACTATAAAGGCAAATTTTGTAATCATTTCTAGGGGTCGACTCTTTCTGATTTCTCTGATATTGCTCTGCAACTCTCAGTGTAACATTCCCTGTGCCTTTGAACTGAATGATTCTCTATTTTATCTCCTTCAGCCATTGATGTGAATGTGCATCCCTTTTTGCCTCTCATTGGTGTATTGTCGAGATCTGTAACCTGCATACTGTATCTGTTTCTTGCCTACTAGATAATATATAAGTGAGACTCCTCTTTCCTTGTGTTATTCAATTGTGCTTCTTGATCTGCATGAGGTTATTAGATCAAAATAAATCTGTATGTATATATCCTTAGTTTCATTTTTGGTCAATAGTGCATATATGGGTAGAAATGGGTCTGAACACTCTATTTTGGTGCATCACCTCTGTAGTTTAGGTAGGGTAGAGTTGTTTTCTGTATCTCCTTCTTCCCCTTTTCCTTCTAAGAGTAGTTAGGTGCACCCTAATAGTAAGAGGAAGCCGGCCTTCTCTGGAGACTCAACCTCGTAGTTCAAGTCCCACAACTTGGAGGTTGTTTCCGTGTTTCACTAGGTTGTCCTCATGCATAGGCCTTGGACAAGGGTGAAAACCTAAGTGACAACAGTTTTTGGCAAGCCCGGTGGGACAAGTTATTTTGAAGTTTTAAAGTCTACTGGTGTCAAAGAAGGAATAATTTTAGAGATTAATGTTGAAGAGGTAGTGATGGCTTCAGTATTCAAGCCTTCAAGAGGTTGGTCCTTCAAAGTACTTGGCAACTCTAAACATCAACAAACCTGGTTCCAGGCCAAAGTTGCAGTGATTCATGCACAAAGCTGAAACAAGGGCATCTTCTAGAGGTAAATTTCAATATCAAGAGCTTTCCCTTTCAAATCCTAGAAGGAGGACTAGAATTTCATTATCACCAATTAGGGGTGAAGAAATAGTTAATATACCTATAAGGGCCGCCTCTACTCCTCCTACTGCTCAAACTCAGCCTAGATTGCCATCAACGCTCATCAATAGAACACTTGTTTACATGGCATAGCCAAGAGTTCATGCTTTTGCCACCTTTAATGGTGGAAGTCCTCTGTTGTTAGCCCAAAGACATGATATACCAGTATCTGCACTAAAAAGCATACCTGATTTTACTAGTGAGACTTCTGTCTCCCCGTTAGAGCATATCCAAGAAGTAGCAAATGTCTGTAATATTCATGGTATTACAGAGGATGATGTTGTTGTCAGACTTCTAGCCTCATCATTAAAAGGAAAAGCATTACAGTGGTATAGAGGCTTAGCTCATGGTTCTATAAGTAATTGGGATGAACTAGGAGCAGGATTATGTAAACATTTTGAGGATAAGAGTGACCATTTGTCACTATTAGAGCAGCTGACTACAATAAAAAGAGCCCCCCATGAGTGTATGACTGATTTTAATTATAGATTCCAAAAGACATGGGATAGAATACCTATTGTAGTGAAACCTGCCCCTGGTAATGCCTTCTTGCATTACCTTAGAGCTTTTAACAGTGACATTGCCACTACAATCCAAACCATGGGAGGGGATACCTTGCCTAATGCTTATGAGGTAGCTATAAAAGCTGAGAACATCCTAATACAAGGAGGAAAATTGTCTCCAAGGCCCCCTATGCCTTTCTTTCCTGATGTTCCTAATCACCAACTAGCAATGGCCCCTCTCCCTACAACTTCTACATCACAAACTCTTACTCCAGTCCCTTGAGCTTCTACATCCTCAAATGGGATAGATGAGCTCAAAGAAATGCTCCAAGGTCTAGTACTGAATACAGATAAAAGAGAGAAGGCCCTAGATAAAAAATTGCAAGAGTAGGGGAGGGAGTTGAAGGACCAGGGGAAGAGATTAGAGGATAGTCTCTCTATGATACAAAAGATGAGTAACAAGGTGGTGGCCTTAGAAAGGAAGCAAGCTCAAAGTGGCAAGCCTCCCCAACTACAATATCAAATTCCAAGTGGTGGTAGGCTTCCTAATCAGTGGAATAGCTCCTTTGATCAGGGTAGGAAAAATAATCATGCTTCTACTTCAAGCTCAAATCAGAACAGAGCTATAGTCCCTCAAAATAACTTGGCCCAAGATCAGGATTTATGCCCTTCTTGCAACTATTATTATACCTATTACATGTGCCAAAAGGTAGAATCATATATGTCCCTAACTGTCCAAGAACCTACAGCAAAGAAATCATATGAGTAGGATCATCCCAAGGAGGTATCATATATTCAAGGACGTGATGATTGCTCTTTCATGAATCATCAGGATGGGGAGCATTGTAATGTAAACCAGGATTCTGTTGCTCATAACACAAGGAGTAGGAAGAGATCTATGGAACATGCTACCCCTCTTTCTCCTAAGCAAGCCTCAACTTCGAGTGCTATACCTCATATACAATCAGCAAATGAACAAGAAAGTGCTTCCTAACAGCAAGAGCAAGATCCAAGAAAGAAAGATGCAGGTGATCCTTATGTTGCCCCTCCTCAACCTCTTATAAGTGCAGCTCCCAAAGTTTCCACCAAAGCTCCTAATGCACCTTTCAGTGTGGTAGAGCAAATGAAGAAAACCAATGTGAATATCTCTATGTGGGATGTTGTTGCTACCATACCAATGCAGAAGAGGATGCTGCAGCAAGAATTAGAGAAGATTGAACTCAAGGATCAACCATCTATCATGGAAAATTCCACAAGTCTAGTACAACCAGCAGGGGATGTGGAGACAAATAAAAGGGTTAGACCTCCCCCATTCTATGTTTCCTTGATTATAGGAGGCAAATTAGTCCACAATTGCATGATAGATTCATGGGCTAGTAGCTCAGTAATGCCTAGGTGTGTTGCTGATGCTTTAGGGATGAAATATGAGCCCATTGTTAGGGATGTGTTACAACTAGATGTTAGTACTATCAAAACCATAGGTATCCTTAGGAATGTAGAGATGGCCCTACATGCATGCCCTGGTTGCACTGTGATACAAGATATATCTGTTGCTGAAGTCAAGCCCTATTTTGCCATCTGTCTTTCAAGAGACTTCACTGCTCAGATTGGTGGATTCATATCTACTGATTGGTCATATATGTCATTTAAGACTAGATATGGAGCCAATGCCTCAATTAGAGTAGAACCTCAAGCCCTTCATCACACTGAATCTTACACCCCCAACTTCATCAATATGAATTGCCCTATTCTAGAGACGGATGAAAATGACATAGTAAATGAGCCTGTCACTTCCATAGCAGGGATTCCTGACTTTTTCTTGGATGAGTGGGCAAATGCATATCAATTTGAGCCTATGTCAGAAATTCTTGAGATAGGCCTTAGTACATATTGCATAATAGAGAAAGAGGCTCAAGTTCTTGATCTTGTTCAGACTAATGATGATATAAATGGAATATGGAGTATGTACTTTGATGGCTCAAGGAATAGAAATGGATCAGGGGCCGATGTTATGTTGGTCTCTCCTACTCAAATAAGATACTACTTTTCCTTCAGGCTCCAATTCAATTCCACCAATAATGTGGCCGATTATGAATCCTTGATTCAAGGTCTCTTACTTGCCCAAAAGAGAGGGATTCAAGCCTTCAAAGTATATAGAGATAGTGAGTTGGTAGTCAATCAAGTGAGAGGCCAGAATGTCACCAAAAATGGCCTGCTCAAGTCTTACAAACACAGAGTCTGGGACTTGCTTGAGGGTTTCAATGCATTTAATATTCAGAGTATTCCTAGGAAAGAAAATAAACATGCTAATAGACTTGCAGCAGTGGGCACAACTTATGATGTACTAGGGAATCTTGAGGAGGAGAAGAAGCAACAAATTAGGATGGTAGTGAGGCCTACCATCCCTGACAACAACACTCATTGGCAAGTGTTTGACTCTGATGAGCAAATTGTGAGTTTCTTGCAGAATGAGGTAGAATTCTCAGATAGAAACTAGTCAAGGCTGCAAGATCAATATGGTGATTAGATCATTCACCTTAGTTCTAACAAGTTGCCCAAGGGTCTCATTACTTTGGAGAGTGTTTTTAATTCTAATGATCAAACAAGAGGCAAAGGAATGAATCTAGCTGTAGAAAAGGATAATTATGCCCCAGTTACAATGGCTGATGGAAAATATTTTAATATGGGGAAGGTATGTTTTGAAACTGAGAAAGAAAACTTCATTCATTTATGTCAATAATTTAATGATATATTTGCTTGGACATATGATGACTTGAAAGGGTTTGACCCTAGTTTTTTTTAGCATACCATAGATCTAGTTGATAAGGCCAAACCAGTAAGGCAAAAATAGAGGCCAGTGAATCCTAAGATTGAGCCCCTAATGAGAAAAGAATTATCCAAGTTGATAGAGGCCAATATAATATTTCCTGTCAAACACTCATCATGGGTAGCTAACCTTGTCCCTGTAAGGAAAAAGAGTGGGGAAATCAGATTGTGTGTGGACTTTAGGGACCTTAATCAGGCTTCTCTTAAAGATCACCATCCTCTCCCTTCCATGGAGCAAATTCTATCTAAGGTCAGTGGGTCAAGGAGATTCTCTTTTCTTGATGGATTCTCTGGTTACAACCAAGTGTTGGTTAAAGAATTTGATAGACATAAAACAACATTTACTACTAAATGGGGCACCTATGCTTACTACAAGATGCCATTTGGACTAACAAATGTAGGTGCCACATTTTAGAAGGCAATGGAGATGGCCTTCAAAAAATTAATTGATAAGTTTGTCTCATTATACCTTGATGATATAACTATATATTCAAAAGATGTAGAAAATCATTTTGATCATCTAAGGCAGGTATTTCTAAGGTGTAGAGAGTTTGGGGTTTCCCTCAACCCAGCCAAGTGTGTCTTTGCTACAAGCCAAGGAAAATTATTGGGACACATTGTATCTGAGGATGGTCTGACCATTGATCCAGAAAGAACAAAGGCAATACTTGCCCTTCCTCTCCCTAAACACAAGAAGGGGCTGCAAAGTTTCCTTGGTAGAATAAACTTTGTGAGAAGGTTTATCCCTAATCTTGCTACCATGGTGAAACCTCTTACATCAATGCTCAAGAAAGACATGGTTTTCTCATGGACCAAGGAGGGGAAGGAGAGTTTTGAAGAGATCAAGATAGCCATAGCCTCAGCCCCTACTCTCATGAACCCGAATTTTGAGAAAGATTTCATCCTCTACACTTTAGGTGGTGAGTCGAGTATCTCTGTCGTCTTGACTCAGACAAATGACAAGGATGAGGAGCAGCCCATAGCTTTCTTTAGTGAAGGGCTCAAAGAATATGAAGATAAGTAAAGCTTTGTTGAGAAGCAAGCCCTTGCAGTCATCAGAGCCTTGAAGAAATTCAAGCACCTCTTATCCTACAATAGGATCCATTTGTTGGTGCCCCATGCCAGTGTAAAGGACTTTCTGTTAAGCAAGGATATCAGTGGAAAGAGAGCTAGATGGATCACTAGGGTAATGGAATATGATGTTGATATTCAGATTACCAAGCTAGTAAGAGGGAGAGGATTGTGCAAAGAAATGTTATCAGGTCAGGATTTTGATGAAGAGGCTGCTATGGTATTAACAGAGCAGCAGGAGGAAGGAAATGTTAACGGCCCAAAGACCTAGATAAATAATATGAAGAGCTTCTTATCAGGGGATGGATACCCTCAGGGATTGGACAGAGCTAAAAGGAGATAATATAGATTTCAGTCCATTCCCTATGTCGTGATTGATAGTATCTTATTCAGGAGGGATTTTAATGGGACCCTGTTGAGATGCATTGAAGAGGATCAGGCTGAAAGGATGATTAAAGAACTTCATGATGGCCCTGATGGCTGCCACTTCTCTACAAGAACAACTACCATGAAGATCATGAGGGCTAGTTTTTATTGGTCATCTCTGTTCCATGATTGTTATAGGTATGTGAGGAAATGTGAGAAATGTGCTTTCTTTTCAAGTAAACAAAGGCTTGCAGCTCTCCCCCTTCATCCTATTCAGGTGGATCAGCCCTTTACCCAGTGGGGGTTGGATTTTATAGGCCCTATTAATCCTCCATCTAGTCCAGGTCATAAATGGATTTTGGCTGCTATTGATTATTTCACTAGATGGACAAAGGCAATTGCCTTGAAGGATGCCACAGAACCATTAGTGGTTGAGTTCCTTGATGGGATTGTATCTAGGTTTGGTGCTCCTTCTACTATCATCTCAGATAATGCTAAATCTATTGTTGGAACCTAGATTTTTGCATGGGAAATAAACCACAATATCTACCTAACCACATCATCAAATTATTATCCCCAGGGCAATGGTTTGGCTGAGTCTTCCAACAAGAATCTGATCAGAATCATGAAGAGGACAATAGAAGACAATCAGAGGGTCTGGCATAAGAAATTAAGAACTGCTCTATGGGCTGATAGGATAATGCCCAAGAGATCTATCGAGAATTCTCCTTTTGTGTTGGTATATGGTAGGGAGGATAGACTCCCAATTTCACTAGAATTGCCTTCCTTGGAGTTGGCTCACCAGCTGGAATTGATTGAAGATAGTGCCATGTTAGTAAGAATGGTAGAGCTAATGGAGCTAGAAGAAAAAAGGGATAAAGCTATGAAGACCCTAGAGTTGCATCAGCAATAGATGAAAAGGAGTTTTGATAAGAATGCAAGGGCTAAAACCTTCAGAGAAGGAGATTTAGTCCTCAAATGGGATGCTGATAGGGAAAAACTAGGAAGACATTCTAAGTTTGATGCATTGTGGAGTGGCCCTTACCTAATTTCCAGTTGCAAATAGGCTAATGTATTCCAACTGAGCAGACCCAACGGTGAAGTTCTACCCATCCCAGTCAATGGGATTTATCTTAAAGCTTGCTTCTGATGAAGATTGTGAATCCATGTATATAGTTAGTCTAGTTCCTTTTCTATTATTTCCTACCTTTCAAGAAGTGCGCGTGCACAGGGTTCTCCTTTTGAGTTGCTAACTTTCAAAGTTTTGACAGTCTCAGGTTACATAAGAAGTTTTGTTTTGCTTCAGTTACAGAGGTAATTCTAGGGTTTTTAATGTTTTGATTTCCTTGCAAAAGGGGTTAGGGTTTTACAATTCTCTAATTTGTACCTTTCAGACCCATTTTTGACTCCATAGCCCAATGGATCGTTTATAGGCACTGGTCTTATGCATCGAGCAAGCTCATGCCCCCTGTGAGTCGCCAGAATGTTACCACATTCTGTTTGCCCTGCCAAATTTCAAAATTTGAATGTTACCCCACCCAACAGTCACCTCCCCAATTACTAATATTTTAATACCCACGAAGATATCAAAACTGCCTCAGTTTTGAACCTTATGATATTTTACGCCTCGCAAGTTCTCCACCGTCAGATCAAGACCGATAAATGGTCATCGCCATCTTGCCATGGTGGAGATGTGCAACCTTTACCATAGCGACGTAGTGATAGGTCGCCATGTGTCTTGGTGGGTCCAGCTTGCAAGGCAGAGGGTGGCACGGGTCAAAAATGTTTTGCAATGACAAGGCGCTATGTCGCTATCACTCGTTGGCTGAGAAATTTCCATAGCAACATAGCGCCCGTAAAAAAAGGTGTGCTGATGATGGTGAGTCAGCATGTTCAACGGTGAATCAAGAGGTGAGTCTTTACGATCGTCAGATCTATAGAGATCTACGGCTGGCGCTATCTCGCCATTAGTAAATTGCTTGAGAGATAACATGGCGACGTAGCGACAGGTCACAACGTGTCTTGGTGGGACCGTATTTCATCCTGCCAGTGCAGTAGGGATTAAGTGACCAACAAACCAACAGGGAAGTGCCACATGTACCATGAGCCCAACAAATTATGAGGAAGGAAGATTGCAGGAAGGTGGGTCTTCGTGACTGTTGGATCAAAGGCCGATCAACAACTGTCGCCATCTCGTTATGATGAAGTTGTGCGAGAGATAACATAGCGACGTAGCGACAGGGTGCCACGTGTTTGATGGGCTAGGTCTCGCTAGGGTGCGATTACTGAGGTATTGCCAAGCGTCGGTTGGATATGATAAGGTTGCAAAGGTGGTGCCAAATATGAATGGCCCAGGGTAAGGACAGCATGGAGTATGATGAGTCTTCATGATCATCAGATCTAGGCCAATCAATGGTCGTCACCACCTCGCTATGGGTAAGTTGCTCGAGGTTTATGTTGGCAACACAGCGCCTTGTTGACATGTGTCTCGCTGGTCTGGTTACAAAGGACAGTCGGTGGCTGGTGGTTAATGTAATCGTCACAGTTAATATGAATATCTGCAAGGGTGGTGCGGTTAGTCAGATGATGAAAGGTCAACCATGAAAGACTTCCCCAGGTGGCAGAATGAAGAAAGGTAATTGGCCTGCATGACCCAGTTGGCTCGTATAGCCTGTTTGACTTGCTTCAACCTTGTTGATTTGTAAACCAGGAGGCAAAGGTGATCAGGGTTATCTTGTGATCTGATCTTCATGATCAATTATGACTTACTTGAAATGAATGCAAGGCATAGGGAAACACTCCACCATCTCAGATGATCCATCTACTATGTCAGGATCATTCATTGGCATCGCTTCTGTCTACTCGAGGTGTTCCTTCAATCAAAAATCTGATTTTGCACTTTAGAGCCATGCTCGAGTGTGATCTTTGATCAGATATTTTGGGGTTCAATGGCAATAGTTGAGCAGTAAATACCGAATCATTTCCCCTCAATTATGCCTGAACTATAAAGGCAAATTTTGTAATCATTTCCAGGGGTCAACTCTTTTTGATTTCTCTGATATTGCTCTGCAACTCTTAGTGTAACATTCCCTATGCCTTTGAACCGAATGATTCTCTATTTTATCTCCTTCAGCCATTGATGTGAATGTGCATCCCTTTTTGCCTCTCATTGGTGTATTGTCGAGATCTGTAACCTGCATACTATATATGTTTCTTGCCTACTAGATAATATATAAGTGAGACTCCTCTTTCCTTGTGTTATTTAGTTGTGCTTCTTGATCTGCATGAGGTTATTAGATCAAAACAAACCTATATGTATATATCCTTAGTTTCATTCTGGTTCAATAGTGCATATATGGGCAGAAATGGGTTTGAAGACTCTATTTTGGTGTATCACCTCCATAGTTTAGGTAGGGTAGTGTTGTTTTCTATATCTCCTTCTTCCTCTTTTCCTTCCGAGAGTAGTTAGGTGTGCCCTAATAGTAAGAGGAATCCGGCCTTCTTCGGAGACTCAACCTCATAGTTCAAGTCCCACAGCTTGGAGGTTGTTTCCATGTTTCACTAGGTTGTCCTCACGCATAGGCCTTGGACAAGGGTGCAAACCTAAGTGACAACACATAGTCTTGAATATTTCCAATAGTTGGATCATTATCTCCATCAGAATGTCAGGAGTGGGCCTATTGGTTCCCCATGGTTGGGAAGCGTAGTTACCTATACCACTATTGGGCACTAGTGTATAGAGACAGTTTATTTCTAGTGTGACCTATGTTTGATGTTCACTTGGTATATTTGGGTTTCCATGATATTTCCTTATGGTTCATGCTTTAATTGGAATGCTTGGATATCATGTTTAGATGATTTTAGTTTCATTGATGCATTCCTTTATATTATGATGTTATAGAATATGATTAGATGATGTGGTTCACTATTGGTTGGAGTATCCATGCTTTAATGGTTTACCATGTTAGATCTTCTTGTTCTTATGATGTTGTTTACATTATAGTAGTGACACCCTCATAAGATAGCTCTAGCTATCTAGTTGGAAGTTTGGGATGTTATGCATGAGGGATGGCTAGGGCCTTCGAGGTCTCATGATGCTATTACCATTGGGAGGAACTGTGCACAAGTTTAATTTGTGTTAGTGCTTTGATGTTATGTCTTTCCTTCATATGATGTTTGGTTTATGAACTATGTATGTACATTGCAATATTGCTTTCAGAATGTTCCTTTATATGTTGTTATGGATTAGATGGATAGATGTTTTCCACTCCCTTTTGTATGGTGTTTTTTATTTCATGCTTTTGAGTGACTTATCCTTGACTACAGTGGTTCTAAGACTCTTTGGTGTGGATTTTCTCACCTTGTTTTCATTCTATACTTGTCATTTTGCATTCTAGTTTTGAACTTGGATGATATTTGTTCAGCATCGGGTGATACAAAAAAAAGGTATCGCACCATAGTAGTGAAAAATATCATATGGTACTAGTGAAGCATCACCTAGTTATACTGAGAATTATTGCCTAGCCATACTGAGAAGTGTCACCTAGCTATAGTGAAAAGTATCATTTGGGAAAAAAAAAATATTGCTTGGCTATAGTAAGAAATATTGCCTAGCTATTGTAAAGTGTTGCCTGATTTCTTACAAAAACCTACTTGGGCAAACAATAGGTATCTTTGGACTTTTTGGTTGAGAGTTGAAGGGTGTTTTGGGTACCCTTTAGGGTTGCACTCCTTCATAGTTTAATAGATTTTCTTTGGGGTGTAAGATATATCATTTAAGTATAAGTTGACATATATTTAATTTCTTAACTTATACTTAAGATATATTTTAATATATGTGATTATTCATTTTCATATAGGTTTTAGACCTCGCTGAGTTAAGATAAAGATTCTAGGAAATTTTAGGGCTTTAGAAATTCAAACTTAACCAAAATGTAGGGCTTTATGATTTCAGACTCAGCCAAATTTTAGGAGTTAGCATTTAACTTTCAACATGGTGTTTAGTAGATGAGTTGTGGTAAATTTAAGCCCTTGTCTTCTACATGATCATTGTTGGTCTCTACTTGAGATTCATGATTATGTTATGTTTAGTGGATATGGACTTATGTGTCTTACCATGCTAGGATCTTCTACTTTGGGTTTGAAAGAGAACATCCCCTTAGTACATTCTCCTAATTCATGTGATCTTTGGTTTGTGAGTTGTGGTTTAGAGTTTGGAGATCTTTGGTAGTAGATGTAAGACTTTCATTGGTATAGGTGAACATGTGAGTCTTTGTTTTGATGCTTCACTCTTGCACTTGGTTACTTTATGCTATTGTTAAGTAACTTATCTTAAGAAAAAAATTATTCATTGCATCTTTTATCCTTGTGTTCCAAGAATCTTTGGGCAGGGCATTACAAAGGGTATGTTACATACCAAAATTTTGAATTATTTAAAAATTAATTATAGTCATTGAGATGATTAGTTAAAAATTATTTGTTTTTCCCTATTCATATAAATTGTTTCATATGAAATTGGTTTTTATCAATTATTATGTATAATTATTTACCGATGATGGTAGTTATCCATTAGTTGTCATATGTTGATGATGGTAGTTAGCAATTGTTTATTTTCTAAATGATAAAAATTAACTAATTTCTTTGCTATTATCTATAGTATATGTTGGTATGGATTCATCATGGAGAACTTGTTACTATTGTCAAAAATGTTGCATGGATGGTTGTAGGAGTAGACAAAGGGGAGAAGCATTTCTTAATAGGATCTACAAAATGGGACACTACTTTAGTCCATTTATTTGATCGATAGGTATGACGTTTAATTGCCTTGGTAAGGACCTAGCCACTACATAATAGGTTACATACATTGAACACAAATGAGCTACTTGGAAAAAAAAAATTAAATATTTAATATTTAAACATAATCAAAATTCATACCTTTAAATGATTTATGTTGGTATTCTCATCATTTCATTATATATATATAAATGCACATAAGTATAAAGGTATGGTGCCACCATGGTATTAAATTATTCAAGCTCATCTCTATTAACATATATATATATATATATATATATATATATATATATATATATATATATATATATATATATATATATATATATATATATATATATATATATATTGAGAGGATATGAAGATAAAATATTCCTCTAGTTATGCACATATATAGATATGTGTATCCTAACAGGTATAACCTTGGACACAATAATAATATGGTGACACTATTTGAAAATTATATATATATATATATATATATAATTATAAATTATTCTTTTTATAAGGAGTCCTTCAAATTATTTCTTTTAAAATTATAAGTCTCTATGAGAGACGATGAGTACACTTGGAAATTTCCTTCTTTTGAGGTGGTGAACCAAGAAGTTGATAATCTTTCTTGTAACTACTATGAAGAGTTGCAACTTCAATAGAAGCCTTCTATATTATTTTAAATTTAAAGCTCAGCAGTGTGTCTTTTAGCTATCATTTATATTCTATTCCTTCGCCATTCTTCCTTCTCATTTTCTTACTCTTTTTCATATGGCTACTATTGGGAGGGAATTCAAGCTTGTTCTTTATGCTATCAAAGAGACTCAGTATTCTGAAATCCATGTTGGAAATCTAGATTTTTGAGAGCCAACTAGTTAGGATTAACCAAGTTCAAATCCATCATTGATCAGGTTGTGTGAATGGATTTGATTATTTATTTGGCATATTTACTTCATTTGAACTCTAGATGCAAGGGAGTTTCAAGGATTTCCAATGTTCAATGCTTGACTGTGAAGTAAAATAAGACTATCAAATAGCTCATTTGATTAAACTTAACAAGTTATCTAACCATGTTGAGTTTAAAATTGAATGCATATATCATGTTATGATTTTTTTTTCGAATCAGCTCATCTTTTAATTTTGAATTAAAATCCTCTAATTTTCTTAAGATAAGTCCTTGAGTCTCAAGGATGGCTTCATGCTAGTACTAAATTTTTATCTTCCATCAGCTGAGTTTTAGAAAACGAATTGATATACCATATGAACAGTTGCTCAGGACTCACCTTGATTGATTAGCCAAGAGAAAGGGCAAAGAGTTGGAAAAGAAGATCTACAAAAAAAAAAGAACAAGAATAAGAATTGATATGATAACTATTGTCACAAAATTCTACACCCTTGTCCAAAGTTTTTACCTAAGGACAACCTTGTGAAACATGGAAACAACCTCCAAGCTATGGAACTTGAACTGTGAGGTTGAGTCTCTGAAGAAATTTGACTTCCTTTTCTATTAGGGTGCACTTAACTACTCTTAGAGAGGAAAATGGAGAAGTAATACATAGAAATAAAATCTACCTATTCTAACCTAAGGGGTGATGCACCAAAATAGAGTGTTCAAACCAATCTCCACCCATACATGCACACTTGAACCATCATGACACCAAAAGATATACACATCCACACTTGTTTTAATCTAACAATCACATGCAAATAAAAAAAACCCAAATAAATGACCCAAGGAAGAAGAGAATTCACTTATATATCATTCATAGGCCAAAAGGAGATATAGTCATGCAAGATTGAAAATATCCATAGTACACTAATGAGAGGAAAATAGGTCTTGCACAATACATCAATGTCTAGAGGAGATAAAGTAGAATGTCATATAGGTTCAGAGTCAAAGGGAATTTATAGTGAACTTGTAGAACAATATGAAGAAAATAGAGAAGAGTAAACCCTTACAAAGATTACAAAATCTACCTTTATAGCTCAAGCATAACTAAGATTTTTTTTTTCCTAAACTAAACTCAACCACTACCACTTAAAATTATAGAGAACAATCATACAAGAGAAAATTTGATCTTGGCACAGATTCAAATATAATGAAATCCAACATTTTTGCAAAACAAATCCTTGAGAAGATAGAATGATGCCATTAAATCACTCTGACCAAGTAGATAGATAAAACCAAAGATGGTATAGTGTTTTCTTTCATTTACTAGGCATGGCATTCATTGGAAAGTAGTTGGAATTGATCATGAACATCATATCATACAAGAAAACATATCTTCCCTTTGTTTCTGGCTCATGAGTCGGCATGCTGAGTAGGTTGATTGAGTTCTACAACTAGAAAGTACCACATGGACCAATATTATTTTATCTTTCTACCACCTTACAAGGTCTTCATGTATTTGACCATATCATTTAAACTAACTGCACCACCCTTAAACTTAACTGTGGTGGTCAACAAAAATTACCAACCCACTACCAATGTTAATTGTAATGTTATCTCCTTGGGCCTACAAAGACACATGTCCTTTAGAAAATTCCCTACAATGTCCAAAGTTCTCAAAATTTCATGATGTGGGAAAGCACTGATCATTGATCTACAAAAAATCAACAATAGATGAAAATCTACATTTTTACGGCACCTATCCTATTACCTTCCAGGCCCATGGACCACTTAGTATCCACCTCAACATGACCTAGCATCTAAATGGCACCACTTTTAAACCCTGGAGTACCACATGGGAGGATGGACCTACCAGTCCATTTGTGATAACATCGCTTTCCCACATTGTTAGAAAGTTTGATGAAGGATGGAATGCAGGAAAGTGACTGCCAATAGAACCCTAGCCATATTCCAACCCATACTAACATATTATTGTCGTAAAAAAGGTGACTCACAAGAAATGGGACCCATACACCACATGGTAGTGAGGCACTTGCCTACTTTATGTAAAGGTTATTCACTTTGAAGAAGTAGGAAAGCATATGTTATAGATTTGTACAAGATCTGACAGTGCAAAAAAATGCAGAAGCCCCAAAAGAAAGCTTAGGAGAATATGAAAATAAGGTTTTAATTAAATTTATTTCATATTTCATTGGCACTTGAATATTTAAATATGCAAAGTGACTATTATGTTGGCTTTGGCATCAAAATTAAGATATTTGGTGGGGGCGGGGGGCATTTTGGCTAACAATTCTAGTGACTCAAAGGGGTTGCAATCCTACTATGCATAAGACTAGTAACCTAAAGCATCCATTGGGCATAGAGTCATTAGCAAGAAATGAAATTTTATCCCACTTGCAACTTCATAAAAATTTGTAACTAGAGTAACCAATAAAAGAAAAACTTTTGGGAACTCTAAAAAGCTCAAAAAAGCTCCAAATGAGAAAAGTATGCTCGTGCACTTACTGGAAAGAAAGAAAACTATTCTAATATGTACAAAAAACTTTAACCTCCTCTAAAATAAAGGTTTAATATAAATCCCATTGACTAAGATTGGGAGAACTTCACCATCAGGCTAGGATAGCTAAATAGTATTGGCCTCTTTGAGGTTGGTGATAATAAATGGGCCACTCCACATCACATCAAATTTGGAGTGCCTACCTAGCTTAGCTCTATCATCATCCCATTTGAGGACAAGGTCTCCTTCCTTGAAGGTCTCATTTCATAGCCTTCTTGTTAAAGCTTCTATTACTATCATGAGAACAAATCACATTTCTCACAGTTCCTCACATGTTTGTGCCAATCATTGGAAAGAGTTGGCCAATAATAACCAGCCCTAATTATCTTCATTGTTGTAACCCTAACTAAGAAATGACCACCAATAGGCCCATCATCAAATTTATTTAATAGCTTGTTGATCTTATCTATTTTGATACACCTCAATAGGACCCCATTAGAATCCTTCCTGAATAGTATTCCATCCACCAAGACATAAGGGATAGATTGCAATCTAAATTGTCTTTTCTTAGCTCTATTCAGGTCATGTGGATATCTTCCCTCTACCAAGAAAGTAGTCATATCGTGCAACCAATCATTTTTATTTTCATTATCTATTGGTTTCTCATTCTATATTAAAAGGGCATCTTCCTTAGGTGTCTTAAAAGAAGAGACCATTTTCTCACACAATTCTCTACCTCTCACAAGTTTGGTGATCTTGATATCAATGCCATATTCTATGACTTTTGTGATCCATCAAACTCTTTTTTCATTAATATCATTTTTCAATAGAAATTCCTTTACACTTGCATGTGGAACCAAGAGTTGAACCTTGTTATGAGACAAAAGATGTCTAAATTTTTTGAGAGCCCTTACAACAACAAGGACTTGTTTCTCTACATAGTTTTACTCTTCTTTCAAAATCCTTAAGCCCCTCACCAAAGAAAGCAATGGGCTGCTCCAAATTCTCATCATTCGGCTATGTTAGAATACCTAACATACTTGATTCTCCTCCAAGGTAGTAAAGGATAAAGTCTCTATCAAACTTGGGATTGACAAGAGTGGGAGTTGATGTAATTGATTTCTTGATCACTTCAAAACTAGCCTTCCCCTCCTTGGTCCAAGTAAACATCATATTCTTCTTCAACATAGTTGTGAGAGGCTTCACCATGGAGGCAAGATTAGGGATGAACCTTCATGTGAAGTTGATCCTACCAAGAAAGCTCGATAATCATTTCTTATGACTGGGAAGAGGGAGAGATAGAATTGCTTCTACTCTCTCTAGATCTATTGTCAGCCCATTTCTTGACATAATATGTCCTAGGAGCTTTCCTTTCTTAGTAGATAATACACACTTCTTGGGATTTAGGGACACGCCATACTCTTTACATCTTTCAAATACTTGTCTCAAATGATCAAAATGATCTATTGTATGTTTTGAGAAGACAATTATATCATCAAGATAGACTAGTAAAAAATTTTATGGCACACCCTTGAAGGCCATCTCCATTGCCTTCTGAAATGTGGCACCTACATTGGTTAGTTTGAATGGAATATTACAATAAGCATAGGTACCCCATTTGGTAGTGAATGTTGTCTTATATCTATCTAACTTTGGATAGAATTTTTTCCCTAAAAGGAAGGGATGTGTTGGATGCAATTGGTTAATTGTGTGTTTTTTTTTATGTTACACAAATTTCATATCATTATTAGTTTGTATATGTCAAGATCACTTAGACAGTGAAGACAGTTCTTAGTGTCTACCGAGTGTTCCTGTGTTTTCCTAGTTCAGAAGGCAGTGTCTACGGAGTTCACTTGAGTAACAAAGAAAATTTGGATGGAACTAGTGCTAACTAAGCTCAATTGGTTGCCAAAGGATCTTCATGAGTTTTCAGTGTTAACCAATCTTTTTTTGGTTAACAAAGGAAATCATTTTACAGTTAGTTTCTATAGAGGTGGGTCGGCTAACGAAGGATTTTTCTATTTTGTTGTATTAAGCTTAATTAATTTATCTATTGATTCTAGCTGACTAAGGTGATAAATATTGATTATTATAAGTTTTATTTGAGCCAAATTGACATAGTGGAAGATATAAGTATAAGGTCAAGTTGTGACTTCAAAAAGGGTAAGAAAAATTGTAAGTGGTAATGATGTGACTGAAGATCTAATAATGAGTAGAGAAAGAAAATTTGAAGGATAAGTAGAATATCCTTGTGGAGCAGCAAAGATATATTTAATCAAAAAGGATCAAGTATAAGCTAGAATAGATATTTTTAATCAGAAATTTAGTTGCATTCAAATTAGATCATCTCATTGTTACTCTCTAACCATTGTAGCAATGATCTAAATCTCCTAATAGAGTTGGCATAATAACTATGTGCAGATCCTCTAATAAGGTGGCAATTCCATTAAATTGTTCTCAAGACCTCTAACAAGGCCACTCCTAATAGGGTGATTAAATCCTCTAATAGGGTCACACCTAACAGTGTGTTTTGTAACCTTTAATAGGATTGGCTCCTAATAGGGCTCACTTCAGAAGAGTGAAAATCGGCAACTAGTTACAATTGGTGGTTTTTTCCAAATTGGGTTTCCATGGTAAATTTTGGTGTCAAATGTGTTCATGTTATTTTCTTTTATGTTTTTGCAACTAAGTTAAATTAATGTTAATCATAGATAACATCTAAATATTTATTTTTTAATCAAATACCGAGCTAATCCAGTTATTACTGAGTTACAACATTCTATGTGTTTACCGAGCTTCAACAGTATTCAGTTATCTATTTTCATTTTGTACTGACATCTAAGGGATCTGGGATTTATTTTTGTAGTAACTGATTCAGCCCTCCCCTCTCAGTTACTCCTCTTATATTTTTAACAATTGGTATTAGAGATTTTGGTGCTTGTAGAGAAGGTTTCAAGGACCTAAGCTAAAGATCAGGATGTCTTATAAAAGAGAGATTCCCAAGTTGAACAGAGACAATTTTGCAGCACGGCAAGAACTAATGAGGTTACATCTAGCTACCATCTATGATTCAGGTTGCAAGTACCTTGATGCTGAATATAAGACTCCCACTGGAAAATTATTAGTTGAAGATATTGCTGAAAAGAAGAATCATAATATCATGATGATTGATATTGCATCTGCTCTCAATTATGCTGAATTTGATGAGGTAAAGGATTGCAAAACTATTTTTGAAATGTGGAACAAACTAAAGGATATCTATGGAGCATATGACAATGTAAGAAGAGCCAAAGAAAAAAGCCTTAGAGAACAATTTGATCGAATGAGAATGAGACAAGACGAAACATTGAAAAATATGTTGAAAGGATCAAGGCCAGTGTAAGTGCAATCAAAGCATCTGGAGGAGACAACATGGAGTAAACTATTGTACGTAAAGTGCTTAGAACTCTTCTTCCTATTTATGCAATTAGAGTATCTACTATTCAAGAAATGAGATGTGATCCAAATAATAAAATAGGCTTGGATGCTCTAGTTGGAAGGCTGATAGCTTTTGAATTAGATAATTATGATAACCATGTTCCTACTTCAAAGAATATTGAATATGATTTAAAGCCAAACTCACACTCAAAGAAAAGGGAAAAAAGGAAAAATTTAGTCAATCAAGAAGCGAAGAATATGGATCATCAGAAGATAGTTTAGATAGTGATCTTGAAGTTGTTGAAGCCCTACTTATAAGGAAGTACTCCAAAGGCAGAGGAAAATACAAAGGTAAAGTTTCTCTGATTTTCTTTTCTTGTGAAGAATTTGGCCACATTGTTGTTAGGTGTCCAAACAAGGAAATCAAGGATGAGAAGAAAAGTAACAAGCATAAAGGCAAGAAGGACTTCAAAAACTACAAGAACTCCAGAGACAAAGGTAAGAAATCTTGTTTTATAGGTACAAATTTTGATAACAATGAAGATGAAATGGTATATATTGTTGTGAAAGATGAATTTGATGATAAAGGAGATAAGATGACACTTATCTCTCATGTTAGCAAAAATGATATATGGATTATTGATAGTGGCTACTCACATCATATGACTGGTGAAAAAATAAAATTTGAGCACATGAAATATTATGATGGAGGTAGTGTAAGATTTGGAAACAATGAACCTTGTAATATAAAAGAAAAAGGATGTATCTTGTTGACTAAAGAACTTGTATATTACAATGCTTATTGGGTTGAAGGACTAAAGCATAATCTACTAAGTGTGGTATAGTTGAACAAAATTGGATTCAAGGTAGAATTCATGAATGGATAGGCCAAACTATTGGATGGGAAAGGAAATCTAGTTGGATCTGGCAAGCAAACAAAAGGTAATCTATTTTGTCTTGATCTCAATGATTGTTTATGTTTTATTGCTCAAGTAGAGGAAAGTTGGTTATGATACAAAAGACTATTTCATGTGAACTTTGATAACATGGTTAAGATAAGAAAACATAGAAGAGTAAGAGATATTCCTAGTTTGAAGAAACCTGACATGGGTCTATGCAAGAATTGTCAAATTGGCAAGATGGAAAAGACTAGCTTCAAGAGAAAAAACTATCAGTCAGAAGAAGTTTTGGATATTGTTCATATAGATTTATGTGGACCTATTGGAATAGAAATATATAGTGGAGAAATTTTTTTCATTATTTTTGTTGATGACTACTCTAGAATGATGGTAGTAATGTACCTAAAAGAAAAATTAGAAGCCTTTTAGAAATTCAAGTGGTATTTGGCAAGAGTAGAAAAAGAAACTAGAAAAAGGTTGAAATTATTAAGATCAAATAGAGGTGGTGAATTCATCTCCCATGAATTCAATAATTTTTGCATTGAAAGAGGAATTAAAAGACAAGTATCAGCCACTGGTACACCGCAATAGAATGGGATAGCTAAAAGAAGAAATAGATCTATCATGGATTGTGCAAGAACCCTAATGATTGAAAAGAACTTTTCTCTTAAATACTAGAAGGAAGCTATCAACACTGCAATTCATACCTTGAATAGAGTTCAATTGAAGAAAGATTCAAACAAAACACCTTATCAGCTATGGTATGGCTACAAACCTAATGTAAGTTAATTGAAAGTATTTGGTAGCAAATGTTATTTATTGAAAGAATATAGAAAAGGAAAATTTGATGTAAAAGGTGATGAAGGCATATTTCTAGGATACTCCTACAAAATTAAAGCATACAGATGTTTGAATTTGTCCACTCACAAAACTATAGAAACTGCACATGTTAGAATTGCTGAATTTGAAAAAAAGAGTGAAGAAGAAAGAAATAAAGAACTTGAAGACTACAAGAGATTTTTCTACTATGAATCTAATACTATACTAATTATATCTAAGAAAAATAAGCTTCATCTCCTGAGTCCCAAGAGACTCCAATAGTTACCAAGTTGCAGATAGTGCAACTTGAGCTACAAGGACTTGAGTCACAACTAGAGGCTACCGAGCTAGTACAAACTAAGCCTGATGGACTTGAGTCATAGATAGAAGGACCTAAGCTTGAAACTAAAATTCAAGAATAAGATGGTAGAACTTATTCAAAGACCAAGGAGCCTATATAAGCAAGATATGTCAGAAGGCATCATGCACCTAATTAGATCATTAGGGACAAATCAGATGGAACAATGACAAGAAGAAAATTAAAAGGTACATGTTTACTTGTTGAATTTGAACCTAGAAGTGTTAAGGATGCTCTAAAAAATTAACATTGGATTGAAGGAATGAATGAGGAAATAGGAAAAATAGAAAAGAACAAAACTTGGACTCTTGTTCCTAGACCCAAGGATAAAAATGTAATTGGTACAAAGTGGGTATTTAGAAATAAGATAAATGAAGATGGAAAAGTATCAAGAAACAAAGTAAGATTAGTGGGCAAAGGTTATTCTCAACAAGAAGGTATTGACTATGGTGAGACTTTTTCTCATATGAAAAGACTAGAAGGTGTTAGAACTTTACTAGCATATGTAGCACATAGAGAATTTAAAGTATATCAAATAGATGTCAAATCTACATTCTTGAATGTAATTCTTGATGAGTAATTCTACATTGAGCAACCAAAAGGTTTTGTAGATTTTAGCAAAAGAGACATGGTTTATAAAGTACACAAAGAATGATATGGCCTCAAGAAAGCTCCTAGAGCTTTGTATGAAAGACTACATAATTGCTTGGTACAGATTGGTTTTCAAAGGACAAATGACAACAATAGTTTTTATATCAAGGAAGGACTAGATAAGAACATTGTGTTGGCAGAAATATTTGTTGATGATACTCTATTTATAGGAAATGATGACTTATGCAAAGCATTTTGAGAAGAAATGAGTAAAGAATTTGAGATGTCCATGTTTGGTGAAATAAAATTCTTTATTGGGCTATAGATATAGTAGAACAAAGATGGTATCTACATCACTCAATCCAAATATATCAAGGAGATACTAAAGAAATTTGGAATGGAAAATTCAAAATCTATTGGAACACCTATGTCTACTAGACATAAGCTCTCCAAAAATAATGAATCCAAAGAAGTAGATAAGACCACATATAGATCAATGATTGGAAAATTGTAGTATGTAGTGCATATAAGGCCTGATATTGCATTAGTAGTTGGCAGTGGCAAGATTCTCATCAAATCCTAGAGAAAATCACATGATGGCAATCAAGAGAATCATGAAGTATCTGAAAGGTACTGAAGACTATGGTTTATGGTACAAACTTGGAGGCAATTTGGACTTGAAAGTATTTAGTGATGCTAATTGGGCAAGAAGTATTGATGATAGAAAAAGCACTAGTGGTGGAGCATTCTTTCTTGGAAAAAGACTAGTATCTTGGAAAAGTAAGAAGCAAAATTGTACATTTCAATCCATAGGAGAGGTAGAATATGTAGCAATAGTAGTCAATTGTTCTAACATTGTTTGGTTCAAACAATTGTTGGAAGGAATGAAGGTAACAATCAAAGATCTAGTTGTCATATATTGTGATAACACTAGTGCAATCAATATATCAAAGAATTTACTAATGCACTCCAAAACAAAGCATATTGCTATAAGATATCACTTCTTATGAGAGTTAGTGCAAGACAAATAAGCCAGATTGGGATATGTGATTACAAAGGAATAGATTGTAGACATATTCACCAAGCCATTACCTAAGGATGCATGTTTGTATCGAAGAGGTAAGCTAGGGGTCATTCCCCTATCTAAAATTCACTAAATAAAGTTTAGAGTATGCATCAACGAGAACCTATTGAAGATCAATAAGCTGGTGTGAATTGGCAAGGGCATATTGTAGATGAATTAGTACTTAAAGCACATTGCTATTTATAGAATTATTGTCTTTGACATGTGTTTTCAAAGAGGGAGAAGTTTACTATCATATCTCTGAGAAATTTTTGGAACCAGAATAAAGTCAAAAACTAGAGAGGGATAAGTTTTCAAAGAAGAAATTTGCTGAAAGAGGGAGAATGTTTTGAATGAACTTGGTAATAGTCATTGCAGATAGAATCTAGTGAAAGGAAGAGCTAAATTGATAGAGGGAGTTCTCAAGGCCAAATCCAAAATTTCATTGTACTATGACATGTTGTGTTGCCATCAATGCCAAAGAGGGAGATTGTTGGATATAATTGGTGAATTGTGTGTTATCTTTGATGTTACACAAATGTGATATCATTATCAGTCAGTATATGTCAAGCTCAGTCAAGCAATAAAGATAGTTCTTAGTGTCTACCAAGCATTCTTGTGTTTGCCTAGTTCACAAGGTAGTGTCTACTAAGTTCACTTAGGTAACAAAGGAAAGTTGGATGGAACTAGTGCTAACTAAGCTTAGTCAGTTGCCAAAGGATCTTTGTGAGTTTTTAGTGTTAACCAAGCTTCTATTGGTTAAAAAAAAAATCATTTCAGAGTTAGTTTCTATTGAGCTGGGTCAGCTAACGAAGGATTTTCTTATTTTTCTATATTAAGCTTAATTGATTTATCTATTGATTCTAGCTAACTAAGGTGATGAATATTGATTATTCTAAGTTATATTTGAGCTGACTTGACATAGTGGAAGATATAAGTATAAAGTCAAGTTGTGACTTCAAAAAGGATAAGATAAATTATAAGTGGTAATGATGTGATTGAAGATCTAATGATGAGCAGAGGAAGCAAATTTGAAGGATAAGTAGAATATCCTTATGGAGCAAAAAATATATATTCGATCAAAAAGGATCAAGTACAAGACAAAATAGAGATCTATAATAAAAAATGTAGTTGCATTCAAATAAATTCATCTCATTTTTACTCTCTAACCATTGTAGCAGTGATCTAAATCTCATAATAGAGTTAGCTTAACAGTTGTTTGCAAATCCTCTAACAAGGTGGCAATTCCATTAAATTGTTCTCAAGACCTCTAACAAGGCCACTCCTGATAGGGTGATTAAATACTCTAATAGGGTCACACCTAATAGTGTTTTTTTTAACCTTTAACAAGGTTGGCTCCTAACAAGGCTCACTTCAGAAGAGTGAAAATCAGTAACTAGTTGCAATTGGTAGTTTTCCCAAATTCGGTTTCCACATTATATCCTAGTGTCAAATGTGTTCATTCTATTTTGTTTTATGTGTTTACAACTAAGTTAAAGTAATGGTAATCATAGATAACATCTAAAGATTTATTTTTTAATCAAATATTGAGCTAATCTAGTTATTACTAAGTTACAACATTCTATGTGTTTATTGAGCTTTAGCAATATTTAGTTATCTATATGCATTTTGTACTGACATCTAAGGGGTCTAGGATTTATTTTTGTAGAAATTGATTCACCTCTCCCATGTCATTTACTCCTCTTATATTTTGAATAGGATTGTGATCTTTAAGAGAAGCATTATTAAGATCCCTAAAATCTACACACAATCTGATTTCTCCATTCTTCTTTCTAATAGAAACAAGATTGGCTACCCATGAAGAGTACTTAATAGGAAAAATGATATTGGCTTCTATAAGTTTGGATAGTTCCTTTCTCATTAAAGGCCCAATCTTTGGGTTGACTAGCCTTTTCTTTTGTCTGATAGGCTTAGCATCATGGTTTAAATCTATGGAATGCTGAAATAAACTTGGGTCAAAACCCTTTAAGTCTTCATATGTCCAAGAAATAACATCATTGAATTCTTGACATAAATTAATGAAAACTTCTTGTTCAGCATCAGTGCATACCTTTCCAAAGTTAACAGTTTTTTCATTAGCAATAGTGATAGATGTCTAGTCATCCCTCTTTGTGGTCAGGTTTGAACCTTTGCATTTTGCTTGATCATTAGAGTTGAAAATGCCCTCTAAGGTGACTAGACCTTTAGGAAATTTTTAGATTTTAGGTTCATAATCTGGTCCCCATACTAACTTTGCATCTTGGACTAATTTCTAGTAGAGAGATCTACTTCATTTTGCAAGAAATTAACAATCTGTAAATTAGAATCAAATACCTTCTAATTTGTGCAATTATCTAGGATGGTTAGCCTTAAAACCTTTTGATTTGTTGCTTCTTTCCATCAGTAACATGCTCTGGTATATCATAATGAGCACCAATGGCTACAAGCCTATCATTATGTTTGTTTTTATTTCTTGGGACACTTTAAATATTGAAAGCCTAAAAGTCTTCAAGTAGATCCCAAACTCTGTGTTTGTATGATTTGAGAAGGTTGTTCTTCATAACATTCTGATTTCTAATTTTATTAACAACCAACTCACTGTCCCAAAATACCTTTAAGAGTTTGATGCCTCTCCTTTGTGTCTATTGGAGACCTTGGGTCAAAGCTTAGTATTCTACCACATTATTAGTGCAACTAAATTGGAGCCAATATGAAAAGCAATGTTTCTCCAAATTCAGTGAAACTAGCATAACACCAGCACCTAAACCATTTTTGTTTCTTGAGCCACTAAATAACATACTCCACAATTCATTCATACCTTCTTCTATTTTCATGAGATTGGGAATAGGAGCATTCTCCTCAAACATACAATATGTTACAAGACCTATCTCCATAACCCCCTGCTTTAGGTCAAATTGATATTTAGTAGCCCACTCATCCAAAAGGTAATCAGGCATCTCTGATAAGGAAGAATCATCTTCATGGGTTATGCATTCTTCATCATCTTCTCGGGTTGTGCAACTCATGTTTATGGGGCTAGGAGTATAATTTTCTATATGGTTAAGGGCTAAAGGCTCTACTCTTAGGGAATATTTTGCCCCATATCTTGTTGTGAAGAACATATAAGACCAATCTAAGGCAATATAACCACCTATCTATGTAGTGAAGTCCCTAGAAAGGAAAATCAAAAAATATGGATCAACCTTAGCTATTGATATGTCTAGTGTGATAGTACAAATAGGGCATCATGTAATGCCACTTCTACATGTTTTAGGATACCTACTATCTTAACAAAGCTACAATCCAACTAAAGTACATCCCTAACCATTGGATCATACTTAATATTAGGGAGGTCAGCAATACATTTAGGCATTATAGTACTACCTGCTCCATAATCAATCATGCAAGAATGAACTAGTTTGTCCCCTATAATCAAAGAGACATAAAAGCGAGTAGGTTTATTTTTCTTACATGTATCTCCTTCCTTTGTTGTCTTTACCAAAATTGTTGCATTATCCATGGTAGCTGGTTTGGTTTGTACTCTAACATTCTTTAATTCTTGTTGTAGAAATTCTAGTTGAGATGATATTTCAAGAACATCCCACATAGGAACATTGATATTGGTTCTTTTCATTTGATCTACAATGTTGAGAGGGATGTATGCTAACTTGGATGGAACTTTGGTGACCACAAGGTCTAGTATATGAATGGGAGTAGGATGTAGCTCTTTAGTCTTCTTGTTGTTGTGATTTTAAAATGGAGCAACAACATTGTGTTGTACATTTGCACTTATGGCATTTGAGATAGCCTTTGTAGCCTAATTTGATGAGAAGGATGTAGCATCCTCTACAATTCTCCTTTTGCTTATGGTATTATGAGCTATGGTATCATAGTTATCATGGTTGGCATGACAATTCTCCTATAGCTGGTGGTTCATAAAAGAACAATCACCCTACTACTATAGATAAGAAGCATCAGTAGATTGACCAACACTATATTGTTGTTATATTGTTTGATCCTGTGTAGCTTTTTCTAGGAAAGATTCTACCATCTAGCACATACAAGAACCATAAAAATAATTACAAGAAGGATAAAAGTCCTTATCTTGAGGCAGATTATTCTGAGGGACTAAAGCCCTATTGAGGTTTGTATTTGCATTTGCAGTGGAGATATTACCAATAAGCTTATTCTAATTATGTGGGAAATAACCTTGATTTTGATTTGGAGGCCTATATGTAGGATTTTGATAATGAGGTTGAGGAGGCCTACTACCTTGAGCTTGTTGTCTCTTTAGAGTCACCAATTCATTGTTCATCTTTTGCACCACTAAGAACTTGTCTTCTAGCTTCTTTTCTAGATTGGAACTTTGTTCTTGCAGCTTTTTGTCTATCTTTTGCATCATTATTTGCATCATGGCCTCGATCTTATCTACCTCATTGGAAGATGTAGAAGCTATTGGAGCTACAACAAGAGGTTGACATGTAGATGTAGTTGGGATGGGAGCCATTTTAGGCTGATGTATAGGCATGTTAGGAGATAGTGGCACTAGAAGCCTTGGAGCTAGCTCACCACTTTGGATCAATGTATTTCTACCCTTATGGAAAATTCATATCCAACTTGTAGAGTATTTCCTCCATAGGTCTATAATATGGTAGCAATTCTATGATTGAGAACTTTGAGATAATGCAAGAAAGCATTACCAGGGAGAGGTTTTGTTGTAGTAGGAATTGTACCCCATGTCTTTTGAAATCTATAGTTAAAATCAGTTATGCAGTCATGGGGTGCTCTTTTAATCATAGTTAGTTGCTCCAAAAGTGATAGACAATCACTCACATCATTAAAATGCTTACACAATCCTACTCCTAATCTATCCCAATCTATTATAGAGTTATGAGGAAACCCTCTATACCATTGAAGTTCTTTCCCTTTTAAAGATGAAGCTAGAAGCCTAACTGCAATATCATCCTCAGATATAACATGAATGTTACAAACATATGCAACTTCTTGAATGTGTTATAAGGGAGAGATAGAAGTTTCACTAGTAAAATCTGGTATAATTTTGAGAGTTGATATTGGTCTATCATGTCTTTGAGCTAGCAATAGGGGACTTCCACCACTAAAAGTAGCAAAATCATGAGCTTTAGGCTATGCCATATAAGAAAGTGATCTATTGATGTGAGTTGATGGTATTCTAGATTGAGATCTAAAAATAGGAGTGGAAATGGATCTTGTAGGGGTATGTGTTTCCTCTGTACTCCTAACTGGTGATAAAAAAATTCTAGTCTTCTTCCTTTTGGGATTTAAAAATGAAAGATATTGGTACTAAAATTTACCTGTAGAAGATGCCCTTGTTTTAGCTTTGGACATGAATTACTGCAACTTTAGTCTAGAAACTAGATATGAAGGGTTTAGAGTCACCAAGTGCTTTGTATAAATGAGCCTCTTGAAGGCCTGGAATACTAAGAGCAACACTATTTCCTCAACATCAACTTGAAAATTTTCTCTTTTGACACTAGTAGACTTGAAATCTTTTAGAATATTGTCCTACTGGGCATGCCAACAACTATTGTCACACCCTTGTCCAAAGTTTTTAACTAAGGACAACCTTGTGAAACATGGAAACAACCTCCAAGCTTAGGGACTTGAACTATGAGGTTGAGTCTCCAAAGGAGGCTAACTTCCTTTGTTATCAGGGTGCACCTAACTACTCTTTGAGAGAAAAAGGGAGAAGGGATACATAGAAAGAAAATCTACCTATTCTAACCTAAGGGGAGATACACCAAAATTGAGTGTTCAAACCAATCTCTTCCCATACATGCACACTTGAACCATCATGACACCAAAATATATACACATCTAGACTTTTTTAAATCTAAAAATCACATGTAGATCAAAAAACCCAAATAAATGACATAAGGAAGAAGAGAATTCACTTATATATCATTCATAGGCCAAAAGGAGATACAGTCATGCAAGATTGCAGATATCCACAATACACTAATGAGAGGAAAATAGGTCTTGCACAATACATCAATTTTTGGAGGAGATAAAATAGAATGTCATATAGGTTTAGAGGCAAAGGGAATTTACAGTGAACTTGCAGATCAATATCAAGAAAAAAGAGAAGAGTCAACCCTTAGAAAGATTACAAAATCTACCTTTATGGCTCAAGAATAACTGAGATATTTTCTATCCTAGACCAAACTCAACCACTACCACTTAAGAATGCAAACAAAAATCATACATATCTGGAGAAAATATGATCTTGGCATAGATTCAAATACAATGAAATCTAACATTTTTCCAAAATAGAACCTTGAGAAGATAGAATGACACCATTAAATCACTCTGACCAAGTAGATGGATAAAATCAAAGATGGTGGAGTGTTTTCCTTTGTTTACTATGCATGGCATTCATTGGAAAGTGGTTGGAATTGATCATGAAGATCAGATCATGTAATAAAACATCTCTTCCCTTTATTTCTAGCTCATGAGTTAGCAAGGTTAGTAGGTCAACTAAGTTCTACAACTAGAAAGAACCATGTAGACCAATATTCTTTTATTTGTCCACCACCTCGCAAGGTCTTCACACATTTGACCATATCATTTAAACTATTTGCACCACCCTCAAACTTAACTATGGCAATCAACAAAAATTACCAGTCCACTACCAATGTTATTTTTCGTGTTATCTCCTCGAGCCCGAAAATACATGTGTCCTTCAAGCACTTCCCTACAATGTCTAAAATTCTCACAATTCCATGATGCGGGAAAGTGTTGATCGTTGATCTACAAAAGATTGACAATCGATGAAATTTTGCATCATTATTGCACCTATCCTTTTACCTTTTGGGCTCATGGACCACTCGTTATCCACCTCAGCATGACCTGGCATCCAACTGGCACCATTTTTAAACCCTGGAGGCCCACACATGAGGATGGACCCACTAGTCTATTTGTCACAATATCGCTTACCTGCATTGTCAGAAAGTTTGATGAAGGATGGAATGCAGGAAAGTAACTACCAATAGAACCCTAGCTATATTCCAACTCATATTGGCATATCATCATAGTCAAAAAGGTGACTCACAAGAAATGAGACCCATACACCACATGGTGGTGAGGCACTTGCCTACTTTATGTAAAGGTCATTCACTTTGAAGAAGTGAGAAAGCACCCGCCGTAGATCTGTGTAAGATATAACATCACGAAAAAATGTGGGAGCCCCAAAAGAAAACTTAGGAGAATATGAATATAAATAAGGTTTTAATTTAATTTATTTCATATTTCCATTGGCATTTAAATATTTAAATATGGAAAGTGATCGTTAGGTGTGCTTTGCCATCAAAATTCAGATATTTGGCAGAGGGCATTTTGGCTAACAATAACTTTATTTTTTAAAGAACTATTCAATAAGCCCGTGAATGTCCAATCTACTTACCCTATTATTAAGTCAAGAGGTAGTGATTGGGTATTAGAAACCCATCTAACACCTTGGGAAAGGTTAGTAAAGGTATGCTTGCATTTTGTAGATCACATGATGTTGGTGACACTAGTTAATTAGACATGCCCATCTATTACTGAGTGGACATTCTAAACACTAATATTGCTTAGATGGCTAGTTTAATAGTGCCCCATGCCTAACCCTAGGGTAGGGAGGGCCATTCTTATCAAAAATATTATGTGGGGATTGATATGGTTTGTGGTTGGGAGGTTAAGCCTAAGCTAATGCTTCTCCTCTTATCCAAAAGTCAAGGCTTGCACAACCATTACTAGACTCTCTAGTTAGATTTTATATGTTCTTCTACCATTCTTTACTATGCATTTACTTTCTCTTGTGAACATCAAATATCATAGAATTAATGGTAATGATTTTAGTTATTCTATAATGATGATAGAAATCAGTTGTTTTTGTTGCTTGTTGTTTTAGTAGGATGTTAATTTAGTTAATTTCTCATGAACTGGAATTAAATATGTTAACTTTGGTAAATTGGTTGGAGTATTATGTTCATATCTTTTTATAATTTAGAATATAGCTCTATCTTTTTAGTTAAGAAAATGTGTTTGTTACAGAATAGGACAAAGGCAAAGAGAAAGGATGAAGTCACTACTACATTTGGACCTGAATTGCAATGACAAGCCATAGCAATTACAACAGTAACACCAATCACCCAGCTGACATCAAGAGGAATTGGCTCCCATTGGATAGGTGTCAAAATTTTACTAACCCAACTTGTAATGGCAAGGGAAATCATTGCAATTACAATGGCCATAGGTGTCATAAACTAAGTTGACATAATGGAAAATTGTTCATTTTCACCATCACAATTGTGACAAAAAACTATCGAAGACACCATTATAATTATGATGTTTGTGAGATATAAATGCTATGGGCCCCATGGAAAGCCATCAAAAATTTCTATCACAATTGAGATGGGCATGTCACAAGAATGTTGTAGGATCAACAACTAGCTATCAAAAATTTTAGTTGCAATTGCAATGGCATGCTGTATTAATAAAAAACAATTTGGTGGAAAATGTTGAATAGCTATGATGCAATCATAGGTTAACATTGTCATGCAATCATAGGTTAATATTGAGCTTCACTTGGTTTTTAGAATAGCTTAATATTCTCTAATAATCAAGGCCAACCACGTGAAGGTGGATGCTCATTCCCCCCTCCCAACATCTAAATTCCCCATTAACATTTAAAATCTTTAAGAAAGGATCAATGTTTAAAGTACAAAACAAGGTTCCAGACCTGCAAAAGTGACATTATTTTCCCATCTTCTAGTGTATGTCATTTTTTTGTCACATCCAAAATAAGATTCTACCACTCTAAATTGAGATGCACATGTAGTTTCATTCTATACACATGGACAATAGAAGGAGCTAAAAAAACCCCGCATGTTTACATTTATTTAATAGGTCTATGCAAACCTCTAACAAAAATGTAAAATTGATGGGTTTTTTTAGCTCCACCTAATGTCGTATGCATATGAATTGAGATGGGATATTGAACAATGGCATTCTTTTGAATTTTCTAAAACTAATAAATTCACACACTTAGTTTTCATGCAATCATAGGTTTAATGTTGAGTTGCACTTGCTTTCAAGAATAGTTTAATATTCTCTACTAAGCAAGGCCAACCACATGAAGGTCGAAGCTCATTTGCGCCACCCCACCCACCCCCCCCCCCCCCCCCCCCCCCACAACATTTAAATTCCCCATTAACATCTAACATATTTAAGAAAGGATCAATCTTTAAAGTACAAAAAAAAGGTTCCGGACCTACAAAAGTGACATCATTTTCCCATCTTCTAGTGCATGTCATTTTTCCCTCACATCCAAAATAAGATTTTTCCACTCTAAATTGAGAATGCACATGAAACTATGTTCAAAGGCATGGACAGTAGGTAGAGCTAATAAAACACAACACAATTACATTTATTTAATAGGTCTATTAAGTTTTAAAAATTATAGACCATCATGAACAATGATTATAATGGTCTATAAATTAAAATACCTAATTAAAGACCTCTAACAAAAATGCAAACCTGTTGTATTTTTTAGCTCTACCCAATGTCTAATGCATATGAATTTATATTGCATATTGGACTATGAAATCCTTCTACATTGCCTGAAACCAAGAGATTGAAACAATTAGTTGTCATACAATCATAGGTTAATGTTGAGCTTCACTTGGTTTCGAGATTAGTTTAATATTCTCCACTAATTAGGGCCAACCATGTCCCCCCCCATAAACATCTAAATTCCTTGTTAACATCTAAAATATTTAAGAAAGAATCAATCTTTAAAGTACCTGGAATAACCTCATTGCCTCTTGCTACTCTCAAAGGAAGTCTATCTTCATTGCTCGTGATTCATTCATCACGTAGGTACAACTAGGAATGTCATCATTGCCCCCTGCATAAAATGAATCCAATATTAGAAAATGCCCCCTAAGAAATAATAGTTCAAATGAAATAAACACATAAAAAATAAGAGAGAAAAAGAGGAATCTACTTACCAATAGGCATTGCCATTGCATCTGTGGCCATGCTACTTGTTAAGTGAATTTTATTATTTTTATATTGTGCCAAGATCTCTCTAGCTATATAAATATAAACATATGTGTGTGTGTGTGTGTGTACATATACATATGTGTGTGTGTGTATATGTATATACATACATACATACATATAAAAAAAGCACAAGGGAACATACATACATACATGTATGCATATATACATAGATCTTTTTTAAGGTGCTAAGTGACTTGCCTCAAGATCCTCCACAAAAATAATGCAGAACAAGAAAAATGGGTAGAATTTGTAAGAAATTTTAGAAAATGACATAGGAAAAGGATGAATAGCTAGGGCCAAAGGCACACCCAACTATCCAAACCACCCTACAAGAGTTAACACAATGGAAGCAAACACAAGGAACAATAACCAAAGAAGGAAGAAGAGTGAAATACTTTTATTGATTCATCAAAATATCTTCATACATGCCCAACTATAAGGCCTTCTAGGTTACGGCCAAATACAAATACATTCACATTCAAAGATCCAACTACAAATTTGTACTTTCAATTTTTCTCTCTAGTTCTCTTCCCAAAAACTTGCCCAAAAAAACATGCCTAACTCTAAGCCTAAACACTCTATATATACTTTCCAAAATAGTTTATATATCATTCTAGAACATTACATAAGAGGAAGGTTGACCCAACAATGATCTAGACACATCCTAAGAAAAGATCTTAACATAAATGCAAAATAAATCCCACAAGTCAGCTCGTAGAAATCACGTCCAAATGCTGACACTCAACATACACTAGGTAACTCAGCACATGAAGAGTCACTCAACATACACTAGGTAACTTGGCAGATGAAAGAATTGCTACAATAATGTTGGTGCTCAAAATTGCATTCCCATTTTGAGCATCCATTTGAAATTTTGAGTCAAATCAAGCCCCATAAATGCATATGTACTTGATTGTGCCTTTGAGGCCCAAAAAGTGTTTAATGTTTCTAACACCCTCCATTCACCATGTCCACCTATTCTATCAATTTAAAACATCATTCTGAGCTATTTGGCAAAGTCTCGTTTTGAGCATTCATCAAATCTGCATTTTATCTTAAGTATCAAAAAGCCATAGGAGGCTGTGTTTGCCATTGAATATCTTACACCCAGAAATGCTTCATGACTCACCACTTAGGGAGTGTATAGTGTCCATACCCAAGAACCTATTTTTTAGATTTTGAGTCATTTCAAGTCTGTCTGACTAGGTTTTGAATCCCTCAAAGTTGGTCAGTTACTGTTTTCATACTTTTGCAATTAATTTCTAATTCTGGGTAGCCCTGTTTGACGTGTTATAACGTTTTACCAGTTGACCAAAATGATAAAATTCTTTTTGTGTTGCATTTAGATGTCAAAGGCTTGTTATGTTTCAAGTTTTATCTTATGATGAATCTGTTTGGTTAGTTTTCAAACACAATTCCAAACACAATTCCTATCTTTTTACTAGTGTCAGCATTTGTAGATTTGTCGGAACCCCTATTCATGATGTTATAACTCCAAATCCGTGATAGGTGAGATCAAATGGATTGTACCCCTATATTTTCCTCTATAAATGCTCTAGGTGTATCAGTTTTTAAGTCATAACAAATTCATATACACACTTTTCTGGGTCACTCTTCCATTAGACAACTGGGTTGAAAGAAATGATTCTCCTAAATCATTGAGATGTCACAACCTAAGTTGAATCCAACTCAAATTGAGAAATCCATGAAGCATCTTCAATAGGTTTGTTCTTCTACTTCACCAAATATTCATAGTAATTTTTTCCTCTTGTGCTCTTGCCAACTCTCTAATCCAATATATGTTCAACTTCTTCAATCTGCTTCTTAGGATAATCATATAATACAACAACTTCATCCTCTAGCTCATGATACTTATACAAATCAACAATATTGAATATAGGATATATATCCATGTCATCAGGTAACTCAACTTCATTAGCATTACCACTATCAAACTTCTTCAAGATCTTACAAGATCCAAATTTCTTCATCTTCAACTTACTATATGTTCCAACTAGGAATCTTCCTTTCTTTAGATGAACCATCACCTCATAACCAACTTGAAAATCATGGTTTCTTCTAGACTGATAAACATTCTGCTTATACTTCTGATTACTTTATTCCAACCTCAACTTCACTTTCTTATGCAAAGACTTCATAAAATTAGAAAAAATTTCTCTTGCAACACTTGTCTTTTCTTCCCCAAAAACATCTCTCAAATCTGATATACCTCTAGGATGCATTCTAATAACAATCTCAAAAGGTGTTTTCCCTGTACCCCTATTCATAGAATTTTTATATGCAAATTCAGCTTGTGCCAATACCATTTCCTGATTACTTGTCTTATTCCCAACCAAACATTTCAACAAATTACCCAAGTTTCTATCCACAACCTCTGTCTATAGATGAAATGTAGAACTAAGCTTTAACTCAATACTCATCTTCTTCTACAAAGTCTTCCAAAAATATCCAACGAACTTACTATCTCTATTAGAAATAATACTTCTTGGTAATCCATGCAATCTCACAAGCTCTTTAAAGAAAATTTCAGCAACACGCTTAGCATCTAATGTCTTCTTACATGGTATGAAATGAGCCATCTTAGAAAATGTGTCCACTACAACAAATATGGAATCATACCCCTTCACTGTCTTAGGTAATTCAAGAATAAAATCCATATTGATTTCACTCCAAGGTTTCTAAGGAACAATAATAGGTGTATACAAACTAGTATTTTGACTTATCCCTTTTGCAACTTGATAAACTCCACAACTCTTTACAAATTTTTGAACATTCTTATACATTTGTGGCCAATAATACTTCTCTTTCAAAAAACCCATTGTTTTATCAATTCCATAATGTCTAGCCAATCCACCACTATGCTTTTTCTTAATTAGATTCAACATCATAGAACTTCTAGGAATACACAATTGAATACCTTTGAACAACATACCTTCTTGAATGAAATATTCATCATACTTACTTATGTGATCTTTTAGATTTGGTGCTCTGCATTCTCTCCACGCCTCAAAAAAATTAGGATCAACATCATTAAACACTTTCATTTCATCAAAACCAAAAACTTCAACCTTCATTTCTGTCAACAAAGAATGTCTTCTACTCAATGCATCAAAAAATCTATTAGTAACTCTACTCTTATGCTTAATAAAAAATATGAAACTTTTCAAGCACTCAACCCACTTTATATGTCTCTGATTTAATTTATGTTGACTTCCCAAGTATTGTAAAGCTTTATGATCAGTATACAACATAACTCCTTAGGGATCAAATAATGTCTCCACTTCTTCAATGCTTGAACAATAGCATAAAACTCTTGATCTTCTTTTAGCATCATTCAACTTCTCACTAAAGAAAGCAACAAGTTTACCTTCTTGACTTAATATAGCTCCTATTGCATTACCACTTGCATCACATTCAACTTGAAATAATTTTTTGAAATTAGGTAAAGCCAATACAAGTAATTTAGCAACCTTTTGTTTCAAAGTCTCAAGACTCTTATCAAATCCATGTGTCCACTTGAATTCCTTTTTATCTCCCTTCATTGTCTCAGTCATAGCATTAAAAAAAGCACTAAAATTCTTTATAAACTTTATATAAAAACTAGCCACACCATGAAATGATCTTAGCAAACCCACATTCCTAGGTGTAGGCCATTCCAAAATTGCTTTAACCTTCTCAAGATCCATCTTTAATCCATCAGTTGAAATCACAAATCCCACATACACAATCTCCTCTTGCATAAAAGAACACTTTTTAAGATTAATCAGCAACTTTTCCTCTTTCAACCTCTGTAATACCTGTCTAATATGCTCAAGATGTTCTTCCTTAGTCTTACTGAATATCAAAATGTCATCCAAATAAACAATCAAAAACTTACCCAAGAATCTTTTTAGAACTTCATTCATCAACCTTATGAAAGTACTAGGTGCATTAGTCAAACCAAAAGGCATAACCAACGATTCATACAAACCATCTTTTGTCTTGAAAGTGGTCTTCCTTTCATCAGCTTCTCTGATTTTGATTTGATGTTATCCACTCTTCAAATAAATCTTGATAAAATACTTTTCTCCACTCAAATAATCCATTATGTCATCCATCCTTGGCATAGGAAACCTATATTTCATTGTTATCCTGTTAATGACTCTAGAATCAGTATACAGTCTCCATTCTCCATTCCTTTTAGGTGTTAATTTAGTAGGTACATCACATGGACTCAAGCTTTCTCTGATCAAACCTTTCTACAACAACTCATGGACTTGTCTATTAAGTTCTTCATTCTCTATAGGTGTCAATCCATATCGTGCTTTGTTTAGTAAACTAGCTCTAAGAATCAGATCCATACAATGACTTATGCTTCTTAACTAGAGGTAAACTATCAGTAATATCATTAGCAACAATATCTTTATATTCATTCAGCAGTTCAACAATTTCTACTAGTACTTGGCTATCATTATTTGTTTTCACTCCGTCATTACTACCAACACTTGGTCCTCTAGGAACTATAGAAAAACAAATTTCATTCTTCTTTACTTCCTTTTCAAATTTCTTTCCATTAACCATGCAAACTTTTAATGTAGTACAATTGACCCCATCTAGAGTTTCAATTAAAAGCAAAAATGTTTGTTTCTTCCCATTCACCCAAAGAGAATATCGATTCAATCTTCCATTATGTATAGAATATCTATCATATTGCCAAGGTCTACCCAACAAAATATGACAACAATCCATGGGCATAATATCACACAAAACTTCATCAAAGTAATGTCCAATCTTGAACTTCACAAGGCATTACTCACTTACCAATATCTTATGCTCATCTTTGATCCATGAAACATGATAAGGTTTTGGATGTTTAAGCCTCTAAAACTTCAAATTGGTAACCAACTCTTCTAATGCTATATTTGTAGAACTTCCACTATCAATGATCACTTTACAGCATTTCCCAGCCATCTTACATCTTTTCTTGAAAAGACTTCTCCTTAAAATAGGTTCCACATCCCTTCCCTTATTACATAAGGTTCTTATTACCATAAAATTTTCTCCATCCTCAAGTCCACTTGGTGAACCCTCACCATCTCCTTAAATCTCAACATTTCTATTATTCTGCCAACTTTTAGAAGATCTACATTTGAAAGATCTATACCCTTCTTTTCCACATCTAATACAATTACCCTAGAAACCACCTCTAGAATAAGAATTATCTCTTCCTCAATAAGAATTAGTGCCTTCTTAGTAAGAATTACCACTTTTCCATTTGGTCTTGCCTTTTTCATCATTCTTCCATTCAAATTTACCTTTATCCTGCACCAAATTGTTAGATTTTCCACCTTCATCATAAGATCTACCCCTGCCTCTCTAGAATCTACCACCTCTACCTCTTTGTCTTTTTTCATGTTTCTTTGTCAAGATTTCTTGAACTTTCAAGGCATATTGATATGTTTTTTCTACACTTTCCAACTTCACAAAACTTATTTCATCTTGTATTCCACATCTCAATCCATTAATGTACCTTGTAATTTTCTCACCATCATCATCCACATGTATAGATCTAAATTCCAATCTATAGAATTCCTTAGTATATTCTTTCATAGTCATGTCCTTTTGTTTCAAATTTTGTATCTTTCTCAACAAGCTAACTTGGTAATAAATAGGGAGGAATTTTTTCTTTACCTTATTCACCATCTTTGGCCAAGTTTTTATCTTCTCCTTTCCTCTCCTTTGTTTATCAATTTGCAAGTGCTCCCAGCATAGTGATGCATTACCTTTCAACCTAGTGACTACAATCTTCACCTTTCTATTATCAAGAGTTTTTTCATACTCAAAGAACTTCTCCATATTAGATATCTAATCCAAAATAGAATTGGTATTCAATTTTCCATCATAAGGAACAACTTCTATAGCAAGCTTTGAATTTTCCCTAGACAACTCTTGCAACAATCTTTCCTCATCTTGATCTTCATCATCACTTACATCATCAAGATGTGCTCCTCTCCTTTGGGATATCTCCACAACATCTAATCTGGCTTTAATTTGTCTCATCTGATCCATTATAGCATTATCAACATTATTTCCTCTACCACAAACCATCTTTACAAATCAAGTTCCTGCAAGATCATAACCCTCTACAAGTTATAGGTCAAATCCACAAATATGAAACCCTAAAACCAAATCTTTATCAGGGTTCTACATGATCCAATCTCTACAAGGATGAACCTCAAGCTCTAATACAACTTGATGTAGGTAAAGGATGAATAACTAGGGCCAAAGACACACGTAGCTATCCAAACCACCTTGCAAGAGTTAACACAATGGAAATAAATATAAGGAACAACAACCAAAGAGGAAGAAGACTAAAATACTTTTATTGATTAATCAAAATATCTTCATACGTGCCTAGTTGTAAGGAATTCTAGTTTATGACCAAATACAAATACATTTACATTCAAAGATCCAACTGCAAATTTGCACTTTCAGTTCTACTCTCCAGTCCTCTTCCCAAAAACTTGCCCCAAAAAACTTACCTAACTCTAAGCCTAAACACTCTATATATACTTGACAAAATGGCTTACATATCATTCTAGAACATGACATAAGAGGAAGGCTGACCCACAAATGGTCTAGACATGTCCCAAGAAAATATCTTAACATAAATGAAAAATAAATCCTACAAGTCAACTAATAGAAATCATGTCCAAATGCTGACACTCAACATACACTGGGTGACTTGGCACATGAAGAGTCACTCGGCATACACTGGGTAACTTAACACATGAAAGAGTTGCTACAATAACTCAACACATGAAGGAATTGCTATAGTAATTTGACACATGAAGAAATTGCTACAGTAACTCATCGCATGAAGGAATTGCTAGGCACCAACTTGTAGAATGAACAAAAATGAGTAGGATAACAAGGCAACCTAGGATGCTCCTACATCAGAAAAACATATCATAGAAGATATTTATAGAAAGAAACAAGTCATAACCTAGTTAAATGGGTCTAGTTGTTGATTAGTTGGGTTGATATATACATATATTTAACTCGGTTATGACTTCTACAAGGGAATGAGCCTATTGATTATGGAATTTACATAGAAGAAAAACTTTCTACTTCAACTCCTAACACTCAACTCTTCACTAATGTTATTCTTCCAAAAGTGATAAAAACTACTACAAATTCCTTAGATCCAAGGGACCTTGAAGCTATGCTACATTTTATGGAGACATGGGAGAAGTTACTAGTAGCTTTAGTACTTTGTAACATTCTGGATCATATAGTGATGCCCAAATTAATAAAAATAGTAGATACCAGGGATGTAGAGATCACAAGGGAACGATTAAAAATTCGTATAGAATTGTCATCATATTAGGTACAATAAAATGAATGACATGCAGATATTAGAAGGGCATGACAATGAAATCCTAGATCTCCACATGATATATACATACATGCATGCATACATACATTCATACATATATACATACATATATATATGTGTGTGTGTGTGTGTGTGTGTGTACATACATATATATACATACATACATACATATATACATACATACACACATACATACATACATACATATACATGTAGGTATGTATGTATGTATACAAAGAGATCTTTTTAAAGGTTCTTATTAAATCTTAGCACAACAAAAAAATTGATCCAGCTGCATAAATATTTGCGAATTCAAATAATTAAACAATAAAACTCACTCAACCTGTGCTGAGTGACTTAGCTCAAGATCTTGCACAAAAATAATATAGATTTAATGGGCAATATGTATATATATAATGTATGTGTGTAGGGGAAATATAATACCCATTAATAATGACATTAGCTCTTCCCATTTTTCCTCATTTATGTGTGTGTGTGTGTGTGTGTGTATACTTACATACATACATATATATACTAGATACATATATAGATACATACATACATATACACATACATATATACATTCATACATACATCTTTATCCTTTGCATGGTTTAGAGGTAATTTAATTGTTGCAGAGGCTTCTACAAGGGAATGAGCCTCATAATTATGGCATTTATACAAAATAAATGGGGAATGATTAATGGCATGCTTTCTTTTCTTTTTTGTTTATTTTATGTTGTCCTCCATATGGCCTATAGTAAAATGTGTATTGCATCTGCATTTTATTTTCCATTGCAGCAACAACAATAGATACTTGGGATCCTCACAGAGAGAGCATGGTTACATTCTTAGCTTCCATTATTGGGCCAACATATGGAGCCTTTATGTCAAACCATTCATTATAAATGTGCTTCATGGCTGGCATTCAAGTGATGCATCTGCATATTCAATATTATCACCTTGAAAAATTGTATTTGATTTTGCTAGTTGGGAACAACGGATTGTTCCTTTTATTGTACCTAATGTAGTGAAAATTCTACAAGAATTTGTAATCAACTGAACTAATCAGCAACTAGACCGATTTAACTAGGTTATGGCTTGTATATATACATATATTTAACTAGCTTTTGGATTTTGCAAGGGAATAAGCCTCATGATTATGGAATTTACATAGAAGTAGAATTTTCTTCAAGTCCTTACACTCAAATATTCACTAAAGTTATTCTTATGGATGTATCACCTAATTTAGTAGTGCAAATTAAATACTAATATTTAACAAAGAGCATTCATAATACTAAACAAGTTAACACTTATGATAAGACCAAGGAAGACACCATGGAGGAATGAAGACCAAAAATGGTAAGCTCCTCAAGTGTTTCCCATGATCATGCTAATATGTCTAGTGATGAGGGGTGTGTGCTCAGTTGTCTTCAAGCTTCAAATGATGGGGTGTTTATCAAGTATGGGAGTAAATGGAGGATTCAACAATGGAGGTGAAGGTGGATTTTGACATGGAAATGGTGTAAAGTGGGTACAATGTAGTGGTCAATGTGTCATTATAAGTTTGCATGAAAGTTGATATGGATTATAAGAGGGAAGGGCTTTATTTATAGGCTAAGAAGTAGTGAGATGAAGGGCCAAGATGCAAGGATGGTAGAATGGTAAGGGAGGGCCAAGATGCTTTGAAAGGGGAGCACATGAATTGTACTTGTTTAGGTTTCTATCCTTAAGAAAAGTGTCACAAGGGGATTGGGTGGTCAAAATGGAGGGTCAAGGGGAGTAATGAGGGAGGATTAGTGTGTATGAGGGATGTAAGAGACATTAATGGAATGCAAGAGCCATTAATGCTCTTAGATAGGGATGGAAGAGGAAAAGGAAGACTTGTTAACTTTGGCTTGGGTTAGGAAGTCTTAACTCTTGCTTAAAGTTGTGTACAATTTTAGGAGGGGGAATTAGGCTTAGTTTAGAAAGGGGATTAGGGGTCAAGTGTCTTAGCTTTGATGGGATGGGTCAGTTAGGAGGCTAAGTGAGGTTAGTATGGGTGGATGGGTTGGATTAGGGGTAAAGGTAGGGTTTAGGGATGGTTTAGGGGTTTAGGATGATTTATTAAATGATTTATTTTATAAATAAGGGATCTATGATTAAATTAAATAGATTTGAGGATTTATTTAATTTAATAGAGGAATAGTGTTTTAATTGATAAATCGATTTTAGGTTATCTTTTGATTTTATTAATTAAACTATAGTTAATTAAATAAATTAATTAACTAGGGGATGATGATTAATTAATTAAATAATAAATATTTAATCAGTAATGTCTTAGGAGATGACTAAATATGATTATGTAATGGTGTAACCAGATTTAGGTATCTACGTTTTGCCCCTCTTTGACATAGTGTTCAGACAACACTGTTTCAAAGAAGTTTAAATATAAATGACATGGAGAAGACTTTTTTAAGCAACATGGTTGTCTTGGTTTTGAATAGAAGAAGAGAGATTGGGCTATATGGTGCCCCCTCAAGAAGATAGTGGGGAGAGAAAATGAGGCTCAATGACTTCTTGAAATGGTACAATAAGCCAATGTGAGCAAGAGGATGAAAAATGATGTAGAAGAACTAAAGGAGTGTTAAAATGGCAATAGGGAACTACTCAGGGCCTATAAGAGGTCTAGGAGTGCTAGAAAGGGTTATTTGCTCTCATATTGGTGTTGAGATATTATTGTTTGGAGTTTTGATCTAGACAATGCAATGATTGTGCATGGATGACCAGAGCATTGGGAAGATGTGGTATGATGAGACTGAGTGTGGTAGACATTAGACCATATGGTAGGGTCAAAAACCCTAGCTTTGTCATTTATTGCAATATGTTTTAAGCATTCCTACAATTTATGAAACATGATCCCACGAGCACAGGTCCAGTGGGATCACTATAAGGATTGACAAGATCATGATCCTACAAAAATTGCTAGAGGGGAGATAAAAATAGGGGCTAGAAACATTTCTAGAAAAATTGTGAGTTGGGTAGAAAGTTTTTGTGAGATCGCAAAACTGGCAACAATTTGTTGCAAGAAAGTGAGTTCACCAACAAAAACACAATCCTAGTGGAAGGAATGTGAATTCCTCGAAATGGGTAGTTTTGAGGATAAAGTCAATGTGGGAAAGGGATAGGGTTTTGATCAGGAGGGTATTGTGGTTGGCACATTCTTGTGACAAGCTGGGGTGGCAAGATCATGGGAGAATAATTGGGAATGCATGTAGGATAGGGTTTTTGTGGGGATCAAAGTCAAAGGGCAATCTTACGATAAGATGTGTCAGAGGGATCGTGGGGTGTTAGCATTTGTGGGAACACACCGAAGAGAATGCAGGGAAAGGGAAAAGGGGGAATCTGGTGTAGGAAAAATAGGGACTTGGTAGAGGGGTGGGGAGGTTTCAAAGTTAGGATTATATTACGCATTATTAAAAGGAAAACTATTGTGTTGTTGGTTTGTACATAGTGGTCTCTAGATGTGTTAGTGTTATGAGAGTGATGGGTAGTTCTACTACATGTGGGAGAGCAATTCACACTAGTTGATTGGGCAAGGATTGATGGCATCATCCTAGGGTACCTGGTGAGGTTGTTGCATACATGAACCTACATGGTGATGGTAATAGCCTTATATGAGTGGTCAGATAGTGAGACTTGCACCTTTCACCTACCGACAGGAGAGATGACAGTGACCTTAGAGGATGTTTAAATGATCTTTAGGTTACCTTTACGGGGGATGCTAGTGATGGCTACTAGGGAGATGATAGAAGAGATAGTAGTACAATGACTAGTGGGTCCTAGAGTGTCATATTAGATTCAAAGTGGTTAGTTCCCATTAGATGAGCATCTGGACTAATTAGCTATAGAGAGGAGGATTTACTTCTATGTTTGTAGGCTAGTGTTAGGGTATATTGCCCTCGATACAAGTGGGACAGGTGTGACTTTGGCCTTGATACCAACCATTATGCCGATTATGGATGCCAAAGTCCCTATGGCATGGGGTTCACTAATACTAGTAGAGCTGTAGCGAGATCTGCATCAGATGGTTTATCATGGGGTAGGGCACTAGGGGAGGAGTGTCGGGTTCCTTACATCACTATAAGTATGGGCTTGGGAGCACATCACAACATTCAGGTTGATTGGGTGTAGGGAAAGGTAGGAAGCAAAGCTAGTTTTGTATAGTTGCAGGATCCACGTACATATCATCATACTAAGGAGATAGACTACTAGTGAGTCTAGATAGATGACATCTAGGTGGTGACATGGAGGCCATATAGGGGTCTCAAGCCATGGTCAGAGGAGAGACATCATTTTCCATATACAGTATTACCATGTTTTATTTTTGTGTGATGGGAGTATAGTGTGGAGCAGTACTGACCAAATAGGGCCTTGCAAAAATTTAGATGAGCACAGGTTGCCCCTAGGGAACTGAAATAGTATCAATGTGTGACATGTGAGCCAGTGACTATGTTTGGTTTGGCACTCCAAAGAGATGGATTATTATAGTCATGGTGAGACTTAGCACCATAGGAGTGGGATTAGTTTGGGGATTTAGTAGATGTGAGCATGATATAGGAGTATCGAGATGGTTTTGAGCGGCCAAGGCTAGTAGGCTAGGCTCAAGTGAAGAGAGAAATGGTGGTGGCAGGTGAGATAGCTCGAGTAGTACAATATGGTAGATATGTGGCTAGTGTAAGGAAACTCAAGTGTGGAAACAACTTCCTACACTAATCCATTAAGGAAAGTATTTTGAAAATTCCTATTAAATCCTTACAATTTCAAATTTGATATTATGTAAACAATAATATTGTAGTCAACCATGAATACAGAAAACATATAGAGAAAGAAAGTACATAAACACAAAGATATGCCAATGGGGAAAAACCTTTCGGTAAAACAACCCCACCCCTCCAAAACCTGGACAATGTATTATCTTAAACATAAAGGTTACAACACAGTAGCAATGTAAGTTCTTTTAGGACATAGAAGACTAATCCAGTAGTAACCAACAATACACTTTTCACTCTCTCCTATCTACAACCCTAAAAATTCTTATATCATGTGCTTTCCTTTTTTAGCATAACTCTCAAAGAACAAAAATATTAGGGTTTTACCATTCTCTAAAAAAGTAGGAACCCAAAAGAAATTTTAGGCTGATGCCCCAAACCTCGTACACTAGATGGAGACTCAAGTATGTAGTACTCAATGATCAATTACCACATGTCTTCACATCTTCATTGATCATCAACTCTTCCAAAGATAGCTCTTACATGTCATAGAAATCTATCATAACCATTTTATTCATGATCTCCTTACATACAATTCAAGATGTCGACACATGCAAGTAGAGTGACACATCAACATGCCAACTAGACATGTACACTCACACTTAATTACATTATTTGAAAAAAAACATTTATAAAAAAAAAAGAAAAGAATAGGAATTATCCAAGGCAGAGACACCTTATTCATAATAGTTAGAGGAATACAATAGTGGGAAGAGGTGATGGTAAAGGAGGATGTGCCACTAAGGCAGTGACAAAGGGTTGTGAGGGAGGGGAGGCAAGAGGATGTGAGGGCACAACCCAAGAGGGGAGAGAAGAGGTTGGAGGTGGGAAGAAGGCTATAGGAGGAGGTTGGAGAAGGTCCATCAAGGCTAGTAGGTGGAGGAGGAGGGGGTGGTGGAGGTGGTTCATCATCACAGGGAGGGGATGATGGACTAGCTAGCAGGTATGCATCTATGCAGCAGACACATGAGGCAATGAGCTAGCTATTGCAGGATGCATAACAAGAGAGGGATTATCATAGAATAGAGTGAGATCAGCTTAGGTAGGAGTTTTATATGGTGCAAGGATAAGAAAAGAGAGTAGGGGTAGAATTGGGGACACTACAGGTGGAGGGCAAGTGCTTAGAGGGGAGGTTGGAGGTGGTAACAATAGAGAGACAAGTGCTACAGGTGAGGATGTACACTATCTAGCAAGAGAGGGATAGATTGGTTGTGGAGGTGGTGAACTTGAGGGCCTAGGTGGTGATAGGTGGAGGTTTGGAGGAGTTGAGGAGGTTGTGGGAGGAGGTGGAGGACCTGAGGGAGAGAATAGGATTTTATTAGGGGAGCTATCATGCAGCGGTGCCAATGTATCAGGTATAGTATTATAGATGACCAACACAATTAGGTACAATTAGGACCCATAAAGGCATGTAGGGAGGGGGAGAGAGTGGATGGAGTACTAGGGGCTCTTAGAGGATGGGTGAGTTTTAGTGGATAGGGTAGAGCCATAGGACAGGGCAGAGCCAAAGGCAAGATAGGGGATTAGTGGGAGGAAGGATGAGGCAGAGAGCTCGAGTTCTAGAGGAGGACAAATAAGGCCACCACCTCCACTAGCAGCAGCACTAGATGCAAAGAGAGGCACATATGAGCCCCATGATGAGGAGGAAATAGATGAGGGGGATTAGTGATATGCTAGTTTGGAGATGGTATTTTTGATGTACCATTAGATGTATTTTTATGGGCACAAACCTGATGTATTGATATGAGTTTTTGTATCTATACGGACACTGGATATCTAGACTATGAGGGAATTTGGTATTTTTGTAGGGATGGGTGATTTATTCTTTTATTCTTTGTGGATGAGCTAAATATATAGATCAAATCATTCTTTAGGGTAGGATATTGATGTATGGATTTATGATGTCAAGATTTTTTTACTACATGCATGTTGATAAATGATTAGATGTAGAAGAGAGAATGATAGGGTTTTATATAGGATGTGATTTTTATGATATAGATGATGTTACTGACCTATTGTGATGTAGGATATGATGTTTATGGTGCATTTTTTGGATAGTGCCAATATAGTGTGATGCTAGGTATGCTGTACTTTATGAGGAGACTTTTGAAAAACTATGTTGATGATGATGTTTATAATAACTAAGAAATTTTTTTTAAATGAACCTAAGATATGATAATGGATGTAATGTGTTTTGACTTTCTAAAAAAATATAAATAAAAATGAACCTTTTTAAATGAGGGTAATGATAAAAATATAAATCAAAAAATGAATGTGAATTATGATGAAAAAATAGGATAAAAGTGGATGCAAACTATGATGATGAAAATGCTAAAATAGACTTTAAACTATGATAATGACTATGATAAAATGAATGTGAGATTGATGATGATGGGACATAATGTAAAATGAACTCCAACTATGATGAAAACATGTAATAAATGAATTCAAAGCTATAATCATAACATATGATAAATGAACTAAAGATTATAATGATGTAACACGTGATAAATGCACATAATAGGTGATAATTAAACCTAATCTACGATGGTGAAATGTGATAAAAGAAATCAATTAAAATAAAATATGATAAAAGGAACATAACTAAGAGAAAATATGATAAAATGAATTTTTAAGATTATGATGGTGGAACATTTTTAAAATGAACTCCAACCATGATGATAAAATGTGACAAATGAATTCAAACTATGGTGGGGAGATATGATAAGATAACTTCAAACTATGATGATGGATATGATAAATGGATATAATCTATGATGGTTCAACATGTTAAACAAATTTAAAACTATGATGGTGGATATAACAAATAAACATAATCTATGATGGTGAAATATGATAAAGGAATTTAAAACTATGATGCTAGAACATGATAAACAAACTCAATCTATGATGGCAAACTATGATAAAGAATGAACTTAAAAAAATATAAGAAAACTGAAGCGGAGAGGATGATGAAGGAAAATGATTAAAAAATAACTCTAGCTATGATGATAAGAGATGGGGTAAATGAACTTAAATCTATGATGGTGAACTATGATAAAGAACACAATTGATGATGGTGAAACCTTAGCCTAGGGATTATGATTTGTTAGAGTATGATAATGAAGATAAAACTCAATGTTGAGGATAAAGAAATTGAATCAAGAGATTCTAATGAGGGAGGGATCCAAAGGGTGAAAAAGATGGGCAACGTAAAGAAAATAATAATAATAAATTAAGATAAGGCAAGTGATGAAGAAGAAAAATATGAGAAGGGACTTAAAGGAATACAGGGGAGATGAGCGGTCACAATATGAAAGGTAACTAGAGTGATAGGGAAACATATGTGGTGTGTAGGAGGATGGTGTAGCATATCACTAATTGATCATAACCTTGGTCCTAAGGGGGAAACAAGATGCACAACTATAAACACAACATGTGTAGGAGACTTAGGGGGATGGGATAGGGTAGGAGATTGGAATGATAGGGAAAGGTGAGAATATGGTAGATAAGAGCTTTGAAGGAGTGGGGGTAGAAAGAATAGGTGTAATGTAGGAAGAGAACATGTAGGATGTGGCTAGTATGGATGCATGACAAGATGATATGAACAAGTAATTTTTTGTATGGGACAAAATGGTGAGAGTGGTGTGATACACTTGAAGCTTAAGGGTGGGGTACTTCATAAAGAAGTACCACCATGTAGTGTGAGAAATTTATTTGATATAGGAATATTAGGGGGATGCCAAGGTTACTTGGAACATCAAGGCCTTTTCCCCAATATTACATAGGACTAACTCGAACAAGCATGCAAGTATTTTCCTACCATCACACATGACTCCTAGAAAAATTAATGTGGAAATGATGTTGGGTGATCCACAAGAAAATACTATTTCCCAACTGCATCATGTGTTCATAAATGACATGTTTAGAATATGCAAGGGTGATATCTAACTAACTCACAAGCAGAAAAAGACTTTAGTCAAAACCTTGCTTTCAAGTTGCCCTAGTCAAAGTGCAACATGATATAAAAGATCACAATGACTATGAGGAGGGAACAACTATATCACTTGGAAAAGATCCACTCAAATAAAAATACAAAAAACCCAATATCAAAAGAAAGAATAAATCCATGAGAAAGTAACCTTTTGCCAAAGAGATTGAGATAGTGGGATATTGACAGGCCAATGTTAGGTGCGAGGAAGGATGCATCTTGCAAGAACCTAGCGATGACATTTATAGGACAATGACATAATTGGAAACTATAACTTCTTGTAGACAACTGGCTAGTGATGTGGGGTTTTATTATAGGACTTGAAAATGTACAAGCAGGACTATATAATGTGCAGATGACTCAAGAACTATGAGAAAACATGGGAGCAGGTGTGCACATGATGGGGAAAAGCTCAAGATGAGTAGGTGGCATTATTTAGTATGTTTATTGTTACATGGGTATAATACCCATAATATTGTTATTGTTAGAAGGGTATGATACATATAATATTGTTATTGTTACAAGGGTATGAACATATAATATTATTATTGTTACAAGGGTATGATACATGGACATGATACAAAAAATAGGATACATCTAATATGATACATGTGGTAGGGTATAGGCGTGGGATACATGTGCTAACCATGGTAGAATACACGATCTAGGTAGGTTTTTGAAGCCAAGGGATGTTGAAAGTATATCATGAGTGGCTGGAGTAATGGGATGAATCTCTTGGAACACGTATGGAAAATATGAAGATGGGCAATGAGGTTTAATGGGTGATGGAGGAGATGTAGGTCATTGATAGATAATGAATAGGCTAAGTACACTCGGTGCCTATTTGATAGGTTTTCACTAGGGTACCTATCCAAGGTGTTTGAATTGCCAAGTTTTCACCATTGGATGCTTATTTTTCTTTTACTATTTTTTTCTTTTCTTTTCTCTGTCATTTTCTCTTTACGGTAGTAGGATACACTGAGGTTGTTAAGCATAGAATTTCTTGAGGTGAATAATTTTGGTGGGATCATTCAAGAATTCACCTTCAAGTGTGGATAGATGATAGACCCCTGAACCAAAATATGTTGTGACCATGTAAGGACCAAGCCATGTGGTCTCAATCTTGCCTTTATTTTCTCACTCATCTTGGACCTTAATTTCCTTGAGGACCGTGTCTCTTTTCTTGAAATTTGTGTAGAAGGACCTTCCTATTGGAGTTGTGCTTGAGGCAATTTTGGTAGACCATGAGCTGATCATAGGTTCATTGTCTTTTTTTCATCAAGTAAATCTAGTTGGGTAAGTCTAGCCACTCTATAATTGTCATTTGATAAATAGCCCTACAAAGAAATGCATAGAGATTGGAGTTTGACCTCAATAGGAAATATTGCTTCAACACCATAAACTAGGGAGTATGCCTATGGATATATAGAATGAGGTGCAGTAGGCCCACAAGGTAGGGTTGATTTGCAAATGCCAATCATGGCTAGAATCATTGACAACTTTCTTTAGGATTTTGAGTAGGGTTTTATTAGTTACCTCTACCTAGCCATTACCTTGTGGGAAGTATGGTCTAGAGAAATGGTGATGGATATGAAGGGAAGTACACAATTCTTCCATGTTAAGATTCAAAATTACCTTTGTGGTTAGTAAAAATGGTAGCTGGTATGCCGAAGTGATAGATAATATGATAGAGGATAAACTTGGACACCTAAACTCCCATGGTAGTGACAAGTGGGGCTACTTCATCCTTCTAACCATTTAGTGAAATAATTAGTGGTAGTTATTATTATCCACTTGTGTCCTTTGGAGGAGAGAGGTGCTATAACACCAACAAGATCAAAACCCCAACATGCAAATGGACATGGTGGTGCAATAGGTTGAAGATCTTGATATGGGGCTCGGATTAGATTAGCATGTTCCTGATAAGGTAGACACCTTTTTAAAAAGTTTCATACATCATGCTCTAGAGTAAGCCAAAAATATCTAGCTCGTAGGACTTGCTTAGCTAGAACTATTCTACTCATGTGAGCACCACAAAGTCTAGTGTGTACCTCTTTGAGAGCCATTGTAGCCTCATTTTATTCCAAAGATTGAGAGAGAGTTTCATGATAACCATGATGATATAGGGTTTGAGCTATGATAGTGTAATAGGATGCTCTGTGGATAAGGTTTGGTGTTGGGTTCGTGTGAGATGGGGAGATATGATACCATTTAGTAAGTAAGCATGAATTTCATGATACTATGGGGATTGGGAACCAACCAAGATGCATACCTATGTTGATTCATCATTCTCATATATAGGCTCATGTAGTTGCTCAATTAAGAATTCATGCTATGTGGCCTCTTGAGGGATCTCCAAAAGTGGACCGATAGTAGTCATAGCATTTGTAGCCTTATTTTTGCAATCTAGGTATCTGTATGAATTGAATCTGAGTAAAAAATTTCTTCAATTGATCTATCAATTCCTTGTAAGGCTGAAGCTTGTCATCTTTGTTATAGTAATCATCCAAAACCTACGTGATAATAAGTTGGGAGTCCCCAAAGACTTGTAGCTCAGTGATGTTCCAGTCAACTATTATTTTGAGCCCTGCAATAAGGGCCTCATACTCTGAGATGTTGTTGGTACACTAGAACTATAGTTTAAAACATTTAGGAATGTAACCACCTTGAGGGGTGACCAAGAGTATGCTAGCTCTAGAGCCATAAGATGTGTAAGATCCATTAAAGTATAACTTCTAGGATGGTTGTTCTTCTATTAAGTAGAGGTGCTAATCCAGAAATTCCATAATGAGAGGGTGATCCACAACCAAAGGTGCATCAGCTAAGTGATCTACTATAGCTTGGCCCTTGATAGCCTTTTTGTCAACATATTGGATGTCAAATTCATTGAGAAGCATGACCCATTTAGCCAAACACCCTGTGAGTATTGTACGTGACAACATATATTTTAATGGATCAATTTAGAGATTAGTTGCATGGTGTGGCTCAGCATATAGTGATGTAACTTCAAAGACCACAACTAAGCAAGCCTTTTCCATTGGTGTGTGTTGGTAAACAGATTGTCCTTTTAAATAAACTCTCCAAATGCCCAATTCTGAAAGAACAATTAGATGCCAATAGTTGGATAATCTATCATGAGATTGATAGATTTCCTCTGAATTGGAAGGTACAGCTCCCTTATGGAATGATATGCAATAAATTTGTTTTATTGCCTAAACTAATTGGGTACGTTCTTAACCCGAGAATGGAAGAGGAAAACCAAGCCAGCCCTAGATAGAACTAACTCAAGCAGATTTTAACTCCTAAATCTAGCCAATGCCAAGAATCCACAACTCCTGTGACTTCTTGATATCGGTAATGCAATATAGATGAAAATTATGTGAATGCAATGAAGAAATGAAGATTTAATATTCAGATTTATGCAATAGGAATATGTTCAAATACTCTGATCTACAACACATTCATTATTTGATGCAAGATGCAAGATAATGTCCAAAACTAAACACAACAATACTCTGATTGAATATATTTAGAAAATAATACTCAAATTCTCTGATTTGAAGCAAAACTCTTCTTTGTTTTGAACACAACAAATACAATGCTCTTATTTTTATTTGCCTGCAACTCTAGCCAAATCTATTACAGAAATCAATGCATGAAATGAAATGCATAAAATAAACTACTGTCTTCCCTCTACTCTAGCAATACCTACTCTTGCAGAAAAGAAGCCCCTCTCAATGGAAAAGGTTTTACAATAAATACATTCTCCAGCAACCATTGGTTTCTTCCAGTGACTTTTCAATTTTGTAACTGATCTTGTCTCTTCAACTTCTCATATTTTTCCTTTTGAAAACTGATATGCTTATTAAGTTTTAAAGTTAATAATGATATATATTAACATATTTAAATTATATGTTAACAATTGACATTTAAATATGTTAAATCAATATCAAAATCTTTCCTTCATTGAGTGGAAAGCAAAATAAATAGTTTTGCCAGGTAAAAATGAGCCATTTTTCGTAGGGCATATCTTTTTATTCCACCGTTGGATTGAGCTTATTTTTTGATATGTTCTTCCAAACTTAGTTAGCTTCATCCTGACTGGAGCGATCGGAAAAATAATCAATGAGTAAAAAGATATGAGTTTCTGAATTCTACTCTATATGACTACAACAAAATCAAAATTAATAAAATAAAATTTCCAGCCATTGTTCTTTCAATGCTCTATAATCCATGTCTTCAATCTGAAACAATGTTAATTCTTTGCTAAAATTTGGAAGAGATTCTCTGGAATTCTTATAGCGAAAATCTGACTTTTGTCTTCTCCCTTGGTGGAAAATTGAACTTTGACTGCAAAAGTCATAGTGGAAAATGAATTTTCCATTTCCATGTAGTGGGCACAATTTTCATGTAGATTGATTCACAAATTATTTTTCTGGAGTAATCTTGATGCTAGACCCCATATACCTTCATTTTGGATTGAGATTTGCCTTTTCTCTCCTCATGTGAAAAATTGGACTTTGCCTGCGAAAGTCGTAGTGAAAAATGAATTTTTTGCTATGCATTTTTCTTTTTGCTGGAAAATGAAATATTTGCTTCTCCAATGGAAAATTAGAAAATGACTGTGAAAGGCGAAGTAGAGAATGAGCTTTCCATTACACATTTTTTCTTTGGTGGAAAATCCCAAGTTGACTTCTCTATTGCAGAAAATCAGAAAAGTGCTTCTCCATGGAAAATTAGAAAATGACTTCTCCATGTGGAAAATTAGAAAAGTGCTTCTCCATGTGGAAAATTAGAAAAGTGCTTCTCCATGGTGGAAAATTAGAAAAGTGCTTCTCCATGGTGGAAAATTAGAAAAGTGCTATGAAAGTCGTAGTGGAAAATGAGTTTTCCACTATACTTCATTTTTCCTTTGGTGGAAAACCCCAAGTTGACTTCTCCATTGTGGAAAATTAGAAAAGTGCTTCTCCATGGTGGAAAATTAGAAAAGTGCTACAAAAGTCGTAGTGGAAAATTAGAAAAGTGCTTCTCCATGGTGGAAAAATGAACTTTGGCTTCTATTTGCTTCCACATTTGCATATCTGGACTCAGAAATAATTCAATCCTTCATAGAAATTTTGTAAAACACACTGAGGACAATTTTAAGAAATTCTTTATGGGTGGCAACTTTAAAAGTTTTTAAAATGGTGTACTGAAAGTGCACCTACAGCTGGCTCTGAATGGGGATTATGTGTTGCAAAGTGCATAAAGAATCCAGAATCTCTAGAAAAAGACAAGTGCCTATCCATTGGGTTACAGGGTCTCAACACAAAGAAGACCATCAAAGAATTGCTTGCCAGGAGGGCGGAGGGGAGTAAGGAAAAACCAAAACTGAGAAAGCATGAAACACTAAGCTATGCACACCAAAACTGTGGAAACAAAAGCTTATTTACAAATACAGGTGAGGAGACCTCACCAAAAGAAGAGCAAGCAGGAAGAAACTCAAACATGGCCATTAACCGAAAGGGATAAGTATGAACCTTTCCGAAAAAGAAAATTCCACTCCGACAAGCTACAACAAAACCATTTCCTTTCCATGACTTCATCATTGCTGAAAGTGAATCCAAAAGCATGCTGAAAATATGTGACCCAAAAATCCCTTCCAAACAACCATCCTTCATCATATATTTATGATTCATCTGTGCCTGCCTACACATTACTTCTTGCACCATTAATCATTTTTTGTGAGGAAGAAAGGTATAAAGATTCTGAATCTGGTACGGGAAGACACTCACCTTCATCTCTTTCTACAACATCATTTTTAATAGAGATTCCAACATCTGAAACAATATTGAAAAATTCAGGATACTCAAACGGTTTTGAAAATGATATTCCATCATATGCACATTTATCACAGTCGATTTGAATAGAACTTTTAGATTTCAAATCCATGCTAAAATAAAATGATTCTTCATCACGCATAGGATCAATCTGGATTGAAGTAACTTCATCCTTTCTAGTAGCTATCAAGTCTGAAAACTCCCTGTCCAAATTCAAAACTTCAATACTTGAATCGGTTGTAGGAGAAGACTTACATTTGGCAGGCACCAAGACTCGATTAGCTTCTATTTCATGGAAAATAAAAATATAATCTAGTTCTTTGTCCTCCCCATGATGTTGCAACACTTTGTCAATTAAAGAGAATCTTTGCTCAAACTTTGTTCTTGCAACCATTTCTTCAATCATATTTTCAGATTTGGTAAAATGATTATCAACACATGCTCCAGCCTTTTTGTCAACACAAATTTCTTCAAGAAAACTCAGAGTTGTATTATCTTTGAAATAAAATGATTCCAACATAGAATCATCATCAACTTGTGTAGGTTTAAAATCACTTTTACAAATATCTTCTTCAAACTTAAAAGTTTCATATTCCACTTGCTTACAAACCAAAGGATGATTTTCAAAAGAAACTTTATGTAAAAGATGATCATCATTTTCATCAAATTTGAAACTTGTAACCTCAGGAACAAAAGAAACCATAGAAAAATCCTCATTTTCTATTTCACTTACCATTTCCCAGCTACTACCAAGAGTGTCTTTGCCCATTGAAATTTGTGCCTTTGGAAGTTGGGGTATTTCTTGTTCTCCAAGAACTGAACAATTAACTGACATTGGTTCTTGATTTACTGGTTTTTCTTCAGGCACTTTTGCTGAAACATAACTCCCCTTTCTTTGGTCTTGGACATTAAAGTACCGCTAGTATACACACCTTAACAATAGAGTGGATTGATGATCTTCGGAGAGACTTAATCTCTTCTTTTCAGCTTCAGCAATGCTTTGTTTAAACACAGTCCAAAGAAATTGTAAATTGAAATCACTTTCAGCTTCTATCTCTTTGAATGTGGGTTTTCTTCTAGTTTTCTTGCTTGGTTGAACCTCTTGTTTGCTCAGGACCAAAAAATTATAGGAGATGTGATGGTGTGAAACTTCTACAATCTCATCATTATCTACCTTCAATTCTTTTCTTAGCTGCAACACCCTTTCTCTACAATGCTACAATAACTTTGATTTTATTTCCAGCTCCTTTAATTTGTGATACCTGGCACAAACACTTTTCCATAAAAGGACTGGTGCATGATCTTCTTCAATGCTCAAATTCATTTTTCTTCCATGGGTAATGCTTTCTCTAAAAGCATCAAAAAGATCACGCAAGATTGGATCTTGAGTTTGATGAAGTTCAATCAAAGAAGGATCTGGCCTTCTTCCTTTCACAACTTTAATGGGCATGGTCTTTTAATAACAGAGTCACCAATCTCCTGCAAGTAGAGATAATAATAATTCTGAAAATGAAAGCACTGGACTCTTCAACCAGAAATGATGAGAATCAAAATAGAGTTGCCAATCTCAAGTAGAGATAATAATATAAATTGAGGAAGTAAAACTTCAGCAGTAATCTTCTTTTTTGCATCCCCAGCAGAGTTGCCAAAAATTTGTTGGTAAACAGATTGTCCTTTTAAATAAACTCTCCAAATGCCCAATTCTGAAAGAACAATTAGATGCCAACAGTTGGATAATCTATCATGAGATTGATAGATTTCCTCTAAATTGGAAGGTACAGCTCCCTTATGGAATGATATGCAATGAATTTGTTTTATTGCCTAAACTAATTGGGTACGTTCTTAACCCAAGAACAGAAGAGGAAAACCAAGCCAGCCCTAGACAGAACTAACTCAGGTAGATTTTAACTCCTAAATCTAGCCAATGCCAAGAATCCACAACTCCTATGACTTCTTGATATCGGTAATGCAATATAGATGAAAATTATGTGAATGCAATGAAGAAATGAAGATTTAATATTCAGATTTATGCAATAGGAATACGTGCAAATACTCTGATCTACAACACATTCATTATTTGACGAAAGATGCAAGATAATGTCCAAAACTGAACACAACAATACTCTGATTGAATATATTCAGAAAATAATACTCAAATTCTCTGATTTGAAGCAAAACTCTTCTTTGTTTTGAACACAACAAATACAATGCTCTTATTTTTATTTGCCTGCAACTCTAGCCAAATCTATTACAGAAATCAATGCATGAAATGAAATGCATAAAATAAACTACTGTCTTCCCTCTACTCTAGCAATACCTACTCTTGCAGAAAAGAAGCCCCTCTCAATGGAAAAGGTTTTACAATAAATACATTCTCCAGCAACCGTTGGTTTCTTCCAGTGACTTTTCAATTCTGTAACTGATCTCGTCTCTTCAACTTCTCATATTTTTCCTTTTGAAAATTGATATGCTTATTAAGTTTTAAAGTTAATAATGATAGATATTAACATATTTAAATTATATGTTAACAATTGACATTTAAATATGTTAAATCAATATCAAAATCTTTCCTTCATTGAGTGGACAGCAAAATAAATAGTTTTGCCAGGTAAAAATGAGCCATTTTTCGTAGGGCATATCTTTTTATTCCACCGTTGGATTGAGTTCATTTTTTGATATGTTCTTCCAAACTTAGTTATCTTCATCCTGACCGGAGCGATCGGAAAAATAATCAATGAGTAAAAAGATATGAATTTCTGAATTCTGCTCTATATGACTGCAACAAAATCAGAATTAATAAAATAAAATTTCCAGCCATTGTTCTTTCAATGCTCTATAATCCATGTCTTCAATCTACAACAATGTTAATTCTTTGCTAAAATTTGGAAGAGATTCTCTGGAATTCTTATAGTAGAAATCTAACTTTTGTCTTCTCCCTTGGTGGAAAATTGAACTTTGACTGGGAAATTCGTAGTGGAAAATGAATTTTCCATTTCCATGTAGTGGGCACAATTTTCATGTAGATTGATTAACAAATTATTTTTCTGGAGTAATCTTGATGCTAGACCCCATATACCTTCATTTTGGATTGAGATTTGCCTTTTCTCTCCTCATGTGGAAAATTGGACTTTGCCTGCGAAAGTCGTAGTGGAAAATGAATTTTTTGCTATGCATTTTTCTTTTTGTTAGAAAATGAAATATTCTATTCTCCAATGGAAAATTAGAAAATGACTGCGAAAGGCGAAGCAGAGAATGAGCTTTCCATTACACATTTTTCCTTTGGTGGAAAATCCCAAGTTGACTTCTCCATTGTGGAAAATCAGAAAAGTGCTTCTCCATGGAAAATTAGAAAATGACTTCTCCATGTGGAAAATTAGAAAAGTGCTTCTCCATGTGGAAAATTAGAAAAGTGCTTCTCCATGGTGGAAAATTAGAAAAGTGCTTCTCCATGGTGGAAAATTAGAAAAATGCTATGAAAGTCATAGTGGAAAATGAGTTTTCCACTATACTTCATTTTTCCTTTGGTGGAAAACCTCAAGTTGACTTCTCCATTGTGGAAAATTAGAAAAGTGCTTCTCCATGGTGGAAAATTAGAAAAGTGCTACGAAAGTCATAGTGGAAAATGAGTTTTCCACTACACTTCATTTTTCCTTTGGTGGAAAACCCCAAGTTGACTTCTCCATTGTGGAAAATTAGAAAAGTGCTTCTCCATGGTGGAAAAATGAACTTTGGCTTCTATTTGCTTCCACATTTGCATATCTGGACTCAGAAATAATTCAATCCTTCATAGAAATTTTGTAAAACACACTGAGGACAATTTTAAGAAATTCTTTATGAGTGGCAACTTTAAAAGTTTTAAAATGTTGTACTGAAAGTGCACCTACAGTGTGTAATTGAGCTCATACCCTACTAGAGTACGATTGATGTAGTAAATAGATTTCTCCCTTCCTTCATCATCAAGTTGTGCTAGAAGAGCACCTAGTGTTGTTGGGGTATCTATAATGTATAATATGAGGGGGTGTCCTACAACTAGAGGAACCAAGATAGGTAGATTAGCCAAGTATTGCTTGATCAATTCAAAGTTGCATTGGCAAATTGGGTCCCACCTAAAATTTTGATCCTTTTTGGATAATTATGTAAATGGTTGACACTTATCAGCATGTTGGGAGATGAATCTTCTGACTGGTTTTAGTTTCCCTTGGAGAGAATGAAGCTACTTGAGTTTCTAAGGAGGAGCCATATCTATAATGGATTTGACCTTTTTAGGGTTAATCTCAATACCATGCTATGATACAATGAATCCTAGGAGCTTTCCCAAGGTAATGCTAAAGACACACTTCTTTAGGTTGAGCATGAGACGATATTTATCCAATTGATCAAACACTTCCTTGAGATGAGATAAGTGATCAAGATTATTAAGAGATTTGACTAGAATATCATCCACATAATCATCAAGGGTTTTATGGATTAGGTCATGGTGTGCTGATATGTTGCCCGGACATTCTTTAATTCAAATAGCATCATGTTATAACAAAATTTTCCCCAAGGGGTGGTAAATGTTGTCTTATGCTGATCTGCCTCTACTCTCTAAATTTGATTGTATCTAGAGAAATCATCCAAGAGTGACAAGAGCTCATGGCCTATAGTGAGATCAATGATCATGTCTATGTTTGGTAATGGGAAATCATCTTTCTGGTAGGCTTTGTTGAGATCTCTGAAGTCTGTGCAAATCCTAATATCACCAAAAGGTTTGTGATAGGTACCATGTTGGAGATCCATTCTGAATAGTCAATAGGGTGAATGATCTTTGCCTCTAGTAGTTTCTCTAACTCTTCTTTACCTAGTAAAGTGACTTTGGGATGCATCTTTCTAAGTTTTTTCTTGATAGGCATAGCCTTTGGATCCACGGCCAAATGGTGTACTACTAACTTGGGGTCCAACCCTAGCATATCTTGATAAGACCATGCAAAGCAACCAACATTTTCATGAAGGACTTTGATGAGAAGTTGCACCTATTTGAGTGGTAGAGATATTGCAATGTATGTGATCTTTGGTACCTCAGTAGACTAATGTTGACCAGTCTATTTTCTTCTATCAAGACTGATGATATGGCAAGCTTGTGATCTAATGGGAGAAGGATGAAATCTCCATCACTAAGTGCCTCGAAGACGTTTCCACTATTAGATGTGTCCTTTATTTTTTTTTCATATTTTGAGTCATCTAATGGTGCTCCAAAGGATTTTTCACCAGAGGATGACTTTGCTTTGCTTTCTTTCTTTTTTGTTTCATTTTTTAGTTCAATTTTGTGACTGGAGATTTCCTCCTACCCGAAGTAACCTATGGGATCCAGCTTGTAGACATATGTTGATGGTGATAGTGGTCATTTATGTGGTGTTTCTACTCCCATTATTCTAATGAGTGCATGCTCTATAGAGAATTTTTAAACATGGATAACACTTGCTTGCTCCCAATCAATGAGTTCAGGGTGGGCAAGTGGTAAGTCTATGAAATTTAGGAATAATTGGAAGAGTGTAGAGGCTCCTAGGATGATTTCATCAAGGAAGATGTCATCATAGGCTTTCTTTTCTACTTCATCAAGAATTTCTTTGACCTCAACAACCATTTTGGATGTTTGTGAAGCCATGGCCTTCTTTCATGGTGCCCCTAGTTATAGGGAGTCCATAGCCCAAGCCTTTCTTTTTCTTTTCTTTGTATGCTTCCATAGGCTACTTAATACCTAACACTAGATGGTCTAGACCACCTCCTTGATAATCCTATTACTTAGTAGTAAGGTGATGTTACCATGGATATTTTTGTTTTAGGTGATTGAGAAGTTCTTGACATTTTGGAGGTGGCTCTCTATATAGCCATGCACTAATGTTGGGAGCCATTTCCTCTCCATTGAGGATACCTTTAGTAATAAATGTCATAGGGCCCAGTTGTTTGAGCTGAGGAGTTGTATCTAGATTTGGCCCTTGATATGTTGGGTGCCCTTGAGTATGTGGATCAAGTGGTAAAGAATCAACAAAAAAAGCATCTGAAAGACTGTATTCTCCACAACCTTAGTAGTTGATCTTAACTATGGAAAGAGTGGAGGCTAAAATGGTATCTAGATTGTGATAGGTGCCAGAAGAGCTAGCCATGGTGTGGCCAATTTCAATTCTAGGAAAATGGTTAGTGTATGAAGCTTCTACCGCATTGCAATAAGCAAAGGGTTTGAGATCTACATGGATGGTTACCTCAGTGCCATTATCCAAAAACTTGATGCACCGACGATATGTCGATGGAACGACCTTCATGACGTGAATCCATGGTTGACCAAGGAGGATGTTGTATGGAAGGTTATGATCAACCATGCGACAAACTATTTCTTGATTAGCTAGGCCAACTTTGGGAGGTAGCAAGATTGTTCCTTCAGTGGTGTGCTCTAAGTTGTCATATGCTTTGATGGTAAAGACCTCATTAAGGATATATGCCTTAGTGTATACTACTTGTTTGATGAACTTTAAAGTACATAGATTTAGAGCTGATCCATTATCTATCATGACTCATTTTACTACAAAGTTAGAAACCATGATAGCTATGTGAAGTGGACGTATATGATTGGGTTCAAGTGCTAGGATGTTAGATGTTTTGAAGGATAGAGCACATGATGTGGAAAGGTGGCCAACGAAGTTATAGAACTCGGTGGCATTGATGTCAGTGAGGATGTGTGATTCATGGAGATTATTGTTGAGGATATCATGATAAAGTGGACTTGTTTGTAAGAGATCTAACATGGAAATCTGAGCTAGCATATTTCCAAGGTGTTCGTGGTCTCGATGGTGTAGATATAGATTGGCCAACAATGTTGAGTCGAGCTCGTCGAGTGGTAATTGCACATTAGGCATTTGGGCCTTTAATGTTTATACTGTTGATAGAAGGCTCAACTTGTGATACACATCCAACAAGATTTCCATAGTCCAAGTATGCTAATGTATATTTCTAAGACTTATCTCAATTATCTCCTTGTTTGTTTTGAGTATTGTTGTGTTTGTTATTGACAAGAGTATTTTTAGGTGCCTTGCCTACATTTATGTTATGGGTAAGGACAACATTTTGGTATATCAGTAATCCTACATTTGGTGAGGCGTGTGCCCCCACTATGATCTCTTTTTGATCAATAAGGTCTTGGACATAGTTCTTGAGGTGCATGCATTTAAGTGTGATATGCCCTTTGACATGATGGAATTTTCAAAACTCATTATCCTTATACCAGGATGCCCTAGATTAATTAGGTTCTATGGGTTGCATCTATGGGTGTTGAATAAGATTATCCTTGGCTAATTTCTCAAAAATTGCATCAAGGGGTTCCCCCAATAGGATGTATACATGAGGTTGCCTTTGAACACATGGTTTAGGTCTAGCCAAAATTGTGATAGAATTAGTCTAATTTTGATGGTTAGTTATTTGGACATTGTGTTGATTTTTTTGTATAGGTTATTGCTGATAGATTGGTGGTGGTTTTTGATAAGGTTGTTGTTGACAAAATGTAGTGGGGATGTTGGTTTCTGCCTTGACAATATGAACATGTTAGGTATCGGTGACACCATTGGTAACTATGTTCTTATTTTAATTCCAATATCATGGTTTGTCATTGCTAGGGCCACATTCCTGGGTGTTTTCCTTGTAAATTTTGATGACACCATCTTTGATGAGCCCTTGCTTGAGTCCCACCCCTTTTTCCTTAATTTATTTATATGTTTGTAAATAGCTCATGACCATGTGATGGACAAGACTAGGATGTGCATTGTTAATGAACATCTTGACAAGGTGACATTTAGGGATGGTACATGAGATCTGAGTAGTGAGAGTTTGTCAAAATTGTAAGTATTCTACAAGGCTTTCTCCTCCCATTTGATTGGTATGAACTAGGTCTACTACAAATAACTCAGTCTTGACTAGATGAGCATATTGACCCATAAAGGCTTCAGAAAGATCAACAAAAGTTTTAATGATACCCTGGGGTATATGATAAAATCATTTGAGGGCGGGCCCTCCTAAGCTTTTTGAAAAAAGCCACATGAGGAAAACATCACTATAGGCTACTTCTTGGTAGTGCATATAGAACTCTTTGACATGTGTGATTGGGTCACTTTTCCCTCTAAATTTATCAAACTTTGGGATTTCAAAGTGTTTAGGAAAAAGTATCATCGTAATGGTTTTGTCAAATGGGTATGGACAATCATTTTCAAATTTGAAAGTTTTATAGTCTGTCCCATCCTTGAGGGCTTTGAGAACATTTTTAATCTCTTCCCATTCAAAGTTTATAGGTGGGATAATGGGTGCCCCCAATGTGGGGTATGTAGCAAATGCAATAAGGCTGATATAGAAAACTTTGACTACCATATGGTGATGGTTGAAAAATGGGTTACTCCATTGTTGGGATGGACACTATTAGTTGTGGGAATGTAGTTTGGGCATATTCTTGCATCTACTGGGTAGACTATTGATGGGGAACATAGGTGTGGGGTTGTTTCCCTATTAGATAATTTTGTGGGGGGGTTGGGCATACTATTGGTGTGATGATTGTGGTTGAAAAGATGGTAGCATAGGTAATATATGGGTTATACTTTGGGAATGTATAGCTTGCACAATATATGTTGGTTGAGCTCTTACACGAGAAAGCAACTAAGTATTAATGGGTGCTAGGTAATTGATGTGAGGAAGAGTCTTCACAACTAGGTATTGTGATGGAGGGGTGATTTGGCTATTGCCTAAGGGTAGCATAGAAAAGTAGTTGGTAATGGTTGGTAATGAATATATTTGAGGAGTAAGAGATGGACATAATTGAGGTATTGACATAGATGTAGTGCTAAAGGGGATACTAGTAGTAGGCCCTTGTGCTAGACCAAGATTCCAAGCTCTTGGTGGAGATGAGGTAGTAGTGCTTTGGCTAGTGATGAATGGATTGATAGTGATGTTGGGTGGGATGGAAGATGAAGTATTTGACCCTAATAGAGGCATCCCTATAGTGTACTGGGATGTAGATTGGGTGTTTGTGGTACTAGAGAATGGATTGGATGTGTTTTGAGATGGAAGGGAAAATGCAGTGTTGCTATGTGAAAAAGGGCTATATTGTGAAATAGAGATATGGTTGGTAGAAGCAGATGTAAATGGTATACTTGTGGTTGGTTGGGATGTGGTATGGACTAAGGGTTGAGTGATGATGGGTTGAATCTTTTATGTAATGGGAGCATTGACCTAGGTTGAAGGGATATTCGAGTCAGTCAGTTCTATTTGCATTGGTTGGTACCCGCTATTTGGTAAAAAGAAAGGATCATGAGGGACAGATGGCCCTATGGATGGTGGTTTCCATCCAATCAGAGGATGTGGAGGATCTATAGTGTTGGTAGGTGGTGGTCTTCCAAAATCAAAGGCACCAACATTATCCCTTAAGAAGCTTGCCATGATGGTCTCCCTATTTTGATCTTGTTTCCCAGATAATTTTTTTGAGAGAGAGAATTAATTAAGTCAATTAATGGAGAGATAGAGAGAAATAAATTATTTTCCACTATTCCAATATATTCACTCTCCTCGTACTTTAACTTCTAGAGAGAAGTTGGGGTTTTAGTTTGGATTTCTTTCTCTCCTCAACATTTTCTCTCTCCCTGTACTACCTCTTTCTACATACTCCAACTTTTAGAGAGAAGTACAAGTTTGGGTTTTCTTCTCTCACTCAAAATTTCTCTCTCCATGTACTAAAATACTCTCTCACTATGTACTCCAAATTTTTAACCTAATCCTAACCCAAACTCCAACTTTAAAATAATTGTTGGCTGGAAATAAAATTCATAGATATAATCTTGAAGCCTGGTTTTATCTATAGGGAAGTCCCAAATGATTCTTTGAGTAGCGATGAATGGGAAATTTTAAAGCCAACCTCCTTTAATCCAAGTGCCAATATCCTACATGCTTGTGCAGTGGATTCAAGTATCTATTACAGCTTGAAGAGAAGTGAACCATTTGACAAAATGTTCAGATATGAAAACAAAGTGTAGAGCATAGACAAGGCATAAACTATTTGACTAAATGCCTTGGGAAGAAGTTGTTTCAATCATGAGTTTCTAGGAATGTTAGAGATAAACACAAGAATAGGATTTGTACTCCTTTGTAGCACAACACCAAGCATATATATTTTAGATTAGCTAAACATTGCATATTAAGAATCTCCATGGCTATTTATATATGATTTAATTAGTAATTATTTATGCAATGTGAATTCTGGCTTTGACTTATTCAGATAGCCATCCCAAGCACCCCCCACCCCCTCTCCCCCACCCCACGCACGCACACACACACACATACCAAAGTAGTCTAAAAATAAGAAAAAATTTGACATTAAAAATGGCACACATCGCCTCATCTAGTGCAAAATAGTTGGCCAGTCTTCCTTCAGTGAGTTCCTAATAGTTTGATGGATGCTCAGACCAAGTGCCATTTGAGTATGCAATCCTAAAATCCTCACTTCTCTCTTAGATTACATGTTTCAGTGCAAGCTTCAGATTTTGCAATGATGTGAATTGAAAATATGTGCATGTGATGTGGTATCCCACGCCGAAACTTCTAGAAATCTCTACCATCCATACTCAGAGCTGATCACATTTCCATGTGAATGCATGGATTTTGATTATGCAATGTAAACAAAAATTGAAGATCTTTGATAAGAAATCTTGTGCAACCTGAAACATTACAATGGAACTATGGAATAGACATGTGAGTTGTTAGATAATTATTTTCAAGCTCATAAAGTCACAAAATAAGGCATGTAAACAGGTTGTTGGAAAAGAAAAATTAAGAGCTACAAGTGGAGAGTGCAGATAACTAGTTGATACAATGCAAGAGGAATCACACCATTTGCGTTTGACAGATACCTCAAAGAATGCCATTTCTGCTAATCCATCACTAGGATAGACACGTGAACTTTTTCAAGTAAATGCCTTCAATCTTGCAACCTGTGACATTCAAATTTGTGGAATTTTTCAAGTAATCTATTGCTTCATATTCCAATTTATGCTCTTAGTCATCATTCTAAATTTGATAAACATGGTGAACTTGGAAGTATTTAGGAAGATCTTGACTTGTTTAACAAAATGCCTCTATTGCATATGAAATGTGTGCATTTTTTAGAAGAAGTAAATGATTCAAAATGGTATTGATAAAGGATCCAAAATGTCTTGTGAATGCTCCAGATAAATGTTGGATCGTTCAAGTGAAATAGAGATTTTGATAAAGTTTCATAATTGCCTCAAGAAAATGGAACATGAAGTTTGATATGAAGCAAAGGGAATATTGACTTCACATTCAACATTCCACTAGGACATGGATTTGGTAAGTGATACTATGAGGTAAAAGTTCCAAGGTAAAGAGCCTCCTATGATATTAAAAATTATGCTTTTTAATATATTAGATACTAAGATGGGACATATGGAAGCTGCAGACTTTTGGACTGGAAGATAGGGAACACTTATGTTTTGATAACAAGACAATTTTTGGAAAATGTGTACAATTGTTGTTCTTGTAGTTAGATATTTCTTATGTTGTTGGTGCTAAAAAATAAAGAAATGTACATTTTGCATTCTCTCTTTCTACATATCTAAAATGTTGAAATATTGATTCTTTCTTTGTAATGGATATTTTAACGGTATTGTGCAAATGTTCATGAATGATTGAATCAATATTCTGAGTAATAGCTCTCAAGCATAGTTCTTGATTGTTTTCATTAACTATTTACATTTTCTTTTATGGAAACATTGAAGTCATGTGGTGCATTCACTATCAATGGTTTCTTTCTTATTTTCTAAGTTCTATTCATTTCTATTGAAAAATCAAAAAAATAATCTTACGAGGGAGCTACCCCTCTACATGTAGAGGAAGGCCAAATATCAAGGGCCTATCAAACTATTGGAGAAAGTGATTTATCACACACTCCATTGGGCTAAATCACATATTTTCTAAGTGAAAAATCTATTTACCAATAGGTCTATGATGGTATTAACAATGGTTGTGTGTCTAGGCCGGTTCATGAAAGTATTAGTATCTAGTGAAGAACCTAATTCTTTGAGAATTTCTAGTGTGGGGTTTGGTAGTGTCATGGAAACTATGGGGTAAGGCTATGCCCGAGCTGTGATACTACCAAGACTAGGATCCATGTCTTTCTTTTTCCACTTATTCTTACTGAAACTTGTGGTCATTGGCATGAAATGATGAATTTCCTAAGGATGGAATGCAAAAGGATGAAGGTAAGTGTATTTGAGGAGATGATTTGTCTAGGTGTGACTAGGGCGGAGGGTTTTTCTAAGATGCAAAGGAGAGTGTGGAAAATATTCCTAATGATATCTAGGGAACCTAAAATGATATGGTACTAAGTGAAAGAAAGTATGTTTTCCTTATGTGTGAACTCAAAAATGTGATGGTGATATCAAACCCTAAAGTAGCCTTGTGACCTTTTGGAAGACAAATAGGGATCAAGTGTGTATGCTCAAGGTGATGTGGGACACAAGTGATAGTTTATCTTAAACAATGTTTAGTTTAAGGATAACTATGATAGTGAGATTGATGGAGAGTTCTTTAGGGGAAAAAATCTTAATGAGGTGATGATAAATTCTTTTAAGTGATGAGTAAGTAATGGAGGATACTTGGGCTTAAGATGCATATTTTGGATGATTTCTAAAAACCTAAGAATGATGAAAAAATGGAGGAGATGAGTATACCAAATTCTAAAATAGGACGAGAAGCTATGCAAAAGACTAAGCCGATGAGGGGATAAGTGCATAAGTGTGTGTGGAAAAAGATGGACCTAATTAGATTAAGTAACACTAGAGTTATCGATAAGGCTATGGTTGACACCGTGTCTAAGAGTCAACTTTTGAATTTTATAATCTCACTCAGTTTGTAGTGTAATGTCAGCATCATCCCTCTCAATTTGGTCTAGTTTAGAGATCCTTGGGTTGGGGTTATGCTTCTTGTGCTCTATTTCTATTTCTTTGTAAGCTGGTATTAGTGGAAGTTTAGCCTTTTTGAACTTGGTATTGGTTTTTCCTGACATGAGATAACTCTATGGGATTGATTACAACTATGGGTTTTTAGAGGTAGTGACTATGCTAAGTATACCCTTTTACCTTACATTTGTAAAATATAAACAAGTTGAAGAGTAACTAGGTCTCAAGAAATGATTTGTTTATGTGAAAGGTGGTTTGGGTGTTTTTGTGATGTAAGTAGGAAAGTGGGACAAACTAGGCTTAGGATTGTTGTGAAAAGACTTGCTAACAATCCTTTTACAAATGGTTTGTTGAATGTTTATAAAGAAATTTTTCAATCAAGGAAAATAGATGAAGCAAAAGTAGCCTAGAACTTGAAGTTGTTATGAATGGGCTTGCTAACAACTATTTTTAACAAGGATTAATTGAAAAAGGAAAAGTTGAACCAACAAGACTAAAGTTGTTATGAATGCACTTGCTAACAACTATTTTTGAGATAACAAGGATAAGACTCTTTCAGATGCGATGAATTATGAAAGAACAAATTCCCAAAGGACAAAGAAATTTTGAGAAAGATAAACAAGTGATCTCTTTAGCAAAAGGATTTGATAGTAACCATAGAAAATGTGTATGTTTTTACAAATGTTTTTCATGGGTCTTTTGTACAAGTAAGATAATTCAAACATACTCTTTATCCCTAAGGTCAAATTTTGGTTGCAACATGTTATTCAATAGCCCATAACTTGATGTCTCTTGACTCTAGTGCAATATATCCCTCTAATCAAAGGAGTCAATACAAGAGTTGATCGACAAATGATACATACCAAGGATAAAATCATGATGACTAAGGGTTGCAAATAGGTCTATGGAGTTAGCCAAATGGTTGTTACATATGTGATCCACTTAAGGAATTATTCCAAACATGCTGAGATCAAGGCAAAGTTTTCCCACCTCAAGCTACCCACAGGAACACATTGCCCGAGATTAGGAAATAGAGTGAGAAAGTTTACCTTTCCCCTCATTTATATACCGGCCAGAATTTTACCTATTTGAGCTTCTCACATAAGGGGACACACTTCCTAGAGGTGGATGAACTTGCTAGAAGCACTCCTACATTGATGCGAATGATCTTGCTAATAACTTTTGATACATGCATTGCATATTTTAAGGTCTTAATTTGTAGAAAAAAGAGAAGGAAAAGATGTGCTAGAGGGTACAATATCAAAACAAGCAAGGCACTTGGTTCATTTCTATTTTGAATGCTTTAGTGTATTCTGACAATTAATTTTGAAGACACACATGATTTTAGCATTCGATGTTCATTTCCAACTTTATAGTGATGGCTAACAAAGTAAATCACATCAACAAAAGGGAAATCATGTATGAAAGTTTTGAAAAGGAAGGAATAAGAGTGAGTTTTTCTTTATAGCATTCAAGATTGGATGAATTCTTTTTAAATCCTAAAATTGAAGTGTTTTTACATAATGTTTATTTGCACCTTAAATGAAATGTTCATTGCATTGGTTCAGTTTTAAAACTCAACCTTCAAGATTGGATTTTGTAATTAACCTATTCAAACATTCCAGTGAAAACTTTTTAAGATCTAAACATGCATTCCATCACAAAAAACTAAATTTTTTTCATTTTTAAGATCTTAAAAACTTATTTTCTAGAAATCATTCTAAGAAAACCTACAAGTATAGATGTTAGAATTCTGTATAAAAAAAAGATACTTGCAATAGAAAATATTGACAATTTGCCACTGGTTGGTCAAACCAATGAACCCACGGGTTTTAAGTAGTGATCCCGTAGTGTGGGAAAGTAGTTTAAAATTTGTGGGATTCTAGTTTAGGAAACTGATGAAAACATAAGAAAAGCAGGCTATGAGAAAAAGGTTACAGAGTGGTCCCATGATAACATGATCCCGTGGATTAATGGGGTAGTGTTCCCATTGGTAGATGTATCTATGGGTTCAATGGAGGAGGAAAAAAGTAGGATTTAGGTTTTAATTGATTTGGTCTAGCATTCCAGTAGGTTTTATAGCAATCCTGCTAGTAAAATCTTGCATTCCCATCGGAAGAGGACTAGTGGGAATGTGAAGAGTAGTTTTGGTGCCACATGGTTGTGGGGTTTAGGACAAATCACAATCTTGCCATAGTGGATTTGCATTCCCATCAGTAAAAATTTATGATTTTGCAGTTGTGGGTTCATAAACAAAATTTGTTGAAAGGTTGTTTGAGCTAAGATTTGTTTTTATGGCTGGGAGCACGCTTCTTGATTAGAGACTTGATGCCTAGAAATAATGTTAAAACACCACCTATATTCACAAACAAGCACAAAATGTTACGTCGATTAGTTTAACAAAAAAAGAAAAAAAAGCATGATTATGGTGACCCAAATGCGAGCTCCCACCAGGCATGCCAAAATATATCACCTAATTTAGTAGTAAAAATTAAATACTAATGATTAAAAAAGAGCATTCATAATACTAAACAAGTTAACACTTCTGATAAGACCAAGGAAGACACCATGAAGGAAAGTGAACCAAAAATAGTAAGTTCCTCAAGTGTTTCCCATGATTATGTTGATATGTCTAATGATGAGGGATGTGTCATTGTAAGTTTGCATGAAAGTTGATATGGATTGTGAGAGGGAAGAGCTTTATTTATAGGCCAAGGGGTAGTGAGATAGATGGTTAGGATGCAAGGATGGTAGAATGGTGAGGGAGGGCTAGGATGCTTTGAAAGGGGAGCACATGGATTTGGGGCTCTAGCCTTGTGACAAGTGTCACAAGGGGATTGGGTGGGCAAAATGGTGGGTCAAGGGGAGTAATGAGGGAGGATGAGTGTATAAGAGGGATGCAAGAGACATTAATGGTATGTAAGAACCATTAATGCTCTTGGATAGGGATGGAAGAGGACAAGGGAGACTTGTTGACTTTGGCTTGGGTTAGCAAGTTTTAACCCTTGCTCAAGGTTGTGTAAAAGTTTAGGAGGGGGATTAGGCTTCACTTAGAAAGAGGGTTATTGGGCAAGTGGCTTAGCTTTGATGGGATGGGTTAGTTAGGAGGCTAAGTGAGGCTAGTACAGGTGGATGGGTTTGATTAAGGGAAATATAGGGTTTAGTGATGGTTTAGGGGTATAGGATGATTTATTAAATGATTTATTTAATAAATAAGGGATGTATGATTAAATTAAATAGATTTGAGGATTTATTTAATTTAATAGAGGAATAGGATTTTAATTGATAAATTGATTTTGGGTTATCCTGTAAATTTATCAATTGGACTATAGTTAATTAAATAAAGTAATTAACTAGGGGATGATGATTAATTAATTAAATAATAAATATTTAATCAGTAATATCCTAGGAGATGACAAAATATGATTATGTAATGGTGTAATTAGATTTAGGTGTCTACACTAGCAGTGAGAATAGCTGCTGCAAATTCTTGGGAGCTAAGGGACCCTAAACCTATGCTACATTTTCTGGAGACATTGGAGAAGTTACTATCGAATTTAGTACTTCACTACATTTTGGATCATATAGTGATGCCCAAATTAATGACAATAGATAGTTAGGATCCTTGTTGGGAGAGTGTGCCAATACATGCATGGTTACATCGTTGGCTTCCATTATTGGGCTAGGGTATGGAGCCTTTATATCCAACTATTCATTATAAATTAGGGAATGTGCTTAATGCCTAGCATTCAAGTGATGCATTTGTCTATGCAATTTTATCACCTTGGAAAACTGTATTTGATCTTGCAAGCTAGGAATAATTGATTGTTCATTTTATTGTATCTAAAATGATGATAATTCTATGGGAATTTGTAATCAACATAGCTATCAACAACTAGACCAATTCAACTAGGTTATCTCTTGGGCATGTGTTATTCCCATTTATCACATGGGCAAAAAAATTTATTTTTCAGGATATGGAGGAAGAGCAGTGGTATTGCCAAACATGAAAATTTAATAATGTGAAGTCACCTTGAGGAACTTGTGTATGCTCTTGGAAAACATGTCGTCGAAAATGTTCTCATGACCTCTTTTGCTTCTACATGTTTTTGCATGGAGCCCTCACACACCTAGTGCTCACAAATTTCTACTTAAGAATGTATGTGAACCTCAATGCACTGTTATGTGGTGAACTATGTAGAAAATCATATAATCCTTCGTCACATAAGGGTTTTTGCTTGGTGTGCTCATTTATTAAGTTAAGCACCCAAGTTTTCATTTCAAATCATAATTTATCTATTTTGGGCTTAAGTACCGGTACAACAGCCTAGAAAGAGTACCTAAGAAGATATGGATCTCACATTCATTCATTAATAAAATATAGCATTCATTCATTATCACATGAAGTAAAAAATAATTATGAGCATCTATAAAATAATCTCATAATGTCCAAAGCTAACATCTAACATTAGTTCATCCTTTAACACTGATTAACAGTAGCATAGAAACACGGAACATTCAATAACATGTGAAATAAGGTATTTAAACATGCCTCAACCAATTATGATTTAATTTTGGATCACCTACCTAATTAGTTTGGAATTTTGTTCTCACCAAAAATCATAAAATATAAGAACAACTATGCCAAAAAGAGCGTAAAAAGATGATTATCGTGCACCAATCATGTTTTTCTTAAGCTCTTTTAGCAAAATTATTCTTATGATTTTTTTGCTCAATCTCTAATTAGTCAGTATGTGTTTTGAAAAATTATTCTTGGACAGTGAGTCAGGAAAAAGAGAAATATCAAACTTGAAAAAGATGTACATAAATGTAATTAATTTTTAAACTTCAATTTTATAAACTTATAAAGAGAACCATATAATTATAAGAAACTATTGTAGTTTGTACTATTTGAAAATTATAGTTATAAGTGATAAAGTTATATACCTTTGATTCAAAGAGCACAAATAATGGAAATGAAGTATTGCAAAAGGTGCAAGATCAATTGGCACCCCCCCCCCCCCCCCAATGTGGATGAAACTATTAAGTAGAGAATAGTTACATCCATACATACATAGTTAAGTGCTACCTACTATGCCTAAGGTGTTTGCACACTAGAGGCATACTCTACCTATCAGGCTGCCTACATACACATATCTATGGGATCAAGACCCTTGAACTACTCACTCTAATGAATATGTAGTTCTAGTTTCTAATTGTTTTGATGTAGTTGTATTCCTATAACCGCTAGTGAGATTTACTCACCTAATATAGCTCTTCGTCATCATACACCCACTCAGTCGAATTGGGCAATTTTGCTATAATTACAATACTATAATATCCTGGTGCAATTTTTATATTTTAGTTTACAGTCAATGTAAGGTTAACCTATATATGTCCTAACTCACTCCTTATATAGTTATGTTTAAAAGCTTGTGACAATACCTATGGGCATGCTACATGTTGAGTGAGTTTTATTTATTTTTTGTTCTTCCAAGATCTCACTATTTATATACATACATATATACATATACACATATACACATATATATACATATATATATGTATATACATACATACTTACATACATAAATAGAGATCACAAGGGCACGACAACAAGATGTAGAGATCACAAGGGAAATGTTCCCTTGTGATCTTCATGCCCTTGCTCTATGATTTTATTGTTGTGTCATGCCCTTGTAATCTTTGTGCCCTTTGCAGCACTACAAAATTTAGGGTCAAATTGTGGTGATCATGTAGTTTTTGGTGTTCAGGCCCAAATATAGTAGTGTTTCCTCTATGATTTTCTTCTGGGGAAGAAGAAACCTACATATGAAAATGTTCTTTTCTTTTCCTTTTAAACATCTATCTCTTTATATTTTCCCCAGCAAGTGATTAGAGAAGCTTCTATTTATGTATATGTACATGTATATATACATACACACACACATGTGTGTGTCTATTTATATATGTATATATAGAGAAGCTTCTCTTTATGTATATGTATGTGTATATATACATACATACATAGAAATACTATATATATAAAGATCTCTTGATGTAGGAGCATCTTGGGTTGCCTTGTTATCCTACTCATTTTATTTTATTTTGTTCATTCTGCAGTTGGTGTCGAGTTACTGTAGCACTCTTCATGTGCCAAGTTACTATAGCATTCCTTCATGTGCCAAGTTACTATAGCACTCTTCATGTGCTGAGTTACTGTAGCATCCCTTCATGTGCCGAGTTACTATAGCATTCCTTCATGTGCTGAGTTGGCCAGTGTATGCTGAGTGCCAATATTTGGATGTGACTTTTGCGAGCTGACTTGCAAGATTTATTTCATTTGCGACATTTAATTTAAGATCTTTTCTTGGGATGAGTCCAGACCTTTGTTAGGTTGGCCTTCCTCTTATGTAATGATTCTAGAATGATCTGTAAGCCATCTTGGCAAGTATATATAGAGTGTTTACACCTAGATTTAGGCAAGTTTTTGAGAAGAAGTTTTTTGAGAAGATTGGGGAGCAGAACTAAAAGTGCAAATTTGTTGTTGGATCTTTGTAACTAAATGTATTGTAATTGGTCATAACCAAAAAGGCCTCATAGTTGGGTATGTATGAAGATATTTTGATGAATCAATAGAAGTATTTACTCTCCTCTCTCCTTTGGTTGTTATTATTTGTGTTTGTTTCTGTTGTGTTAACTCTTGCAAGGTGGTTTGGATAGCTAGGTGAGCCTTTAGCCCTAGTTATTCACCCTCTTGCCTACATCAGTTGGTATCAGAGCTTGAGGTTTGTCCTTGTGGAGATTGGATCGTATAGAACCCTAATTTGGATTTGGTTGTAGGGTGGAAGATCTTTGGATTTGACCTATAATTTGCAGAGGGTTACGATCTTGCAGGAACCTGATTTGTAAAGATGGTTCGTGGCAGAGGAAATAATGTTTATAATGCTATATTGGATCAGTTGAGACAAATTGTAGCTAGATAAGATGTTGTGGAGATAGCCTAAAGGAGAGGAGCACATCTTGATGATGTAAGTGATGATGAAGCAGCAGCACCAAACCCTAATCAAGAACCTGAAGAAAACCAAGATGAAGCAAGATTGTTGAGAGTATTGTCTAGAGTGAGTTACAAACCTACTATAGAAGTTGTTCCTTATGATGGAAAATTGGATACCAATGCTATGTTAAATTGGATCTTTGATATGGAGAAGTTCTTTGAGTATGAAAACACTCCTGATAATAGAAAGGTGAAGATTGTTGTCACTAGGCTAAAAGGTCATGCATCACTATGGTGGGAGCACTTGCAAACTAATAGACAAAGGAGAGGAAAGGAGAAGATCATAACTTGGCCAAAGATGGTGAACAAGGTAAAGAAAAAATTCTTTTCTGCTGATTACCAAGTTATCTTGTTGAGAAAGATGCAAAATTTGAAGCAAAAAGACATGACTATGAAAGAGTATACTAAGGAATTCTATAGATTAGACATCAGATCTAGACATGTGGATGATGATGTTGAGAAAATTGCAAGGTACATTAATGGATTGAGATCTAGAATACAAGATAAAATAAGTTTTGTGAAGTTGGAAAGTGTAGAAGAAGCATATCAATATGCCTTGAAAGCAAAGGAGATCTTGACAAATAAGCATGAACAAAGACAGAGAGGTAGAGGTGGTACATTCTAGAGAGGCAAAGGTAGATCTTCTAGAGAAAGTGGCAAATCTGATAGTTCTATGCAAGATAAAGGCAAATTTGAATGGAAGAATGATGAAAAAGATAAGAATGAATGGAAAAGTGGTAATTCTTACAGAGGAGGCACTAATTCTTACCAAGGAAGAGGTAATTTTTATTATAGAGGTGGATTTCATGGTAATTGTTTTAGATGTGGAAAAGAAGGGCATAGATCCTTTGAATGTAGATCTTTTGAAGGTGGGCAGAATAATAGAAATGATATGATTTAAGAAGACATTGAGAGTTCACTAAGTGGACCTGAGGCTAGAGAAAATTTGATGGTGAGAAGAAACTTATGTAATAAGGGAGGTGATGAGGAACCTATTTTAAGGAGAAGTATTTTCAAGAAAAGATGTAAGATGGCTAGAAAATATTGTAAAGTGAACATTGATAGTGAAAGTTCTACAAATCTGGCATCAGAAGAGTTGGTTACAAAGTTACAATTACAAAGGCTGAAACATCCCAAACCTTATCATGTTTCATGGATCAAAAATGAGCATAAAATATTGGTAAGTGAGCAATGCCTTGTGAAGTTCAAAATTGGACATTACTTTGATGAAGTTTGGTGTGACATTATGCCCATGGATTGTTGTCATATTTTGTTGGGTAGACCTTGGCAATATGATAGATATGGTGTACATGATGGAAGATTGAATCAATATACTCTTTGGGTAAATGGGAAGAAACAAACATTGTTGCCTTTAATCGAAAGTCCAGATAAGGTTAATTGTATTGCTATAAAAATTTGCATGGTTAATGGGAAACAATTTGAAAAAGAAGTGAAGAAGAATCAAGTTTTTTTTGCTATAATTCCAAGAAAATCAAGTTTTGTCAATGGAGACCGAGTGCAAGAAAATAGTGTTAACTGAGTGCTAGTCAATGGTGACCGAGTGACAACAGAAACCAATGGAAGTTGAGTACCAGAAGAAATTGCAGAGTTGTTGAATGAGTATAAAGGCATTATTGCTGAAGATATTCCTGATGGTTTACCTTCTATAAGAAGTATAAGTCATTGTATGGATCTAATTCCTGGAGCTAGTTTGCCAAACAAAGCACCATATAGATTGACACCTGTAGAGAATGAAGAACTTAACAGACAAGTGAATGAGTTGTTGTAGAAAGGTTTGATCAGAGAAAGCTTGAATCCATGTGTTGTACCTGCTATATTAGCACCTAAAAAGAATGGAGAATGGAGAATGTTTACTAATTCTAGAGCCATTAACAAGACAATAGTGAAATATAGGTTTCCTATGCCAAGGATAGATGACATAATAGATTGTTTGAGTGGAGAAAAGTACTTTACCAAGATTGATTTGAAAAGTGGCTATCATTAGATCAAAATCAAAGAAGGTGATGAATGGAAGACTGCTTTCAAGACAAAAGATGGTTTGTATGAATGGTTGGTTATGCCTTTTGGTTTGACTAATGCACCTAGTACTTTCATGAGGTTGATGAATGAAGTTCTGAAAAGATTCTTGGGTAAGATTGTGATTGTTTATTTGGATGATATTCTGATATTCAGCAAGACTAAGGAAGAACATCTTGAGCATATTAGACAAGTATTGCAGAGGTTAAAAGAGGATAAGTTGTTGATTAATCTAAAAAAGTGTTCTTTTATGCAAGAGGAGATTGTGTATTTGGGATTTGATGGTTTGAAGATGGATCCTGAGAAGGTTAAATCAATTTTGGAATGGTCTATACCTGAGAATGTGGGTGAGATAAGACAATTTCATGGTTTGGCTAGTTTTTACAAAAAAATTATAAAGAATTTCAATGATATTTGTAATGCTATGACTAAAACAATGAGGGGAGATAAAAAGGAATTCAAGTGGACACATGGAGCTGACAAGAGTTTTGAGACTTTGAAACAAAAGGTTGTTGAATTACCTGTATTGCCTTTACCTAATTTCAACAAAGTATTTCAAGTTGAATGTGATGCAAGTGGTAATGCAATAGGAGTTGTATTAAGTAAAGAAGGTAAGCTTGTTGCCTTCTTTAGTGAAAAGTTGAATGATGCTAAAAGGAAATATTTTGTGTATGATCAAGAGTTTTATGCTATTGTTCAAGTATTGAAGAAGTGGAGACATTATTTGATGCCTAAGGAGTTTGTGTTGTATACTAATCTTAAAGCTTTACAATACATGGGAAGTCAACATAAATTAAATCAAAGACATATGAAGTGGGTTGAGTATTTGTAGAGTTTTACATTTGTGATCAAGCATACGAGTGGAGTTACTAACAAAGTTGTTGATGCATTGAGTAGAAGACATTCTTTGTTGACTAAAATGAAGGTTGATGTTCTTGGTTTTGATGAAATGAAAGGATTGTATGATGCTGATCCTAATTTTTTTGAGGCATGGAGAGAGTGCAGAGCACCAAATTTGATAGAACACATAAGTAAGTATGATGAGTATTTCATTCAAGAAGGTATGTTGTTCAAAGGTATTCAATTGTGTATTCCTAGAAGTCCTATGAGGTTGAATTTGATTAAGGAAAAGAATAGTGGTGGATTAGCTAGACATTTTGGAATTGATAAGACATTGAGTTTGCTGAAAGAGAAGTATTATTGGCCACAAATGTATAAGGATGTTCATAAATTTGTAAAGAGTTGTGGAGTTTGTCAAGTTGAAAAAGGAGTGAGTCAAAATACTGGTTTGTATACACCTATTACTATTCCTGAGAAACTTTGGGCTGATATTAGTATGGATTTTGTTCTTGGATTGCCTAAAACAATGAAAAGGTATGATTCCATATTTGTTGTAGTGGACAGATTTTGTAAGATGGCTCATTTTATACCATGTAAGAAGACATCAAATGTTGACCATGTTGCTGAACTTTTCTTTAAAGAGATTGTGAGATTGCATGGATTACCAAGAAGCATTATTTCAGATGGAGATAGTAAGTTTGTTGGTTATTTTTGGAAGAAGATGGGTACTGAATTGAAGTTTAGTTCTACATTCTATCCACAAATAGATGGATAGACAAAGGTTGTGAATAGAAGCTTGGGAAATTTTCTGAGATGTTTAGTTGGGAATAAGCCAAGTAATTAGGAGATGGTATTGGCACAAGCTGAATTTTCATATAACAATTCTATGAATAAGAGTACAGGGAAGACACCTTTTGAGATTATTACTAGAATGCATCCTAGAGATATATCAGATTTGAGAGATGTTTCTAGTGAAGAAAAGAAAGAGCTACAGGAGAAGAATTTGTTGAATTTATGGAGTCCTTTCATAAGGAAGTGAAGTTGAGGTTGGAACAAAGTAGTCAGAAGTATAAGGAGAATGCTAATAAGTCTAGAAGACACCATGATTTTCAAGTTGGTGATGAGGTGATGGTTCATCTAAAGAAAGGAAGATTCCCAGTTGGAACATATAGCAAGCTGAAGATGAAGAAATTTGGACCTTGTAAGATCCTGAAGAAGTTTGACAGTGGTAATGCTTATGAAGTTGAGTTACCTAATGACATGGATATATCTCCTATATTTAATATTGTTGATTTGTATAAGTATCATGAGTTAGAGGATGAAGTTGTTATACTAGATGATTATCCTAAGAAACAGATTGAGGAAGTTGAACAGATATTGGATCAGAGAGTTGGCAAGAGTACAAGAGGAAAAGATTACTATGAATATTTGGTGAAGTGGAAGCACAGACCTATTAAAGATGCTCCATGGATTTCTCAATTTGAGTTGGATTCAGCCCAGGTTGGAACATCTCAATGATTCAAGAGAATCATTTATTTCAACCCTGGTTGTCTGATGTAGGAGCATCTTGGGTTGCCTTGTTATCCTAATCATTTTTTTTTTAATTGTTCATTCTGTAGTTGGTGTCGAGTTACTGTAGCACTCTTCATGTGCCGAGTTACTGTAGCACTCTCCATGTGCTGAGTTATTGTAGCATTCCTTCATGTGTCGAGTTACTGTAGCACTCTTCATATGCTAAGTTACTATAGCATCCCTTCATGTGCTGAGTTACTGTAGCATCCCTTCATGTGCCAAGTTACTGTAGTATTCCTTCACGTGTCAAGTTACCCAATGTATGTTGAGTGTCAGTATTTGGATGTGACTTCTGCAAGATGACTTGCAAGATTTATTTCATTTGTGACATTTAATTTAAGATCTTTTCTTGGGATGAGTCCAGACTATTGTTGGGTTGGCCTTCCTCTTATGTAATGATTCTAGAATGATCTGTAAGCCAATTTGGCAAGTATATATAGATTTTTTAGGCTTAGATTTAGGAAAGTTTTTGAGAAGAAATTTTTGGAGAAGATTGGGGAGCAGAACTAAAAGTGTGAATTTGTTGTTAGATCTTTGTAACTGAATGTATTGTAATTGGCCATAACCCAGAAGGCCTCACAGCTGGGCATGTATGAAGATATTTTGATGAATCAATAGAAGTATTTACTCTCCTCTCTCCTTTGGTTGTTGTTCTTTGTGTTTGTTTCTATTTTGTTAACTCTTGCAGGGTGGTTTGGATAGCTAGGTGAGCCTTTGGCCCTAGTTATTCACCCTCTTGCCTGTGTCATCTCTCTATGTATATACATACATACATACATACATAGACACACATATATATATGTATATACATATGTATATATATATATATATGTATATAGGGTGACTACAAGAAGTTGGGTCACAATTCTGTGGAAGTCAAATCTATAGAATTGTACTTCTCAAAAATGAGTACTTGATTTTTAAAAAATTGAGTACTCATTTCTAAAATTAAGCTTCGAGCACCTAAGCTGAATTTTTAAAATGGGGTACCTGATATTCAAAAGCGGATCAGGTGCTCGAGGCGCTCAAATATCAGGCACCTGATTACTTTTAAATATCAGGTACCCAATTTATTACAAATCAGGTACCCAATTTTTAAAAATCGAGTACCCGATTTGGAAGACTTTATTTAACCCCCTTTTTTGGCATTTTTGAAGTCAATTTCATGACCTCAAAAATGGAAGCCTAATTAGAGACACATATGGGAGCCTAATTTTCAGCCTACTAACCACCCCCTTACTGCTAGTTTTCGATATACCAGGTGTTTTAATATGTTTTGTACTATTTTTTTTTTTTTTTTCAATTTTCAATTTAATATGTATGTTAATTTATTTATTTTTCAGTTTTAATATACGTAAAATTATAAATTTTCATTGTTAATGAGTAGATGTTTAAATTTTTGTATCTATTAATTAAAATATAGTTTCGTAAATGTTTATTTAAAAAATTATTATTTTAGATGTTTTGAAATGTATTTAATTTATGTATTTATTACAATGTTGAATGATTAGATTAGATGTAAATTCATTTTTTAGACATGTAATTTTACAAATAAATATAACCTCGACCTTGTTTAAACTATAACCTCAACCTAAATTCATTGTTTAAACTATAATCTCGACCTAACCATATAGTTATGTACAATAAAACCCTAAACATATATAACTAAGTACTTAATCACATAACAGCCCGCCAAGGGATCCAAACAAAAAATGTAGTATTTAAAATGATTTTACTTAAATTGTATTGTACTCTGTTTCATGGATCAAAAATGGATGATGTAAACTATTTTATAAATGTATATTCTTTCAGCCTTTCATACCCTATGACATGTATAGTGGATGATTGTGCATTCTGAATTAATTTGTCAAGTGCCATTTAGAACAAATGTATATATTATTTAAATGGATTGAACTGAAGTAGTTAATATTCTTTCATGTGGATGTGTTATTTATTTTACTTTTAGTACTTATAATTATTTAAAAATGAAAATTAAATGTGCTCATTAAGGAATGCAATCTCTTATGTTTTTTATAAATGTAAATTATTGTGTTTATGTTATTGCTTGCTTAGTAAAACTTTTGATTAGTTCTTTGGATCCCTTGGCTGGGCATCATTTAGGATTAACTATAATGTCAATTTGTATTTAATTTAACTCTAATCATAAACCTCACTATCATCTTAACCTTAATCTTAATTTTCTAAAACCTACACTAGGTAATATATAAATAATTAAATAACTTTCCTATCTTACCTTGAGTACTAATTTTATAAATGTCAAACCCTAAAATTGTAACCTTATTTATGATTTAAACTAAATTATCCTAGAGGAGCATCATATCTACATCTACATGTGAATCTAAAAACATTTGTACATATCTAATTACATCATTTATTGCATAGGAAGGATTTAAAATTTTCATTATATATATTATCCATGCATATCATATCAAAAGAATCATATAGAGATATGTCATTTATGACATGTCCATCATAGATAATCAAGAAGGGTACTTAGGTAAATTTATATATATAACACTATATATTATAAGAAAAGAAAAACACCATATATAGGAGCATCTCATGTACATAAACTAAAAAAAATTACCATGACACATGTAATGAGATCAAATAATATTTGTAAGATTCATCGCATATAAGTTCTCAATGTATAGGGGTGATATAATCAAAAAATCAAAAAATGAGTGATACTAAAGAATTATATCTTAATATTTAACACTAAAATAAACTAACCCCTGGGTAACCCTAAACCAAATTGAATATATCAAACTAGATTGAAAGGTAACCCTAGCCCATAACTAATTAATATTATACTTATAAACCAAATTGAATTAAACCATGATCATAAACCTAATTATATATCCCAACTTAACAGTAGAAACCTTGAATTCAACCTTGAATCCTTTCCACAACCATTAACCAAATTGAACCATTACCCTACGATTGAACCAAGTTAAACGTTGATGAAATGTCCCTTTTTAGATTTTTCATGATATTTCCAACCTCTAATCAGATCTTTAAAATCAAACAACTGCTATCACAAAGATCCACCAAATTCCTTAAGAAACCCCAAATCGGGTATGTTGAAAATAGTGCTAAAAGCTTCACAACTTCACAAATTATTAATGAATCTGAAAATGGAAATTTTTACAGAACTTTCAGCAGCATAACAGCCTACAAATTGATATTTCCAGATCCGTATAGCCTTTACACAACAGCTCGAAAATGTAGGACCAAAACTATGCTCATCGGGCTCCCGAAATAGCACAAAATATGCTCGGAAACACCACAAGAACACTAATAATCTATCTCAGAAGTTTAATCACGTCCCAATATATATATTCAGCTCTATTTTAACAGCTTAAAGTATAAAATACAGAAGCAACCAAAACTGATATGAAATACTCAACCGGAAACACCAAACTCTTACAAAAATACACCCGGAAACTCACAAATCTGCACTGTTCAGCACAAAGGCAAACTCTGTATGAGCATGCACATGGAATGGCTTCAAACTCCCGTCCTTAGCCTTCCTGGAAACCTGCAAACTCCCGTTCTTGGGTCTCCCTGGAAACCTGCAAACTCCCGTTCTTGGGTCTCCTTCTCCACAGGTTTGGCAGCCTCTGAAGAATAACAAAGAATGAGTGAAAATCAAGTCTGGAATGAGCCCAAAATGCCTCCAAAACCCCTTAAAAGAGGGCATAACTGTAACTCACGTCCAAGAGAGGTTAATGAAACATATTTTAATAATAATTTTCATTTATTAGTCCAACGGTTTCCAAAGATTAACCCCCTTTTTCCGAAATTTCACTTTCTTGGGCCTGCCTGCCTTAACAAAGATTATTTTATTTTAATTATTTGAAAAGGGGACATGACAGTTGACCTTAAGACTAAACCAAATCACTCTAAACTAGAACTCAATAATATATTCAACACTTTAAAAAAAAATTCAAACCTAACTTTTTTGAATTAATGTTGGTTTTTAATCTAAAAGCTCTAACTATAATTCTATAGCTAAAACCAAATTTAGCACTTTAAAACTTAATTCAGTTTATTAACTCTTGTCCTAATTGAAACCTGAGCATGTAAGCCTAATCAAATAGTACAAACCAAATTGAACCCTAATCCTTAAACTAATTAAACATTGATATCAAGGTCTCAAAATGATATATCATAAAAAAATTAGAAGAGACTTGAACGAATTAGGCATCTAATTAAGTAACCCTCCCTCACCATCAAGAGGTGGAGGTGTCCACATCAGTGCAAGTAGGAGCTCGGACTACACCCTTGGATGCCTAAGAATATATCTAAAGAAGTGAATAACTTGTCTTTCCACTGGATGCCTAAACCTTTATATCCTAAGTGAGCATTCATCATGTAATATCTAATTAGGAGGGTATTGAAGCACTCTAACACCCCAATCCCTAACTAGATAATTATATTAGGGTGGACTAATTTCTATTTATCCTGGGTTGGAAGTGCCTAAAAGTTCTTTTTTGAAGACTAGAGATTCCCCTATTTGTTTCCTATTTTCCTATATGGGTAGCCTAAATGTTTATTGCCTTTGCAGAATGGAAGGGCACATAACAAAATATTGCCTTATTCTATAAAAAGAAATACCCACCCCCTAGTGATATATCTAGTAAGATCTTTTTCCTAATTTTACTATCAATTTTTTTGGTTAGAAGATGGTGATAGTTCAAAATGATTTAGAAGATAGAGATAAAATGAGAACCATCATTCCTAGAATGAAGATGCATTATTCCTTGATGAATCCATTTCTATCATAAATCAGCTCCTCCATCCAAAAAATTAGTAATGAGAAATCCCTATGTCAAGTAATCAATGGAGGGCTCATAAATTTTATCCCCAAGGGGAGATAATAATCTCATTAAAAATTTGAGACAGGACACTCCTAAATACATATCATACAAAATCCTTGCCAAGGTCTTAGCCCCTAGACTAGAAGATATCCTACGCAAGATCATTAACCCTACACAAAATTGTTTTGTTAAGGATATTTATACATATTGGAGAGCTTGATAACCTATTGGAAGACGTTGGATTGGGAAAAATTTCTAGGATAGAGTGTAGGCATGCTCAAGTAAATGATTATAAAAATGTCTACAAAAGGGTCGAATGGAGTTTCACTATGATGATGTTGCAAGCCCAAGATTCCATCCAATAATATGTCAAATGGTGTCCTCTCTTATGATTGGTGTCAAGGTTTTAGTAAAGAAATTAATGGGGTTAGATCATAATTTTTAGGACTATCTAGATCAATTATGAAAGGGTATCCTCTTGCATCCTCTTAATTTTTTATTGTTGTTGACTCATTACATTATCTCCTTAGAGATAACCAGTTGTCTCTAAAAGTTAAAGGATCTACTCTCAAAATAATTAATAAGTATCTAACGTATAGTTTTTTGATAATATTTGTATTCTTTTTAAGCTAGAAGAGTGCAACATGAGTCATTTAATGATCAAATTTGACCTCTTTTCTTTGTATCGGGTAGTAAGATTTATGTCTCTACATCTATCTTATTGGGGTTAAATATTGAGTCCCCTACCTTGTGTAGTAAATATGGTATTGGATGGAGATGTCATAATTAAGTGGTTAGATACCTAGGGATTCCATTTGTAGTAAACCCTAACATATAAATGAAATGTGTCTTTATATCAACAAGAAAATCTTTGGAAAACTCAACAACTGGAACTCTAATTATCTCACTTTGGTTGGTAGAATTCAAGTATGTTAAAAGATTCTCTCCTCATATTGGGTGTACTTCTCTTCTTCCTACTTATTTTATTTAAATCAGTTTGGTCTTCTATATAAATCTATTAGGAACATTTTGTGGTCACATGGAAAAGGAAATATGAAGAATCATGCTACCAGGAGTAGTTTACATAAAAAAAGGAGATTAGTAAGTTGGAATGAAAACTCTAAGAAAGTTCAAGGGATTACTTTGGAAATAAAATGGATATCCAAAGCTTCATAAGGTAATGAATTATGGATTATGATTAGAATTAGGATTATTATATGGTTAGGGATAGGGTTCACAAGTATTAGTTCATTACCTAACATGATCTACACTTATAGTTTGCATTAAAAAGCGGATAATATTTAGGATTCAAACTACAATCATAAATAATTTTTAATCAAATCATAATTATATCTCTAAGCTTTCATTCTAATTGTAACCTTAACTCTCATCCTAACGCCATCTATTATATATCCTATAAACAATAGGACCATAATAAATATCCAAAACCTAAATATAATTCTAACTAAAACCATAATCCTAGGTAAGTTCCCTAACATTAAGGGACCATAATTATTATAATAATCTTAAGCTTAGCCATCATGAAAACCATTTACATAACAAAATTGTAAGCCATAACCTTGTCATAATCTTAACTTTGTTTCATCCTGAGATGAACATATAATCCATAATGAGTTCATACAATCCCCCAATGTCACAAAATAAGTGTACATGAAAGAAAAATTAGCTTGGTGGCTCCTGTTTTAAGAAAATAAACCTTAAACTAACCTAGATATAGTTTTTTGGAGTATAATTTTATGATTAGACTTAAAAAATTGGTATTTAATGTTTAATTTGACTTAAGTGTTTAACTTTATTTATTTAATTGATATGATTTTAATAAAGATATGCGCATTTATATAGATGTAGTTGATAAATTTTGTATTTAAATTTTATTTAATAGTAATTTTGTCATGTTTTATGTTGTGATGTATTTTTATCATGTTTTATGTTTTATGTTGTTTAAACATATATGCAGATTATATTTGATGGATCCACCACCACCCCTCCCCCTCCCATACCCCTGCCTCTGCCCCCTCCATGTCCACCTCCACCTCCACCTCCACCTACACCTCCACCACCCACTGCAAATGAGCTTCGCGAGACGATGAGGCATAACCTCAATGACCTCATGCATGATATAGAGGCTATCTGACGTGAGAGGTGACCCCCCCCCCCCCCCCCCTCACCCACTACATCTTGTAGATAGCATGCAAGGAATGATTGACTCCATCCATCATTTTGATTTAGACATTGATTCATTTAGATCATGGAGGGAAAGCGTGTGTGCCTTCTATTCTGACAGCTTATCATATAGACAGGTTTATAACCTGCATATAGGTAAAGGGAATTTTAAACATTATTTTGTAAACCCTAAGACAGGTGAAGAAATTAATGATAAGAAGCCTCACATTTCCATTAGGTGGTGTACGCATCCACATATAGCAGCACATTTTTGGGAGTGGTGGTGGATGGTATTTGACCATCCACCACATAACCATGAGGTGCCCATGTACTTCTTTAGGAATTTATGGGCTGATTTTGGGTTGGGTTTGAAACCCAACTATTTTGATATGAAATCATTTTAGGGGGTTGTTAGAGGGATGCCTCAGGATAGCCCTAGGGCAAAGCTGAGCGATAGAACGAGAAAATGTAGGCAAGCTAAGCCCCTTGTACCTCTTCCTATGCTTATTGTGCCTTGTCCTCACCATCATCGAGCAATTTCATCTGCTTTTACCCATTTGAGTGCCTTTCAGGAAATTTAGTATAGTAGTGGATGCAAGCGATACATGCTTCTCCACTTAGACATGTTTGTACTAGTTGTGGAGGCATATGCACAGGCCCCCAGAGTGATCCTGATGCAGCACATGATGGCCATTATGCTGAGGCTGAAGATTTTGATGATGATGTATACGCTGCCCGTGGTGATGGTAGTGACGTGATATATGTGTCATCATTTGTTGACCTCATGCAGTAGGGAGAGCCTAGAGAGAGTCAAGAGCAGTAGGTAAAATTTTAATTTTAATATAAATATAAAGTACACATAATTATTTACTTTCTACATACATGTGTAATTGTATTAACTATATTAATTTGTACTTTTGAAATAACAGAGGATGGATGATATTGTTCCTCCTAGGAGGCAATATAGTCTTTTTCGAAGACCTACAAATGTTGGCATCCCTTATATAGTATGCACTTTGAATTACACTATAAAAATGTACATTCAAACTTGAATTTAATAACATATGCTCATATGTTCTTTTTATCTACTTTTGTAGGGATTGTCCGCATCTACACAGATTGATGTTAGTACAAGTCCTACTCTAGTTACCACTCAGGCACAGCCTCAAATACATGTGGTATGAACTTTTAACTGAAGACAAATAATCTATATTATTTTTATGTATGTACATTATTATTAACTTATAATCTGAACAATTTTGACTCACATGTATATATATTTTATGTCTTTTGATTTGATGAATAGGAGCCATATCATACTCATCCATACAGGCCTCGATATAGTCTATTTTTGACTCCATCTTATGATTATCATGCTAGCATACCTATAGACACATCTGTGACATTGGCGACCACTCAAGTATTATATATATATATATATATATATATATATATATATATATATATATATATATATATATATATATATATATATATATATATATACATGTTAAATTTATAGTGTATAAAAAATGTAGTGTACAAATTATGTACTTTGTAATTATTCATGTATATTTAATTTTGACTAAACGTTTATGTATCCATAATTTTAGGACTACGTCACCACAAGTGTTGCTGAGAGAACAGGACTTAGCCAAATGGAGGTACCTACATCATCATTTGAGGTCAATATTGTGATTTATGTACATAATGTATAGTTCATTATGCTCTAAAATCAAATTTAAAAAATGTATGTATTGTAAATTACAGGACCTCACCACTGCTCCATTTGGTATTTTTGATAGTGCACCTCCTCTCATTACTGAGAGATGCCCATCTCATGTGGTATTTATTTTATTATGTAGTGAATATTTAATTTATTTGCAAGCTTGATTTTGAGACCCATTTCAATTAAGCATGTACATGATGAGATGTGCCTCATGTTACACAGGGTGATCCATCTACCTCACAGGGTGTCCAACATGACGAGACAACTCATATTACACATGATGATCCATCTGAGTCCTCTTTGCATGGACTAAAGAGGACATTCGATTAGATAGATTAGGTCTTGTTGGCACCTATAAATTGTGTTTTTATGATGTATATTATTTATGATGTATACACTTTGTGTTAGGACAGTTAAAACTGTATGTTAGACCATGTATTTTTTCACTTCATAGATTATGTTATGATGTATGTTAGACCATGTACTATTTTTTTATGACTTCTTATAATTCTTGTGTATGTAGTATATATTATTATTATGTTTCACCATGTTTTAAGTATATTCAAACCATTTTCTTTATTCTAACATATTATATTCATGAACATATGACACATTTTGTAAGTATATATGCAAGATGAACAATAATTTTAACTATCTATAGAGCATTATTGGATAAATATCACATCAAATTTATGCATAATTCATACAAATAAAATTGACCTACTAGATTAAAAAGTGTATTGATAACGTACCTAACAATGTATCATAAGTGATCTTAATGTGTTGCTTGGTAATGTAAGACTCATTATCACCTAATAAGACCTATTATGTGGTAGTAAACATATGAATACCTATCATAACCTATAATAGACATAATAACCTATTAGGACTCCTATGTCCCCTTAAGACACACATGTATGGATAATGTACCTAACAATGTATTATAAGTGATCTTAATATATTTTTTGGTAATGTAAGACTCATTATCACCTAATACTACCTATTATGTGCTAGTAAACATATTAAGACTTATTAAAATGTATAGAAATTATTATGACCTATTAGGACTCCCATGTCCCCTTAAGACACACATGTATGGATAACATACCTAACAATGTATCATAAGTGATATTAATGTGTTGTTTGGTAATGTAAGAGTCATTATTACCTAATAAGACCTATTATGTGGTAGTAAACATAAGAATACCTATCATAACCTATAACATACATAATGACCTATTAGGACTCCTATGTCCCCTTAAGACACACATGTATGGATAACGTACCTACCAATGTATCATAAGTGATCTTAATGTGTTGTTTTGTAATGTAAGACTCATTATCACCTAATAATACCTATTATGTGCTAATAAACATATTAAGACTTATTAAAAGTATAGAAATTATTATGACCTATTTGTTGGAATATTCAAATATGGAAATAGTACTTATGAGAGGGGGGGGTGAATCATAAGTACCACACTTTAGTCAATAAAAATTCTAACTTAAAGTAAATTGCATGCATGTAGATACATCAAATAAACATGTAACAAAACTTATGCATCAATAACTCATAACACTGGAATTTGGTAACCCAGAAACCCTCCAGGAATAAGAAGGTAAAACTGGGGTGGGGATGATACCCACAAAAATTTACTGCAGCAATATGGTTCAACCACTACTGATGGTTTGCCCTGTTAAAGGCTTTACACTGTATTAATAGTGACCTGGTCAGAGGATTTACAAACACTTAACATGAAGTGTCGCCCTGTTAAAGGATTTGAATCACCTAATCAAAAGGATCTTACAAAATAGCTGTAAAGCTAACCTATCACCATAGGATTTTCATTCTAACACAATTACTAGAGAGTATTAGATGCAATAAACCTGATAGATTACAATCCTTGATTGTTGAATGCAGGGTCCTTTTCGCTTTCTCCTGAACTTGATCCTTTGTGATCTAATAACCCTTGCTTCTGAAAATGGACTTTCTTATGCACCCTTGTATATCTTTTCATATATATATTTACAATGAAATTTTGTCTTCCTTATAAAGACTGCAAGGACTTAGGATTTGATTTGGATCTACGATCCATATTGAATCTCAATTTCTCACTCAATACTTATTTTTTTACTGATTGGTTGCATGCCTTTATCATTTTTCTTATTGGCTACATATGAGTTGCATGAGAAAAATAAAAGATTCAATTTTATCATTAAATCCCTCCAAGTTTACCTTCTATCGACTGCAAAAATTGTTTGCATCATAGTTTGTGCAATTCCAAACTTTTATGCTGATCTACTGAGTTACTTGGCTCTTGAAGTATTTCTGATACTCAGCACATGTTGTTTCCTGGATAGCTCGGCACCTGAACAAAACTATATCACTCGGCACATGTTGTACTCGGCACTTGTTATCACTCAACACCTGTTATCACTTGGCACTTGTTATCACTCGGCACTTGTTATTACTCGGCACCTGTTATCACTTGGCACTTGTTATTACTCGGCACTTATTATCACTCGACACTTGTCATCACTCGGCACTTGTTATAGCTTGGCACTTACTCTTGATCTTGGTTAAGTGTATTGACACTCAGTTGTCAAATTTATTTTTTTAAGCTAACAATCTCCCCCTTTGACATGAGTGGCAAAAACACTTAATTAAGATCCATGTGACTCATGAATTTATCCTTCATTCAAAATTTTCTATCTCAAAATTTTCTCCCAAAATTTTCTATCTCCCCCTTTTATTATACTTATCATTGCATTCTTGTACTTAACTCTTATTACTTATTCTCCCCCTTTTTGACACTTATGTCAAGGGTCTTACAATAAAATTCCATACTTAGCCAAAAATGTGTTATTTACTTCAAGGAGCACCTTCAGAGCTGCATCCCAATTTGCTAATGTGACATCCAATGTCTTATGCTGGATGACAATCTCTGCTACTAGGTGTACAAGTCCATCAGATGAAGAAAGATTGTGGTCTTTCCTGAGGACTGTCTCTGCATTTATCTGCTCCTTTTGAAGTAGTTCCAAATGAGGAGTTATTGATGATTGAATTTGCAACAATTTAGCTTTTGTGGTTGCCTCCTCTACTACTAAGATAGCTAACTCTCTTTGTGTGTGAAGCGATTGGACAAAATGCTTCTCACTCTGAGCTGGATTTGTGGGGAGTTGCATGCTAGAAATTTTCAGATTGTTTTCCAAGCTTAGTATTTTCTGGCTAGTGTCTTGTGTGAATGTGGAAAAATCACACAACTTTTTGTACAGGGAAAAGATGTTTCCTAGTACAATTTTAACTATTTTAATTTTTTTTGCTAGTTCTTCTTTAGATAGTGCTATATCACTGGATATTTTACTATTTACCTTACCTTGGAACTTTTTTTCTGACCATTCAAGCAATCTGGCATTTGTTTCCTGGTCTTCATTAGTCACCTGGTCAACTATATCAGATAGTTTCTCTATAATTGGTCTTGACTCATTTGGAGATTGTAAGCAAAAGGCTTCTATGAATATATCTTTAATTTCATTCAATGTAAGCTTATGCTTGTATTCCTTTCTTAGTGCTTCTTATCTCCTTCTTTTGTCCAATGCACTCTGAATTTCATTAATCTTTTCTTCAGTAAGAGTGCTAGATTCATAATATGGGATCTTTATTTCTTCATCAAGCTCAAGAACTCCATAGTGAAGTTTCCTGACTACCTTTGATGAGCTCGAGCCTAGTGTCCTGATTTGCAGCTATAATCCATCTGTGCTCGGCTGCTGAAGAGTCTATGTTGGAGTACCAAATTTTGGTAATGCAATAAATATTTGTATTGAAGTCTCCTCCTTCTTTGTCTCATCCTTTTCTTCAGGTTGAATATCCCTTTTTTGATTGCTAGGTGGGGTTGAACTTGTTGGTTGTTTAGATGTTTCTTTTATTTCCCCTGCTACTGTACTCGGCATTTGGAGTGCATAAGTGACTATACTTGGTGGAGGTGGTGGTGGAAGAAATAGAATACCAGTACTTTGTATGGTCAAGGATGGCACTAGTGCTTTTACCTTGACTTCTGGATTCTATAACTCATCAACACTGACCAATACAGGATTTGAGCTTAATTTTTCTACTAGTGATGATTGGTCAAGGATTTCCAAGTCCTCTATAGTTAATGGATTGATGTTTGGATTTCAAGTGTCTGTAACATCTTTTATTTTTATGTTATCTACAGGTGTGATGGTTTCATGAGGAGGACTTGGAGGAGATACCCGTATGTCTTGCATACTTTGATCTTGTGGCTCAGTTGTATCTTTCTCTTCCTCTTTCTCCTCATTATGTGCCTCTTCTTCCTTTTCTTCTTTACTCTTTTTCTCCACTAGTTCCCTCTCTTTTTCTTTGGTTTCTGATACTTTCTTTTCCTTTGTCTTGGCACTTGCTTCTACCTTATATTCTTCATTATATACATCTTCTATTTTCTTATAAAAAATTTTCCACAATCTTGTGGATTTGCTAACTACCTCTTCAATTTTATTCTACAATATACTGAATGCTCTATACTTGGGAGTGAATCTGTTATTATGCCTTTTTACTACATTTATTACTTGATCTTTAGTCAAATCAGGCAACAGTCTGGCTAATGTTGATTCCCTTATTTCTTTTTCCATTTGTAAAAAAAAATGCCATTTATCCTCTACAATTTTATACAATTCTCTTGGCATAGATTCATCTAATTCTAGAGGTGTGTGCTTATATTCAGTCATCATAGCATACACAGATTCCTCTAATTTATTTTGCTCTTCTTTGGTGAGCATAGAAAAATTTAGGTTCTTTAAACCTTTTAAATCATTATTCCTAATTTTCGAACATAATTTATCAACAGCAGTTTGGGCTTTGTGTCTTACCACTTGAAATTACTATTGTCTTCTGACTCTGTTTTCTCCTCATTTATTTCAAGCTGGGGAATAAATTTCCTTTTCTTTGACTCAGTAGCAGTCTTCTTTGAGTCTTTCTTCTTTCCTTTTGCCTCTTCTTGGGCTTTTTGTGCTGTAGCCCTTGTCGTCGGTCTCTTTGGTGCAGGGGCAGTTACTTTCTTTCCCTTGGATTTAGGAGCAGAAGGAGTTGTGGTCTTTTTCTTAACTAGTGCTTCCTTGGCTTCTTCTACCTCAACACTTTCCTCTTTGTCTTCTCCTAACCCTTGGGTCTGACCTTGAAGTTTATCTCCTTCTTCTTCAATGTCTTCTCCTTCTTCTTCTGCTATCCCTTCTTCTTCTTCCACGCCAAATTTTCTCTTGATTTGTCTCACCATTTTCTCTTTCTTCTTTACTGCTGAAGTAGTCTTCGAATCTGTTATTACCTTTGATTTGACAACATCATAGGTTCCAAAAAAATTTGCATTTTTATCTGCTTCTTCTACAAGTAGGGTTGTTATTGCTGCAGAGGCTTGATCAACATCGAGTTCATAACCTAGTGGCCTAAGCCATCTTACTCTAGGTATAACTGCTTGTATGTAGGTATAATCTATATCTACAAGAAAAAAAATTTCTTTTTCATCTTTCTCAATCAATGAGACTGGAATTCTCATTCTTTGTTTCATGGACTTTTTGAAGTCCTCAAAATAACCAGTCATTTGGGCATCAAAATTTTCACCCATCTGTTCAATGTATCCATTAATTTGTTCAACAATTGTTTTATCTGGATTCCATCTTACTTTACCAATAGAAGGAAATTCTTTCATTAGATAGAAAAACATGCACATCAAAACTGATCCAAATTTGCATTGAGCTCCCTTGCTCTTCCTTATAGCTCCCGAATTTTCATTAATCTGTTGAAACATGAGCTCTGCCAAATCATAAGTGTGATCCCTTTTGATTATCTTGTATGCAACATCAACTACTATACCAGGTACAATATTTAACCTACTTGATTAATAGAATTTATGTGAAATGACTCTCATAGCAAAATCTAGTAGGGGGTCTATGACTGTGTCGATAGTCATTCCTCTATTGTTTCATTTGGCACCTGTATTTTTCTCTATTACTTCCCTTTTGTCACTTCGTAGGGTCTTTGGCCGATCTAGGGTTGGAATACCAGTAACCCTATGAACGGTTTTCTTGGTAAATTTTACTGGCCTTGATTCTAACCAAAAAGATCCATCATGTATTCAGCTCAGAACTATCCGTACCCATTCAGTTTTGAAAACAGTCGAAAATGCTAGGGTTTTGGTTAATCCTTTTCTTTCTATTATTGAAAACTCATTTTTGAGTACTTTTTTTTCACATAGTTTGTCATATGCATTGTGGATTTCTAAGTCTCCTATGGCACCAATTTTGCAATTATAACATCTGTGAACATCTTGGACCATAACAACTTTATCTGGAATAACTGATAATGCACCTGTAGGATCATTCTTGTATGCTACTTCTAGAATGGGCTTAAATTCAGGTTGTTTAACTTCATTGCTAACCAACTAAACTTCATGACTCTCTATACCCTTAGTGGTTCTTGACCCAGATGCCATTGTTTGCCAAACTAGGGTTTATGATTTAAACAAGTTTATAAGTCCTATGTAGCTCGGCACTTAAGTAAAATACCTTAAATCGATGAAACTTGTCTTGAATCACTGTTGAGATCTTCACAAATGGCTTCTGAGCTGATCTTGATCTTCTCCACTCTTTTTGGCTTTGCTTCTTGTTCTAATGGTGGGAAAATGATCAAAAATTTGATTTATGTACCCTTCAAAACAAAGTAATAAATGCTTAGTACACTGCCAACTGTCTACTTGGCACTTGAAAAGTTTTGTCATGACTCGGATCCTATTGTGTTTTGCTTTACTCGGCTCCTATTGATATTTCATAGCTCGGCATCAACTATCAACTCGATCGTTGTTTAGCATCTCGGCTCTTGAAGGCAACTTTGGCATATCTTCAAAAAGTCTTCAATTTTGACTTAGCATCTTTGCTTATGCTGATTTCATTTTTTTTTCAGTTCTTATATGTCTTGGGACTGATTTATGAGGCAGCTTGGTTTATCAATCCCACACACAATTATTCTTTACTTAATTTGATGAAGTGTGATCACTTGACCTATTAGGTGAAGTGATCTCTATACTTGATGTGCTAGACTTATCTTTCTTCCTCCAAGTCTTATTCATTTCACTTCTGATATATCCAACATCTATCTTTGCCTTTCCATTGCTGAACTCATAACTTGACGCCTTTGACCTTGTTGGGCAATTCTTGCTGACATGACCAGTTTTTAAGCAACTAAAACATGTAGTTTGACTCAACCATCTTTTGTAGTTCCCTCTAAAATGTGTTCTTATGTAGTTTTGTGGGATATGTCCATATTCTTGACAATAGTGACAACTGTACCTAGTGTTGTAATCCCAGAATTCATGGTTTGATGTCTTTGCTAGTTGATTTACTGTCCACATAGACTTTGATCTACATTCAAAAGCTCTATGTCCATACTTCTTGCAATTATAACAATGTCCATCAAATCTTGATGTCTTGATAGTTTGGGTTCTGCATTCATATGCTTGATGACCTTGCTTCTTGCATTTATGACAATGATTTATGCTTTTGGGTTTGTCATGCTGATGGGCATTCTTGCTTCTACAAACATTAGATGTATGTCCTTTCTTTCCACAGGAATGACATGTAGGTTTAACATCTTTACCTTTTTCACTTCTTTGCTCTGCACCTTTTGATGATTCTCCTACTTCAATGCTTTTATATCCAAGCCCTGTTGTATCATGGGTTGATCTTGGAGATTTCAGTATTTGCTCAAAATATTTGATGGCTTCACTTGATTTGTTGAGATTATCTGCCACCTCTCTTTCTCTGCTCAATTCATTCTACATTTGTTCCTTCTGCATCTTCAAAGTAGAGATCTCAATATCTTTCATATTGAGTTCATGATGAAGATTCATCATTTGAGCAAGTGTATCCATCTGCATGTTTGAGATCCTTGTCAATTCAGTACATTTTTCTTCAAGTCTGTTTGCAAGATTCCTTTTGTCATTTTCCATCATGACCTTATCATCAACTGCTCTTTTCTTTTGTTCAATAATTTCACATATCATTATAGCTTGTGATTCATGTTCCATCTTGAGAGTTCTTATCTCATCTGCTTGAATTTTATTTTTCTCCATCAATTTTGCTATTGCTGTATCAAACTCTTTAGTGTCTCCACTAGAAAATATGTTGGTGGTATCAATCTCCTTGAAGTGTATATCATTTTTAGTTATGGCTAGATCCTTCCTCTTTTTTAATGAGTTTCTAAATTTGTTTTTGAATTCCTCCAAGCTATGCAAAGCAAGTTGCACATCTATCACCTAATTTTCAATGATCTTTCCAAGTTTGAAAGCTTCCATCTTTAGATCTTTTCCTCCAAGTTGTTAGGCTTTTCTTTGTGAGAACTTGGATGGCTCTGATACCAATTGTTGGAATATTCAAATATGGAAAGAGTACTTATGAGAGAGGGGGGGGGGGGGGGGCGCGCTGAATCATAAGTACCATACTTTAGTCAATAAAACTTCTAACTTAAAGTAAATTGCATGCATGTAGATACATCAAATAAACATGTAACAAAACTCATGCATCAATAACTCATAACACTAGAATTTGGTAACCCAAAAACCCTCCAGGAATAAGAAGGTAAAACTGGGCTGGGGATGATACCCACAAAAATTTATTGCAATAATATTGTTCAACCACTTCTGATGGTTTGCCCTGTTAAAGGCTTTACACTATATTAATAGTGACCTGGTTAGAGGATTTACAAACACTTAACATGAAGTGTCACCCTCTTAAAGGATTTGAATCACCTAATCAAAAAGATCTTACAAAATAGTTGTAAAGCTAACCTATCACCATAGGATTTTCATTCTAACACAATTGCTAGAGAGTATTAGATACAATAAACCTGATAGATTACAATCCTTGATTGCTGAATGGAGGCTCCTTTTTGCTTTCTCCTGAACTTGATCCTTTGTGATCTGATAACCCTTGCTTCTGAAAATGGACTTTCTTATGCACCCTTGTATATCTTTTCATATATATATTTACAATGAGATTTTGTCTCCCTTATAAAGACTACAAGGACGTAGGGTTTGATTTGGATCTACGATCCATATTGAATCTCAATTTCCCGCTCAATACTTATTTTTTTACTGATTGGTTGCATGCCTTTATCATTTTTCTTATTGGTTGCATGTGAGTTGCATGAGAAAAATAAAAGATTTGATTTTATCATTAAATCCCTCGAAGTTTACCTTCTGTCGGCTGCAAAAATTGTTTGCATCATAGTTTGTACAATTCCAAACTTTTATGCTGATCTACTGAGTTACTCGGCTCCTGAAGTATTTTTGATACTCGGCACATGCTGTTTCCTGGATAGCTCAGCACCTGAACAAAACTATATCACTCGGCACATGTTGTACTCGGCACTTGTTATCACTCGGCACCTATTATCACTCGGCACTTGTTATCACTCGGCACTTGTTATTACTCGGCACCTGTTATCACTCGGCACTTGTTATTACTTGGCACTTATTATCACTCGGCACTTGTTATCACTTGGCACTTGTTATAGCTTGGCACTTTATCTTACTCGACACTTACTCTTGATCTTGGTTAAGTGTATTGTCACTCAGTTGTCAAATTTATTTTTTTAAGCTAACACTATTAGGACTCCCATGTCCCCTTAAGACACACATGTATGGATAACATAACTAACAATGTATCATAAGTGATCTTAATGTGTTGTTTGGTAATGTAAGATATAATCAATACAATGAATACAATGAGTAATGATCTTTAAATTATCATGTACAAGTGACTTTTTTTAAATATTACAATCAATAGTAATTTGAAACTTCAAAAAAATATTAATTTAAACATGCTTTAATGTAAAAGTAATGGAACAAAATAGGAGGTCATTACTTAAATTGACAATTAATTTATAATTTATCAAGTGCATACGTTTAACTTTCAAATAGAAGTAAACTCTCATTTTTTAATTAGTTTGTACAACATATTTCACAATATATGTAAGACAATGTCAATGATATATTTATAGTTCATTGAACTCAAAACATAAAATTGGTTCAACACATCTCTTCAAATGAGGTCCTGTAAAATAAAATTGTAAAACAAGAACAGATGTTAATAAACACATAAATTAATATTCAAGGTATCTGAACTATGTAAATATATGTGTAATTTGTATGTACTTACTATGTGAAATTGCACATGTTGATGCTTGATCCACTTTAACATTTAAATTTGCATAAATTGTAATTGAGACCTGAATAAGAGGTATATAAGTTCTCTAAATTGGTATTGACAACACAAACATATATGTAATTAAATTATATAAGTACATATATATATAAATAATACAATAATGAAAAAACTTACATGTGTTTGATTTAAATGTAGTCATCCCATTGTACCATTTGCATCCTCTCTCTTTTGCAATGCATCTATGATTGTCTCATGCTCGTCCATTGAAATTTTCCATAATACCTTATTGGCAGGTCTCCCTTTGTATCTTTCTAATTTGATATTTGTTGCCACAACCAAATGAGAATAGTGTAAAATCTTCTTTTCGATTTGGTAGTCTTCAAATGCTAGAAAACCATTTCTTCTTGTTAGGTATCTATGTAGCTAGGTACCATCTACAATGACAGACCCAATTGGATACTCAAAACCATCATCGTCTACTTGATGACATGTCAATTTTTTCTTAGGTTCCACACATCTAGCTAGCCAATACTCAGTCTGTTCATCATTATCACTAGGTGCAATAACATCATAAACATGTCCTACAAGATAAGATAAAGTATAGAAACACTTTAATCACATGAGTGTACATATGAAAATTATATAAATTGAAGCATGAGATCACAAAAAAATCTAATTAAATTGTGCATACCAAGTTCTATGAGGTCTGAAATACGATCATAGTCTTCTAATGCAAAAGTAACATTCTGGCCTTCATTTACTATATCATCTTCAAAATGCGTGTTAGTAGGTGCTAATGATCTTTTTTGCCAATCTTCAACCCATTCTGTATTCTCACATTCTTCCCATTCACCTGCAAGACAAAATTGACAAAAATAAGCAAGCTCCCTAGTCCATATAGTCCAAGTGTTAGAATCTGAACTCCTAAATGAATGCCATTTAGCTGACCCACTAATTGTATCACAGTCATATCTTGAAAGGATATTATTTTCTTCAACTAGGTAGAAGAAACATTTGATTATAGAGTTCTGACTTGATCCCGTGTATAAATATTTGTTACACCATTCGACAATCTCATGTGCATTTTTTAATTTAGCTTTTTCCTCAAATTTTAATTGCTCTCTACTAAGGGCTCTCTTCACACATGCACCAGCACCATCATGTTCTCCTTTACCATGTCCAGCCTCAAAAAAACTCCACACATGTTGGATGTTAGTTTGCCTATGTGTCCTACTCAACCAATAGAACATTCTAGCATTCTTGAATTGTCTTGTACAATTATCTGACCATATCCAATGTTGTATCATTTGAATTTGTCTCTCTTTTAAATTATCATAAAAGACTTCGAAACAATATTGGACAAACTCAGATGAATGGAGTTTATTATCACTTATATAAAAATGGCACTCTCTTAATATTTTTCGATCCTCCTCTATACTATTAGGTGCATGCCTATAAACTATATGAACATAAATTGTTACTTGCACTAAATTGTAATATTGTGGTTGTACCTCTTCTTGCGGTGCAAGTGTGTAGTTCTCTACAAAGTCAACAACTAAAAGTATAGTACCAATTGGAAATGTATTCTTACATACGTGAAATTTTCCATCAAGCCATGCAAAATATTGAGAGTATTTAACATATTTTGGTATGATCACACTCTTAAACTCATCCATAAATGCATGACAACTAACTTTATCTGTAACTAGATCATACCTTCTTCCAATCTTCCCATTCTTCAATGGATATTCAATAGTTTTGAATCTTTTTACCTCAACTAATTGTTGTCCAACAGTAGTCAAAGCATTTTCATGCAAACATTCATCCAAAAAAGAAAGATTGTCGTACATACCACATGTACTAGAAAGACATGCATTGAAAAGAAAGTATTGATCATTAGGCGGCTTACAAAACAAACCTGATATTAAATCTTTTATAGTTTGAGGTGGTATTTTTATACCACATTCTTGCAACATTTCTTTACTATGTATGGTACCATGTCTAGATCGAAATACATCATAATGGTAACAAAATTGAATATGAGTTTTACAACAACATGTGATTTTTTTCTTGTTAATCCTTACATACCATGGTTTACACTTTTCAAAAGATCTTTGACTAATGGTAATATTTAATACCTTACCATCTACAAATTTGTTAAACAATTCAGTTTGAGTCATGTCCAAAAGGTGTTTAGGATGTGGATCACGTATTTTTGACCCAATTCTCAATTTAAGAACATCTCTTGAATTAGGTGATACTCTTGTATTATCATGCCAAAAAATTTCAATCAAACTTTTGACTTCACTAGTAAGTTTCATATCACATCTCGAGAGTCTACCACTAGAAGTCCATAAAATATTTGTTGGATCACATTCAAAGTTAACCCTTCTCTTTACAGCTCTTTCTAAAGTCTTACAATTCACATTAAGATATCCACTTATATTGCTAATCAATCTTTTGTCAAATGTTGATTTTTTAACTAAAGCTATTGTTATTGCTCATCGTGTTGCATTCTTATCTTTAGACTGACTTCTCTTTCCGATAACATCAAAGGCACTAGCAACAATGGATACAACTTGTTTTAAAGACTCATTTTTATTCTTTGATTTTGCATACATTCCCAACCTTCTCATTACTTTTCGCATTTTAGACATTTTAATTAGTTGCAACATTAGTTGACATTGAAACCCAAATTTCTTATTATAAAAAAATGCCTATACAATCTATTAGCATGTGTCCTAATTTGTCTCCATGAAACCAATCCCTCAAGATTATCTAACACATCATTAAGAATATGAAAATTATGTTCAGACACTTTACTGTCATCCTGATATGTTTGTTCAATAGTTGGTGTTTCTATGTCTACATTCATGCAATTTTTATTTTCAAACACTTTACTATTTTCACTGTTATTTGGGATTTGAATATCATTTTCAAATTTTCTTGGTATTTCTTTTGGGGCATGCATTTCAATTGGAGTGTTTTGTGCATGATCGTTTGAAAATTGCTTCTTATGAAGAAAATATAAATCGTTTAAATCATAACCTGCTTCTAAAAAATCACCAATTTCATCATGAGAAAAAATTTGAGGGTTTGGAGACACACCTGTATTGAATGCATGATTAGAATGTGCACCTGAATTTTCTTGTATTGGGTTCTCTTCTTTGACCTCTTCATCCATCGTGGTATCCTCAATGTCTTTCTCCTTTGAAACATTGTTCAAGTCTCTAATTCTCTGTCTTCTCTCTCATTGACATCGTGCTTCATTCTCTTTATTTGTTGCAATCTCCTCATTTGTTAGAACTTTTGCTTTCTTCTTTCTTCGTTGGTTTGATCTCATGTTTGCACCAATTTTGAATTTGAATCAGTAGCTTGCAAATTGTATAAGAGGACAAGAAAATAGAATAAGCATGATAGAATTCGTTGTTGTAGATCGAAACTATTATTCAATCATTTCAATCATTGAAACTCAGTCTATGGGGTAGCTTTTGGGGCCTAACGAGTACATTAGAAATGGGTACCTCATTGCTTAAAAAATTAGGCACCCAATTCTTTAAAAATCGGGTACCCATTTATAAATCAGGTACCTGATTTCAAAAAGAATTGGGTACCCAATTTTTAAACAATCGGGTGCAACGATTGAAAGCAATCGGGCACTCGATTTTTGAATTACAAATCGGGTGCCTGATTCTTGAGACATGAGCGGGAATTTGGTATGGCTCCTGACTTTTGCATGGGGTTTTGCCTTGGGGAAAGGCATGGCATAGGCTTGGTCCCACCAAGCCATGCCTTTATGATCTTTTTTTTTTCTAAGGCATTTAATCGACAATTTCTGGTATTGTCATAATTTTTTTTATAGTCGTTCCCATTGAATTTTTTGATGAGACAAAAACCCATTATAGGTCTTACTGTTCTGATTCCAAAAATGTAAATTTAATAGTGTTATTAGTTTATTTGTTATTTTTCCATTATTTATTAATCAAAACTATCTCCTAAACGTTAAAAGTGACATTCACTAAAACTTTAATAACTTTTTTATTTTATAATTTTTCTTAAATTAATTTATATGTCATCAATCTACATAAAATTCTTTTGATGTTAATTTTTTTTTTTTAAGTGAGATTTTTATCAAATTTTGTGGTTTGTACATGAGAGGTTTTAAAATTTACCTTTATAGCCAATTAATAATTAATAATAAAAGAATTATTCAATAAAAAATTAAGGAAAAATATTGTCATCAATCTTAGCTATATTAGGTAACTCCATTTAAAAGGATTTGTAAAAATTCATTTATTTGTGTCAAATTATGGTGTCCGTACATGAGTGTGGTATGGTCCTAAAACAGACATTTTGAAAAAGTGGTTTCTAAAGATCCATACCAAAAAAATAATCTATCATATGGGTACACAAATAAATTACATATTCAAAAACTAGATTCTGAACACTAAAAATTTTATTGCTGGAGTTTTTTTATATTCAATCTCTAAATACCTCAACTTTTGACATCAATTGACAAAAAATTTTAAAATAGGAAAAACAATTCCACTTTTTGGCCAAAAGTGAGACCCAACTTCTTGCACTGACCCTATACATACATACAAACATATATATACAAATATCACAAGGGCACGACAATGGGATGCACAAATACATACACACATACCTACATACATATATCTATATACACATACATACATACATACATACATACATACATATGCATATGCAATTTTATCACCTTGAAAAATTGTATTTGATCTTTACTCAATCACCGAGAGATAATATAATTTGTAAGTACAAATTTCTACATGCTTAGTTTGGTATGAATAGTTTTGATTGAATTCATCTAAGGAGAGTTAGTCTACGCATGATGATAATGGCTCCATGTATTGGGTCTTTAGAGGAGAGACTTATAGAAGATTAGATGTTGTTTATGGATATGGGATGATTTATTTGTGATGCCAATATATCCTCCTCCATATTGAATTTCTATATCATCAATTTGCTAGACTTGGTCTTCTAACATGGTGGGACTAAGATATAAACCTCAAACAAGGGTTGTGTGCTATGGTGGGGTAGGAGGAATATGGTTTTATGAATGGTTGATTGGGCAAGTTGTAGAAAATCAAAGTGTCAATTGCAAGTAGTTTCATTAATTTGATAAAGGAATCAACTTTGAAAGCGGGATGATCAAAATTGGCATGTCCATCCCTATGATAGATGCCTCTATCTCATAATAGAAAATTACCTCAAACAACAAGAGATGAATTATTAAATATATGAAAAATCAGAAGAACATTCACCTATAATATTTTTGAAGGACAAAAATATAATAAAAATATAAATTGGTGGAAAAAGCCATGAGCTATGTGGCTATTCCATTTTCCACTAATGGAAACTCTTCATGTTAAATATGAAGATCTTGAAATTAAAAAAGATAACTATCAGAGATATATATTTGTGTTTTAGTGATAAAAAATATACAATCTAATTTTAAGAAAAATAATAGTCTTAAATGTATATGATTAAATAAAATACACAAGAGTACTAGCTATAGCCTTATAATTCTAGTATTACTAATTATGTTAAACAAAATGTTCAATAAAACAAGTATGAAGTAACATAAATGGATCATCTACTCGATCCTATTATGACTTAATGTGAATGCATCTGATCATTACTTGGATGATATTATGCATGAGATCTTTACTCAATCACCAAGAGATAATATAATCTATAAGTATAGATTTTTGCATACTTAGTTTGATATGAATAAATTTGATTGAATACAAGGATAATTTCTTGTGTGAATTCAAGACATGAATGATTAATTTAATCTAGCACAAGTACTATGAAAGTGTGTATGTGTGCATGTAAAGCAGTTACTGATTTACATGCATACATGCAAATATGCATACAATCATCATAATAAATTCTCCTTGAATTTGACCAAAGCTATTATATATGAACAAGAAATACATGTAGAAGGAAAAGAAAAGAACATTTACATGGGTATCTCTTCTCCCCTTGAAGAAAATCACAGAGCAAGGGCATGAAGATCACAAGGGAATGACAACAAAATCTTAGATCTCCACTAATCTCCACCAACATTTAGAGCTCTCCACCCTCATTTAGAGCTTTCCATCCTCTTTCATGCCTAGCTCTCCTAATCAATCAAAAAAAATGGGGAATGATTAATGTCGTGTTTTTTTTTTTTTTTTTTTTTTATAATCCATAATCCACAATCCACAAGATCTCTTTGTATACATACATACATGCATGCATGCATGCATACATACATATATACATACATACCCATATATACACACATACATATACATACATACATGAAAAAAATAATGCACTTTCTAAGAGTTTACAATTGTTTAACAAAATTAATGTTTTACAAGAAAATGCATTTGAAGAACTATTAGCTCAGAAGCAAGAACATGGTGTTGAAATAGTACAAAAGTGTTTGACATGAGAGGTCTGCAAGTGAGGGTGTTGACCAATCTTGAAAACTTGAATTTTGAAATAAAAGCTATCAATGATCAAACAACTATGCTAGAGTTACAACACACTGTGAAGTTGATTTTAGATAAGGAAAGACACATATTCTAAAGTTTGATAATCAAAATTTACGGCATGAGAGAGAAGGAGAAGGAGCAACTTTAGAAAGAGATTTCACGACATAAACAACAACTAGACAACATACAGGATATTATGGGAGCCATTGGATAGAATCCAAGAAAAGTGTTGTGGTAGGTACTATAACGTTGGAATCACTTGCAAGTGTCTTTGAGAATTTACAACCCTAATATCAAATGTTTATAACAATGTTTCAAGTATTGGCATAGTCTCCCTGCAATGATTCCAAGTATCAAATGCTTATAAGAGTGTTTCAAGGTCGGGAACCACTTCAACATCCTATGCATGATTTATAGGTAATGTCATTGTGACAAAGGCTTTTGCAAGAGAATGAGCCTTGTGATTATAGCATTTACACATAAGCATAACTTGCTTCTTCAACTCCTTACACTCAACTCTTCATGGAAGTTATTCTTCAATAACTTGCATATGCAATTTTATCACCTTGGAAAATTGTATTTGATCCTGCTAGCTAGGAACAACTGATTGTTCATTTTATTGTACCTAATTTGATGATAGTTCTACAAGAATTTTTAATCAACCTAGCTAAACAAAAACTAGACCCATTTAACTGATTATGGCTAGTTTCTTTCTAAAAATATCTGCTATGCTATGTTTTTGTAAAATTTCTTGCGAACTCTACCCATTTTTCTTGGTCTGCATTATTTTTGTGGAGGATCTTAATGTAAGTCACTTATCATGGGTTGAGTGAGTTTTATTTTATTTTATTGGATTCTGGTATATGTATGCAACTGGATCAATTTTTTCTGTTGTATAGCTAAGATGTAATAAGCACCATAAAAAAGATCTCTAAATATACATGTTCATAAGGAGATATAAAGAGATACCTTTTTAGAAGGAAAAAAAAGCAACATTTACATACCCTTGAAGAAAATCATAGAGCTAGGGCATGGCCATGAAATCACAAAGCAAGGGCACAACATGACAATGAATTCACAGAGCAAGGGCATGATACCAAAATTGCAGTTTAAGGGCATGACAGTGAAACACAGAGATGACAAGGGCATGACAATCAAATTGCAAAGAAAAATCATAGAACAAGGGCATGACAAAAAAATCATAGAGTAAAGGCACGACACCAAAACACAAAGATCACAACAACGAAATTGCAAAGCAAGGGCATGACAATAAAATGTAGAGATATATCACAGGAATGAAATGCACCAAGCACGTATGCATAATCACAAGGCTCATTCCCTTACAGAAGCCATAACCTAGTTAAATATACATGTATATATCAACCCGGCTAATCATCAACTACACCCATTTAACTGGTTATGTCTTGTTTCTTTCTAAAAATATCTGCTATGATATGTTTTTGTAAAATTTCTTGCAAGCTTTACCCATTTTTCTTGGTCTGCATTATTTTTGTGGAGGATCTTGAGGTAAGTCACTTAGCACAGTTTGAGTGATTTTTAATTTATTATTATTTAGATTCTAGAATATGTATGCAGCTAGATCATTTTTTTTTTGTGTAGCTAAGATGTAATCAACACCTTAAACAAGATCTCTAAATATACATGTTTAGAAGGAGATATAAAGAGATACCTATTTAGAAGGAAAAGAAACCAACATTTACATACCCTTGAAGAAAATCGCAAAGCTAGGGTATGACAATGAAATCACAGAGCAAGGGCACAACACGACGACGAAATCGCATAGCAAGGGCACAACATGGCAAAAAAATTGTAGAGCAAGGGAATGACACCAAAATCACCAAGAAAGGGCACAACAACGAAGCAGAGAGATGACAAGGGCATGACAACCAAATCACATAGCAAGGGCATGATAAACAAAGTGCAGAGAAAAGGCACGATAATGAAATGCAGAGATCACAACAATGAAATTGCCGAGAAAGGACATGACAATGAAATGGAGATATATCATAGGAATGAAATGCACAAGTGCAAGGGCACGATGACATTCAAAGCTCTCCACCCTTGTTGGGAGCTCTTCACCTTTGTTTGCACACAACTCCCCACAATTAAAACAAATGGGGAATGATTTATGTCATGTTTTCTTCATCTCTTTTATACTTACACAGGGATTGCAATTAGGACACTCACATTAGTATTGTAATGGCATCAAGGAGAATTGCAAAAAAAAAAAAAAAAACATGAAAATCATCACAAATTAGATCGTCATCAAAAATTGCCATCCCAATTTGACCCCAAATGTTGTAGTGAGTGAGAAGAAGGAGATACATGAAATGAATAAATGTAGATAAAACACAACCCTTGACCTTGATAAAACACAATGTTGATAAAAAGCACAACCCTTACTAGCAGACCTGAGAAGGTGTCTAAGAAGTTGCAATTGTAGAGATGAAATCCTACTCCACACTGTCACCCAAATCTACAAGAATGAAACCACAAGGTAGAGAGAATGATAACGAAACTCAAAAATTATAAAATTTCATTTGCCTGCAATTCTCATTTAAGTGGAATTGGAATTGATTTTCTAATGGAAGATGAAAATCTTGGCTTTGGGTGTAAATGGGAATTAATAAATCCCTAAACTATTTTTTGTGTTTTGAAAACAAACTTAGAATATGTCAATTCTAGGATTTGACAATGACAATTCAAGGTCAATTCCACCAAACAAGCAAGCCCTTATGATAGGGAAAGAGACTCAGTTAATAATAGGGGGTCCAATAACTGTGATAGTTTTGTCATAGATAACCCTTAAATAGTGCTTTTAATTAAAGAGCCCAAAAAAATGAAACACATGTACTAATAGTTGATCATACATGTACTAATAGCCAATCATTTTTTAGCATTTTTGGTTGGTCATTGACCAATTTGTGCACCACTATTGGAACATTTCATAAAGACTACTATGACATTTAATCACAAGTGCTAGTATTTTCTGAGTGAGTGACTATTAGTGCATGAACGTAGTGGGTTTTGAGTGAACATTTTGAAATGACAAATTTGGATCACTTTGTGCTCCACAGTCCCTACAGAGAGATCCATGAATACCCAAAAGTTGAAACTTTAGCTTTAAGCTCTTCACTCACCTATGAAGATAAAAAATTGGCAAAATCTAAATTATTGTTTAGAAATTTGAAGTACGCAAAATTAACCTGAACTACTACTATAGCTTTTCCCTCACAGATTCTTTAATTTTTAGAACTTTTCTCTCATTGACTATGATATGGGCTTAGGCACATTCTTGGGTGCTTGGCAAACTATTTCTTAGCTTTCACTCTCCTTGACAAGTGTTGAAACTATCTTAAGTGTGATTGGGGTTCCATGGTGATTATCTCTTAAAAACCCATTGCGAAAATTGTGCCTCTTCATGAACCTCTTCTCCCATGGGTGATTTGTTCATTTGATGTGTTTTGAACTGCAAGCATATTGGACTCGCTGTTAAGAAAAATAACACAACTTTGATACCAGTTGTTAAGAAAAAAGCACAACTCTGATACTTGTTTTGAAAAAATAAAAGAGAAAATAAACAAAGGAAGGATAAAATATAGCACATAAATAACATACAACAATAAGGAATACAAACAACAATAGTCACAACAAACCCATAGATGAAACTGATAATCTTTATTATTCAATCACCAACATCTATATACAACTCATACAAATAAAATCCTAAATGTATAAAATACAAGAGCACTAGAAAAAGACGCCAAAAATGAAATTGAAAGAAGCCCAGATCTAGAAGCTTCATTAAGTCAAACATTGCATTAAATGTTTCAACTACTCACAAGCAACTCTTATGCACGCAGTTAATACGATGCGTCGCTATTTTGCAAGGGGTAACAATGTGTAGCTAGCGAAATAACGAAAGGCACATAACACAGAGGTTAGCCGACTTCATTTACATATAACATTCTCCCACTTGAAGCAAATGAAGTACAATTAAACAAAAAGGCGACAAACTAATCACCCTAGGCCTACTAAATGGTTGCACAACTCATGCTTTTCTCTAGGCAAGATTTTTGTGAGCATGTCAGCATCCATATAGATTTTTTCCAAGCATAAGTGTCCTTCCCCTAGCACCCACCTTGTTTATGATTCTTGTATTATAATGTCCAATAGATCACATGATAGAAAAAGGTTGTTTGAAGAATTCTAATACAGAAAGTATTCTCTGATTGATTGCTTTATTCTTGCTCTTGTTGTATGTATTGCTTTGTCATTTACACATTTCTGGGGTGTGCTTTTTTAACACCTACCTCATGTGTGCTCTCTCTAAACCCATGCCCCCTTCATTCTTTGAAATTAGCGTTTTGATCCCATATTACTTTGAAAATACCAATACGCGCTCGAGCGCCTTCTCCATAGCGGTTTGAATCTCCTGTGAAGATGACTTGGCACCAAATTTATTTTCCCGATAGTCCTGAAATGACCAGTACTTCGCCAGCGGTTCATGTGGATCCCCTAATATAATCTGTGACAAATTTCTTTTATATTTCAAGGTACTTTTATAATATGAAGGTCGTCTTTGAAAGAAAATTTATCATGAGCATATGAAGGAAGACTTTATGCTCCATGAATATCCTTTTACACATCTGGATCTGTATTTCACTTGGCTTTTTGAGCTTGGATAGACGGACATTGAAGCAGGGCAAAATCCTGAAGCAAACGGACTTTGACAATTCTTCAAGGCACTAGTGTCTTCTCATGTTAAAATTTCTTTTTCACTCCATGTATTATGTTTTTTGTTTTATTTTTATTTTTTGGCTAAAAATATAATTTGATTAGAATTTATTTTTTATATGAAATAATAATTTAAAATTACATAAAATTTAATAACAAAATATTATTTAAAAAATAATTAAACATAAAATTGTATTTATCTTATTTAATATTTTTAGACAATCTTGTGATAATAAATGTGTTGGTTGTTCCTCAAACTTTTAGATTTTCTAGTAAATGTAAGAAAGAATGAGCATATTTTTATCTTATTTTTACTCTGAATTTTTGCATTGAGTTTACATTATATTTTATTCTAACAATGTTATTAATTTTTAAATTAGATTTTATTTAGGAATAAATTTATGACATATAATTACATTGCATTTTATTCTAAACATACTTTAGATAAGTTTGAGGAACAACCAACACATTTATTATAATAGTTTTTCATTAGATTTTATAATAGTTTTTCATTAGATTTTATAATTCTTTTATCAAAATTAATTTATAGACTAATATATATCAAGAGAAATACATAAGTTGTTTTATTTTATTCTAAAACATTTTCTTTCTTAGCTAAAAACTTTTTAATATTTAATAGATAAAGAAAAATATTTACTTGTTAAAACAATATAATAAATAATAAATAATGAAATAAAAATAAATGTTTAATTTTAGCCTAAAAAAAAATCAAAATTCAATTATCTATCATATTAAAAATGAATTTATAAGATTGTATAAAAATATTAAACAAGATAAATACAATATTTTGTTTAATTATTTTAAAATAATTTTATGTAAATTTTTAATATAATTTTTACTCACATTTCAATTGCTATGAAATTTCAGCCAATGACAATAGAACTAATTAAAGGTCAAATTGAAATATCAACAAGTAAAAAGTCAAAGTTTTTTTGTATCCAAGAGACTAAGCTCTCTGTGGAGTCTATGGTCCAACATGCCTCTAGTATTTGGTCTCGTGGCCAATGCCAGTGTGTTGGGGCAACAGGTAGTGTGGGTGGTTTAGCTATATTTTGGGATCCTCAAAAAATTTCTCCTCTTGGTTGGATGTCTTCTTGCTCAGCTCTCTCTATGGTAGCTTCTGCTCTAGACTCAGGAGAGGTAATCATGGTTACTAATGTGTATGCACCTGTTGATCTTGTGGGAAAGGAGGAACTTTGGGAACATATTCAATATGTTAGAAATTGTCATCCTTATCATCCTTGGGTGTTAGCAGGGGACTTCAATTCAGTTTTAAATTTGGAGGAGAAGCATGGTGGTTTGGCTAGATTGGGGCCTTCTTCTGCTCTTCTTTGGCAACATATATCTCTTTTGCATCTCTCTGATGTTAAGCCTTCTAATGGTCTCTATACCTGGAATAATCGCAAGACTGGTGTTGCTGCTATCTCAGAACGTTTGGATAGATTTCTTGTTTCTTGCTTCTGGGTTAGTGACACCCTTACTATCTCTTTAGAAATCCTTGATTGGAGGGGTTCAGATCATTGGCCAATCAAATTTTCTGCTATAGGGGCTTATGTTTCAAAGCATCCTCCTTTTAAGTTCCAGTTGATGTGGCTTCGGGACTCCTCTCTTCATGATTGTGTTTTCTGTTGGTGGAAAGATGGTGCTCCTGCATATGGTACTGCAATGTTCTCATTTTCTAAAAGGATTCAATATGTTAAAAGGTAGCTCAAGATATGGAATAGGGAATGCTTTGGGAACCTTCACTTTATGAAGAGGCTTGCTCAAGAAGATCTTGATGTCATCACAAGAGAGATTAGAGATCGAGGTTTCTCAGAGGATCTTGGCAAGGCTGAATCCCTTGCTTCTAGAGCTCTAGAAGAATGGGAACTTCGAGAGGAAATTTTTTGGAAGCAAAAGGCTAGAGTTGATTGGCTCCAGGAAGGTGATCGTAACACTTCCTTTTTCCATAAAACAGTGCAATCTCGCCGGAATCAGAGCACTATCTCTTCTTTGGTTAATTCTCAAGGTATCCAACTGAATTCCTTGCCAGCTTTGTTCCAGGAGGCTATTTGGTACTTCTCTACCCTCTTCTCTAAGGACTCTCCTCCTGCTGATAATGAAGAAAATCTTATTTTGTCCTGTATTCCTTCCCTTATCACTCAGGAAATGAATGATTATCTCATGCGTCCTATTTCTTTGGAAGAGCTGGAGGAGGTGGTCTTTGGCATGCCTAAGGGGAAGGCTCCTGGTCCTGATGGCTTTCCAGTTGAATTCTTTCAGGAATTTTGGGACATCATTAATCATGATTTGTTGGAGGTGGTTAAAGAATCCTATGCTAGCAAGCAGATGCTTTGAGCTTTGAACTCTACATTCTTGACTCTTATTCCTAAGAGAGAGGGTGCTAATCAATTGGAGTTTTTTAGACCAATTTCCTTATGCAATGTGGTTTACAAAGTTATTACTAAGTTGATTGCTGAGAGATTGAAAAGGTGGTTTCCCATTATTATCTCAGAAGAACAAGGTGGTTTTGTTGTTGGCAGACAAATTTTGGATGGGGTGGTTATTGCTACTGAGGCTATTCACTCTATGGCTACTTCAAGGGAGAGAGCCATGTTTGTTAAGCTGGATATGGCTAAGGCCTACGATAGAGTTAAATGGAGCTTCCTAAGGAGTATTCTTCTTTCTTTTGGATTTAGCTCTGACTGGGTGAGTTGGATTATGAGTTGTGTTACTTCTACCTCTTTTTCTGTTCTTATTAATGGTCAACCTTCTCAACTATTTGGTGCTTCTAGAGGCCTCCGCCAGGGTGACCCTCTCTCCCCATATCTATTCATCATCATGGCTGAAGACTTGGGCAGATTCATTAAGCATCAGGTGTCCCAGAATTCTATTCAAGGTTGGCGGTGGGGTAATGGCTTACCTTCTCTTTCCCATCTTCAATTTGTTGATGATTCTACTTTTGTTGGTCTTGCTAGGATCAAGGAAGCTGAAGCCTTTCGACATCCTTTGGACGTTTATTTGGCAGCTTCAGGCTAGAAAGTTAATGAGCACAAATCTTCCATTTACTTTTTTAACACTCCTGATTCTATTCAGCACAGGATTGTTGGTATCCTACGGTGTCAAATAGGATCACTTCCTTTGACTTATCTTGGCATCCCTATTGCTATTTCCAGGCAGCCACGTCTCTTCTGGAAAAATTTGATTACCAAGCTTCAGGATAAGGTAAATCATTGGACTCATAGATGGCTTTCTACTGTTGCCTGGGTTACTCCTCTTCAAGCTGTTATCCAAGCTCTTCCTACTTATCGAAGCATGGTTCACGCTGCACCTATTTACTTTCTCAAGGAGTTTGATGCTCTTTCTCGACAATTCCTTTGGAGTGGTAATTTGCGTAGTACTAAATGGAGCTTGGTTAATCGGGCAACTATTTGTAGGCCTAAAAAGGAGGGTGGTCTTAGTCTTCGATCTGCTCTATTGAGTAGTCAAGCTTTGGCTGCTAAACTTTATTGGCGATGGTGCTCTAGACAACATCAACTTTGGGCTCGTATTATCACTCATAAATATTTTCATGGTGCTGATCCTTGCTCTGTTTCTACACTTCCTCTTGAAGGTCGTGGCTCAATGGTTTGGCATACTTTGAAGACAGGTGCGATGTTGGTAAAGAGGGGTCTGTTTTGGATATGTAAAGGAGGTTCTCAGGCTTTGTTTTGGTCTGATGCTTAGGATGGATTCCCTTCCATTTTATCCATATACCCTCATCTTCAGCCTCTTTGTGACTCTTTTCTTGCCGCTGGATGGGATAAAGTGGCTCATTATAAGACTCCTTATCAATTGGGACCTGTTGTTGGTTACAGATGGAAGCATTCTTCTGATTGGCCTCCTGGAGGTATAGACATGGATTGTCAGGAGCTTTCTCAAATTCTGGCCTCTAGAGAGTGTTCTTCTTTGCTTGGTCCAGATGTTTTGGCTTGGGGCGGTACCTTGTTTAGTAAATATCATGTCTCTGCTGGGTATTAGGAGATAACTAGACAATTATTTGGGGATGCTGAGGTCCCTTGGTGGAAGCAAGTTTGGAATAAAGTTTCTTGGTCCAAGTGCAATTTTTTCATGTGGCTAGTGGCTCACAACCGTTGTCTTACCTGGGATAATCTTTGTAAACGTGGATTTTTGGGCCCCTCTTATTGTGTTTTGTGTGGTAATGGAGAGGAGTCTGTCTCCTATTTGTTCTTCCATTTCTCCTATTCTACTCAGATATGGCACCTTTGGTGGCGCACTTAGGGTTGCTCTTGTCGGCATGCTTCCTCTTTGCCTGAGTTCTAGGCCTGCTTGGGTACTGCTCCCTCCAAGTCTTCTTTTCTCCATGCTGCTTGGATTGCTGGCCCATCTTTCATGCTTTGGCATATCTGGTTGGAGAGGAATCGTTGCATATTCCAAGATTTTCGGCTTGGTGTTTTGCATCTTTGGTGGAAAATATCACATTCTCTTTAGGAAACTATTCTTGTGAAGTGTGAGCTTGATGGGGGTATGGATCCGGTTGATCTTGCTATCTGTAATCGCCTCAATTTTCATCTGCAGGATGGGGCTGCAGCTCATAGGTTTCCTTCTATGTCCAAGCAGCTTCATCATCAGAGGAAAGGTCGGGTAACCGGGATGGGCACTGGACTCCTCCTCCCTGTGGAGTTCTGAAAATTTACTTGTTAAAACAATATAATAAATAATAAATAATGAAATAAAAATAAATGTTTAATTTTAGCCTTAAAAAAATCAAAATTCAATTATCTATCATATTAAAAATGAATTTATAAGATTGTATAAAAATACTAAACAAGATAAATACAATATTTTGTTTAATTATTTTTAATATAATTTTTACTCACATTTCAATTGCTATGAAATTTCAGCCAATGACAATATAACTAATTAAAGGTCAAATTGAAATATCAACAAGTAAAAAGTCAAAGTTAAAAAGGAAGGAAAATATTTAAGGTGATGCTGTTGCAATCCTCTAAGGAAAGGAAAAGATTTAAGGTGATGTTGTTGCAATCCTCTTTCATTTAATTAAAAAATTAAAAACTCAACTGACGCATCTGTACACTGATCAAATCTGAGAAGACAGTATTATTCACCAGACAAATGTAGGATAGTTTCTCCTGCATGCATATGGGAGCATGGGTGGCATGGCATCCAACCATGTCTAAAGAACTGGCTGCGTAGCTGTTGCCCAAAAGAAGAGGAGAGAAAACGAGAGGACCAAGCCAAAAAAATAAAAGAAGGGGTCCCATCTTCAATGAGTGATAGCCACAACAAGATGTCATAAACTTGATTTGAGTGTGTTTGCTTCACCAAATTGTTTGATGTGTAGAAGTTATTAGTTTCATACTTGTTTTTGTTGTGAGCATTTAATTTATGTAGTGAAAATACTTTTATAACATAAATGACAATATGAGTAATATTTAGATAAAATAAAGTTTGTACAATATAAAGAATCTGCTAAAAAATATTCACAATCAAATTTAGAAACAAAATTCAATACCATAGAAATAGCTGGAAGTCCAAGAAAATTACAATGTGCTTCTTTCCAACAACTAAGAACATTAACAAAAGACACGGTAGCTCCAGAACCAAGATGCTAGTTTCTCTAGTATCAAACTTAAAAGCAGCCCACTTGAAGAAATACAAATCAGATTGAAGTAATCTGAAACTGGCTCAATTCCTCTTTCTTTTCCTTTTCATTTTCCTTTTCTCTCTCCACCCTCCTTTCTATTTCACTATCCTCCCTTTCAACCACGAAAGTTGCAAATGATCTTATAACCTTTTTACTTTTTCTTGTTATTGAATGTGGCTCATTAGGAGATTCCTCTTTACAAGATGATGCAGACCGACGAGTGAATTCACAAATCATGCGACAGAAAAATACAAACAGAGCTACAAAACACACGATCCCTGTGATCAGGAAAAGGCCCCGGAAGTTTTCCAGGCCAAACTTATCTGATTGGATTTCACTCCCCTGTAGACTGCATACATCATTTTCAAACCATTTGTCATGAATTTTCTCAAGCTCCCCACTTTCCGAAAGGGCAAGGATCGCTGTGGACATGTCAACTGCAAGTTCAGAGTGTTTTGGGAAAACCTATTCAATATCAACACAGATCCTAAAGAGTTAAATAAATTTCACAGCAGAAAGAAAGCAGAAAAAGCAGTCAGCATAGATCATAGCAAAGCTACTTACAAATCCCCATCCACTTTTAGTAAATTTTCTTCCCACAATTTCATATTCACACCGTGTCGATAGAAATGATTCAATGTAAGGAAGCTCGTCTACAACTGCTGCAACACCTCCTTCCTTTGGCCACAGAGACATTGCTTCAGCATAACTATTCGGCGTTTCTAAAGGCACTAATCTATCTTTGGCTATTTTAAACTCTCTTGATAGATATTCTGCAACATAGGATCCTGCTTGATATCCTATTGGATCATTGGTCTTTGCCAAGCTATCTATTCCTTTGATTGTTGATGAGAGATGTCCCACTGTGAGGAATGATGTTAGACTTGCTGTGTAGCTTGCATTAATTATCAATACAACAAAAAGCCATACGATTACTACTGCACGCCCAAGGCCACTCACAGTATCTTCCCCTGCACAAACACCATTTGTCATAATTAGAGTGGCAAGAACCTTTGCAATAACACAAATCAGGTGAATCTTGACTGCCTTTACTACATCTTTAGAAATCTTCAAATAGTTTAAGATCAATAACATGAAAGCATACACCAAACCCTATCGATTTCCAACACACCAAAATGGATTGTAGAAGGGAAAGTAGTAGTACTTACTTTGGGTGAAGAACATTGTAGAGAATGCGAACCTGCCAAATAAAAATCTAACCTTTGTAAGACATTTCATCTTACATGTCTGAAAATACACTTCTCAAATGCAGAAACAACATAATCATGTCTTCTGTTGTTATGCAAGTCATAGATTAATAATGTGACATTTCAACTATATGGGTTTTCTTATATTCTCAGAAATGCTCTGCTCTAGGGGAAATGACCCAGTTGCTGTTCAGGCTAATTTTGTTTGCCGAATTTTTTTGATGAACCTGCGTAGGTGGGTGAAGAGCTTAAAGCTTATCTTTCGGCTTTCCCACATTTACGGAGATCTCTGTAGAATGCGTAGGAGCGTTAAGTGGTCTAAAAGTGCCATTTTAAAACGTTGGCTCAAAACCCGCCACTAAGAACCCCTAACAGCTGCTCACCCAAAAAATAGTACCGAATCTTTTTTTGGTAGTAATTAGAGAGAAAGGTAACATTTAACGTGGTGGCATTGAGTACATGAACAACAACTGACTCATTTCCGTTATTGCAAACATTTTTTCAAGAGTCAAAGTCAAAATCCACAAAATTTATTTGCATGTTTCACAAGCCACATCAAATTGTAATGCACTATCTCAGAATTCCATCTTTACTGTCAGTTCAATGGCAGAAATCTGGAATGGGCAGTGTTTCATTACTTGGCATGTAAAAAAGTCTCAAATGCAGCAACAAAAGGAAAAGCAAATTACCAGAGCACAGTCATGACTTGGTCCCTGGGCTGCCCTCGGAACTCAGGGTTTGATCTGTGCTCCAGAAGCCACACAACAGCTCCGACGAAAACGAAAAAGGCACCAGTTGTAATCCACATCTGCATCGTAAACGGGCGCATGAAAGCCCATACACCGGGAGTAGCATCTTTAACAGGCACCACCACGGCCAGGCCAGATTCTACATAAGGCTGCGTGAAATCCACAATCCTCATTCGGTTTGCCACAGTTGCAACATCTCCAACGACTGCGTCAAATTTCTGAAAGGTTTCATCCATTAATTGCTGAACTGAATGAAATAGCGTGCACATGTGTACAACTAAGATCATATGACTAGTTCTTCAATGTCGTGCAAGAATACTGGTATGGAAATGTATTTGATACGAAAATAGAGGGACAAGTATGGAAATGATTCAAAATTTATGGTAGATACCAACCTTTAAGAAAACCTGCTCCATGACATCGTCATAACTAGAAGTAGAATACACTGTAAATGTGTGTGGAACGGCGTAAGGAAGCAAGTTCACCGCAGCCAAGAACACATCAATGCAAAACCCTGTTGGTATTTGGCTATCATTTTCTGTGGAAACAAATTCTTTAAAACCGTTTTTTTTGGGCACACCGATCACTAGTTCCCTGCCATAGTTTGCAAATGTCCAGCCGCGTGGCACTTGTTTGCTTTCACCGGGCCATATGATATTGTGAAGTTCTGGTTGTAATTCATGAGACTGGTTGTTTTGGCTGATGATAGCTGAATATTCCGGCGGTGTAACTGAGAGGCCAGTGTTTTCCGACCAGTAACCGATGCTGCGAAATCCTGTACCAGCAATGTTAATAATCTCAAAAGCAGGACCCATCAGAACCCTGTTTTCATCGAGTTGCACTGGACCTGAAACACCTGTGAAATTGGTTTCTAGAATTATCTTACGCAACTCTGCTCCTCCTTTGAAGACCTTCAGAGCTGCTAGTTGTGAATAACTTCTACTGTTGTTTGACAGCGTTTTCAGTTCTGCAAAAGAGAAATTCCCTCCCTGATTCAGAAAGGCGTTGATAGAATGGGCGATCATGAGTACACTGTCATAAGCATACAGCCCAAACACATTCAAAGAGACATCTACCGTGTGATTTGATTGTAACCTTTTCCACTCTGCTCTAAATTCATCGAGTTTTCCTGATCTTGGAATTTGCCGCCGCAGGCCAATCACGCCATGAAGTGAGTTAAAGTCATCTGCTGCAAGTCCAGCTGAATCGAGAACAGAGGACAGCCAATCTGTGACTATCCAAACATATCCCCTGCTCAACATCCCCATTTCCTTAGCTTTACGGAAAAGAGCAAGACCCACATCTGAAGTCACATGGACTACAATGACCCGCACCTCTACTAAGGCCAAATTCGCTAATATATTGCCCATCTCGTCCTTGCTGATATCAGGAAGTATAGCTGCCTTATTAGAAATCTTAGATCCCACTTTTTCCAGAGCATCCTCTAATGCATAAAGTCCATTTCTGCCATAGTCATCATCTGAGCACACAACTACAACTTGTCTCCAGTAATAATAACCCACTATAGCAGCAATGGCAGACATCTGAGAAAAATCGCTGTGAGCCATCCTGATAAAATATGGGTACTCATTTGATGTAAGAGTGGGATCAGTAGCTGCAAAGGACACAAGTGGTATTTTGAGTTCCTTTGCCAAATGTGAAGCAACGTGAGCAAGCACAGATGATTGTGGACCTATTATTGCCACCACATCTTTCTTCAACAATTCCAAAGCTGCACAAAGAAAAACAACTGTGGTGAAAACAACAGAAAATAAAATGTTCAATTTTACAAGTTGTCTAGAGCACGAACCATTTGGGGTCATGTCATGTTAAGATAAACTACTACACACATGACAGGCTTTCAGAAGAGCTCCATTAACGAATTCATCGGGAATCTACCGAAAAAAGTAGTTAAAACAAACGCGATGGTCAAAATCCAGCAATTGGAACTATCTTCTTGTGAACGCATAAAATTGAAGAACTGTTAAGAATATGGATTCAAGCAAATTGTGTATGTACGGAATTCTCACAAATCATTGTTTTCAGTATGTATTGAAAGAGCAACTGAGCCATTATTGAATTACATGGCATCCAGAGAGTACTAATAGGAGAAGGCCTAGATAACACTGACAGTACAGTAAGTTCCACATATTGAATCACTCCTGTTTAGGGCACCATCTTGAACAGGAGCTCTCGCGCAACCATTTTTTAAAACAGAACAACTAAAAGCACTAAGCGTGTTATCTTTTGCTGTTTCAAATGATGAATCACAAAGTATGATCTGAAACATTTGAATCACAAAGTATGATCTGAAATGTTGACCGTTAATAAAATACACACAATCTAGAACAAAATCTGCTTTAACATACAGATTGTGAAAATCTGATGTTAATGAAAAACATATAAATAAACAGGGACTTATATTCTGCTGAATTTCAATTATGGCTGAAAAAATGTGGCTTGGAAACTGGATTTTCTATGTAGTGCAACATTTTCTACAACAGAATGGAAACCATGTAACATTAAGAAAAGAAAATGAGGAAGCGACCTAACGAGGCTTTGTTTTTAGGCATAAACAGAGTGGAACAACGTTGCTGACTATTTGGTTGAATTGGCCTCAGACCAAATATATGCTTGGAATATCATTGATAAGGGGCAACCGTCTCCTGACATGGCTCATCAGGTTGAAAAGTTAGATCGTGTACTGCATAGTGACAAAATTGTCGAATGGTCTCTTAAAACAGCTTGTTCTTGTTTACAAATCTATTGGGATTGTATAAATGTTTACCCTTCTTTTAATTAATGAAAAAGAGAAGGGATATTTAGTTGCATGAAATGGATAAAGATCGACTCAAAATCTATTAATCGTTTTACTCCCAGGTAGCTATCAGAAAAAAAAAATGGTGCCCCATCTTGGACATTAATAACCTCACAACAACCTTGTAGATCTGAATCAGGTTCTCAGACATCACGTGGCTTTTGGGAGCAAACTTTATTGAAAGGAGCTAAAATTTGGATAACAAAATCCACCACTTGAAGATGATTAGAGTCAACTGGAGAAATTTGAAAACAATTTTTTGTGCTTTAATAACTCAAAAGTAGATGACAGGCATTTTGCTTACAGTGAACTTCAAAATCCACAACTTTACCTGAGCTGCTATAGACAAGAGAGATAGATGAAGCAATTGCTTGAAACTTAATGAGTCTTTTCTTTTTGCATGTTGCCTCCTAGTATGACTGAAAATTTGAATTATTTAGTGAACAGTGACAAAAAAAAAAAAAAATAATAATAATGATCTTGTAAAACAACTTATTATTGTGATTGAATAAATTTCTACCTCTTTTTAATTAATAAGAAAAAGAAAAGTATTTATTTAAGAAATGGATAAAGATTAGACTTAATAATTTCAAAATCTTGTAGATTTGAATCAGATTTCCAGATATCACATGACTTTTGGGACCAAACTTTATTGAAGCAAGCCAAAATTTGGATAGAAAAAATCCAATACTTGAAGATGATAGAATTTCTCTTCGAACTAGACAAATTTGAAATTAATTGTTCGTGCTTAGATGACAAGCATTTTGCTTGTAGACAATTGAAGAAAATTGCTAACAATGCTAGTGCACATAAGCTCAGAAAATAAATGACTGACATTTTGCATAAAATTAAGGATCTTATTTAAATACTAATAAGGATGACCTTATAAATTTCATTTGTACTAATAATTTTTTTCTAAAATGTAAAATAGTCATTTTTTTTTTAGCTAAATTTATTTTTTTCATAATGTTTAAGGGTGACCTTATTTTAATTAAATAATATGAAAGATGTTACATATTACTTTTAATCTTTGTAATTTTATAGATATCAAGAATCCTAATCTTCTATATATTCATAGTTTTTTGTGCATCCTTAACAAAAAAAGATTATTTTTCATATTAAAAAATTAATTTTATTTAAATAATAAGAGATCTTCCATATGATATGAGATTCCCAATCTCCTCTATATTCATAGTTTTCTACGCATGGTTAGCAAGACAAGATAAATTTTTTCATATTTAAAAACTATATTTATTTAAATAATAAGAGATATTCATATTATTTTTTAATTCTATTGATATGAAAACATAATCTGCTACCAACTCATAAAAGTTAAGCATGATCAACATACTTAGACTGAAAGCTATTTTTAAAAATAAACCAAATCGTCACTATGAAAAGAGATGAAGGGGTATTGGACTCGAAATGGTAATTGATCCCTATAAAATTAAAGTAAAATCATTCCTAGTCAATACTTTTAATAAATCATTCAATTGAAAACTAGCTCAAAGTCATAGATAGTAGTTTTCCACAATCCGTTAAGATTCTTTGTTGTAATTTCTGGATAGATTGTGTTCTAATTTTTCATCAACATTTTGGACCACACTTTGTGATTCATCATTAGGATGGAGAAGGGAGAATTTTTCTTGATTCTTGTGCACCCACCCCCATTGTTTTCTCCTTTTGTTCACCCTTGGTATGCAATCTTACCATATTTTTCCTTTGGCTCTCTCATCCTGATGATAGATCATAGAGTGTGATCCTAAACGTTGATGCAAAAATTAGAACACACTATCCAGAAAATACAGCAAGTACCTCAAAACCACTATTGATGCATATAATTGATCAAAATTTAATTGAATTAACAGTTACTCAAAGGCTCCTATGACAATAAACCAACGACTATTGAACCCTCAACCATAATAAATCTGTTTCCCTCAGCTACATCCAAGGAAGACAAACCTATATGAACCTCAACTACTTTCAAATAATTTAAACCATCAATAAAGGGGACATTGAAAGCGTAACCTTGAAACAATAATTTTGCTAACCTGCTGATGTGCCCATGAAAGCATTGCAATTCTTAGAGTCCGCCACATGAAGCTCCACCTTTGTCCCACCAAGCAGACTATTGTTGTTGTTCACATCATTCACTGCCATTTCCATGGCTGTCTTTGCCACTCTTCCAATTGTGGAATCAAATGCAAAGAGAGCACCAACATTTACAACCAGAGGCCTTGCAGATTTAGCAGCAAATATAGAGGCATTTCTAGTACTCATGCATGGCATCCAGAGAGAGAATATAAGTGATAATAAGAGGAGTAGACCCATATTACGCTGCCCCATCTTCTTAAATCACCCCTGTTGAGAGAAATTAAAAAGAAGAATGGCTACATCTTCACAACTTCTCAATGCCAGACAATCCAGCTAAAGGAAGCACTTAAAGCCCACGTCCAGATAAAAATAATAAAAATAATAATAGTCAATTTTAATGGATAATCTACCTGAAAATATTCTATATCAATGAGATTGTCCATTTAGATATTGTGCATCGAGGGAATATGTGTTATTTGTTTCCATATTGACAGCGCCCACCATTACATGGAGATACTCGTCAACATTGTTTACCTCCAATGTTACGTATGTTTTTATATGGGCGTTGGATTATAATTTGTGATTTGGGAATTGTTTCCTTTTGCTTGTCTGATGGGATTCAATGGACTGCGATAATATGTCGCCTGATTTAGAAGTGAGCGGAGCCTACTATGGGTCCATGCAAGGGACAGACAGCTGCTTTTATTTAATGTATTTGAACGAGGTGCAGGATTGCAGACATAATAAGATAGGGGTGAGTTATATATTGGAGAGCACCTATCAAAGAAATATAATAATTTGTAGCGTGACATTGTAAACATCAAATTAATAATAATTAGATATAATTTAACTAATATATGTACATGTTAAAAAGTGATAATAATTTATGGCATAGTAAACATAAATCAATAATAAGATATAGCTTATCTAACAGATGGGGAGATTCATATAAAAAATGATAATAATTTATAGTAAACATAAGCCAAATAAGTGCCATCTAGTGACTTGTATTTGTAATACAAATAAAAATTTACTAGTCATAACTTTGTTGTATTTGAAAAATTATTAAATATGTACATCTTAAAATATTATTTATTATTGTAGAATAGGGATAATGCTTTTTGAAAATCCAATCTTATATTTGAACCAATCTAAAAAATTATTTGATATTATTAAAAGATAAACAAATCATTTTCTATATATTATGAATTTTCAACACTATGCCAATTGTTTATTCTATTAGTATTGATTAGCATTTCTATAGCTATTGTACACATAATTATTAGATTATACAAAACAAAAGTTAGATATTTATTTAAGTGTCAATGCTAAGAGGAAATGTAGTTTAAATATAACCATAACTATAGAAGTCGAAAAAATGTATCTCAAAAAAACTACAAAATAGACACATTTAAACCAAATAGTCAAAATACAACTTAAAACATTCTTAGACACATTAAATCTATGATTATGAATTTTCGCACTCATAAATAATTTTGAAGATTTTGCAAATTGAAAATTATTTATCTTTAAAGTGTAGAGACTTTATAATTGTAATTACCGAAAATTAAATCAAATAGTAACTATTGGCTTGTATTTGTCATAAATAGAGTAGTACAAATAGAAATGCAATAGTCATAACTTTGTTGTATTTGACAAATTATTAAATATGTGCATTCTAAAATATTATTAAATCCGCTCTTATAACACTCCAAATATTTGAACTAGGGACCTTCTATTGCACATCACCAAGCTCTTCAAGAATGCCTTGCAGTTACTCTTAATTGACTTGCTCCTCAGTAATATGCCTTTTGTGAGAAAAAAATTAACGATTGTAGACTTGAAGGAAGCTATCATTTCCATGGTTGCTGACAAGGACCCTTGTTGTGATGGTTTTCCTTGTAGATACTACAAAGTCTTGTGGTATAATATTGGTCTTGATTTGCTTTAGGTTTATCATGAAGCTTTCAATTCTAATTCCTTCAGCAACATTATCAATAAGGGCAATATTAAATTCACACCTAAAGATGGTGATCTCAAGGAAATTTGCAATTGGAGACCCATCACCTTGTTGAATGTCTCTTACAAGATCATTGCCAAAGCCCTCTCTCTCAAAATTTGACATTTGCTCCCTCAGATTGTTTAGCCTGAACAAACTGGTTTTATCAAATCCCTCTATATTTTGGACAACATCATTTCTATTTGGGAAGGCATGGAATAGGCTAGGCAATCTAAGCAGCATGCCTTATTTCTCAAAATCGACTTTTCCAAAGCCTATGAGCTGATTGTGTGACCCTTTATTCAAGATATGTTACAAGCTTTGGGGTTTGGGCCAATTTTTCTACAATCCATGCAGATGCTTTTTGGGGATACCTCTGTTTTTATCACCATTAATGGGAGGCAATCTAAAGCTTTTGGGCTTTATAGATCTATTTGTCAAGGTTGCCCTCTTGCACCTTTGCTCTATGTGCTGGCGGCTAAAGGCTTTGACTATCTTCTTGCCAATGCCATTTCTTAGGGTATGGTTCATGGTATTTCTCTTCTAGAATTCTCTACATAGCTTGTGAATGACCATTTTGTTGATGACTCCTTCCTTACTTTGCTTGAGGAGGAAGACAATATAGCCAACACCTTGTAGTGCCTGTATACTTTTTGCCTTGCTTCTAGGTCTATTATTCAATGGTACAAAACCCTTTGTTACTAACAATCCTTCTTGCCAAACCCTTAGTGGCTTTAGAAATATGGGTGGAAATGGGTCCAACATGGGGAAATATTTAAATTCTTGGGCATTCCTTTTTCTTTTCAAGCCTCCCTTGTAGAGTTGTGGAATGTTGTCCTTGCCAGGATTGAGAAGAAGTTGGAATATTTGATCACTAAATCACTTTACCTTGTAGGAAAGTTTCAAATTTTATCTAAAGTGCTTGTTGCCACCCATGTGTACTATCTTCCTGTCGGGCTCCTTCCAAAGCTTCTTATCTCAAGCTAGAACATCTCCTTTGGGACATCGTTTGGGCCACTAATGATATGCATCATGGCTTTCACAAAGTTGCCTAGGATTATTGCTACTTACCCAAAGCCTTAGGGGGGCTTGTGTTGCTTTTCACTTGAAAACAAGGGATTTCCCTCTGTGTCAAGTGGGTCATTCGAGACCTCACTAGAGATGAGGCCTGTAAATTTTTTTTAAGCCATTGCATTTATTTAGGCTTCTTGGTTAACCGGCCTATCCAAAAGGGGATTGGTTTTTAGACCCTTCTTGTAACTCTTGAACCTATTTAGATTCAGGGTACTTTTATTGTTAAGAGTATTTGGAAAGCCTGGGAAGCCCTCAAACCATGGCTTTGTTGGGATGGTAATGGATTAAGAGATGTGCTCTCAATGAACCAACAAAACCTTTGGTGGTCTCCTTTGTTTCCCACTCAAGGTGTTCCTTTAGCTAAGATTTAGGGAGCCAACACTCTGCATTTATTCTATAGGGGTATTAAAACTCCCAAGGACTTATTTTCTAGAGTTACTATGAGCCTTCGCTCTTGGGAGGATCTACAAGTTTAGTTCAATCTCATCCTTGTAGATTAGTAGATAGCCGATCTTCTAGTTTCTATGGTGCCTCCCAATCTACTACACAAGATTGGTATTTACTCATTTCACCCTTGGTGGAAGGATTGGAAGTGGTATCATGCCACTCCTATGGCTAACTACAAGCCCAAATTGGGCTATTGATGGTTGGTGCCCCATCTTTCGATGGTTGATACCCTCAATCAAAATTGACATTAGTATTCTTTTCATAAGGCTTAGGGTCTTAGATTTACTACTATCTGGAATGCTATTAAAGAGCCAAACATTGCTCACTTTTCCTTATGTCTCCTCTTTCAGGGCTTGCCTTTGGGCCCTTGGCTCTGGCGTTTGGGAGTTATGGATTGTAGATGCCCCTTTTGTGGCCAACTCGAAAGCTTCTTGCACATTTTTTGGTTCTGCAAGTGAGCCCAAAGATATTGGCTTTGGATTCATGAATTTTTCAAGCCTTTCCATCCATAGGAGTTCACCTAGCAAATGGTGGTGCTAGGAGATCCACCCAGACTTTCTTTTAGATATGCCTAGATTTGACATGCTTTCAAAATGGAAATTTTGTTTACTATTTGGAAGGACCAAATTGTGGTTTTACTCTCTCACAACTTTCTTGATATTCATGTTGCTATATACTCTAAAGCATGTATTTGTAATAATTCCATGATGCGTATTCAAGTATAGATTGATAAAGTTGTGTTAGAGGTGGCTCACTTGCAGGAGCTACTTGCTCGTTGGGGAAATGCACCATGTACGGTTGCCTATGTGCCTTTGGATGCAATTTTTGGTGACCACACTCCTCATGGTCACTAGTGAGACTACATTAGATCTACATGCTACTCACACATTCCCTAGTCATAGCCACATCACCACTCTCCTAGTGGTGGTTTGATGGTTGTCGCTGCTCGGCCTCACCTCCACAGAGGTTAGGCTTGAGTTGGTCCCTAGTGGCTCCCCCTGCTACCTCTATTGTGGGTTGGTCATGTATGCAACATGATCCTAAGTGGACTTTCCCTTAGTTGGACATAGTTGTCTCCCTATATAGGCCTGAGGGAGATAAAGATGATGATGCTTATTGACATATCGGTCAAACTTGTTATTAGTGACACACAGTTATTTAGATTATGTATAGCTACCGAGCTCATTGAATAGTTTACAGTGTTTTCCATGTGATTCAATAGCCACCAAGTTCTACAGTTGCTACCGAGTCCTTTGGACTAATCCCAGTGGTTATCTAGCAAATTCAGTTAGTGTGAAGTCCAACAGTTTAAACCATGCATTTCAGTATACACCAAGCTTATCAATGGTTACTAAGCATTGTAGTGTCTATTGAGTTTGCAATTCATGTGATGCAAAGCTAGTATTAATCGAGCTACTTTATGCTAACCAAGTGATTCAGTGTTTGACAAATTGCACAATATCTACCAAGTCACTAGTGTAGACTAAGTTCAAGACTACTTGAAAGTGATCAGTATGGATTGAGCTTCTACATCTACTGAATGCATGATGATTCCAAGCATTGACAATGGATGCTGAGTATCAGAACCCCCCCTTGTCAGTCTTCAGAACCCTAGTATCTTCATGTGGGCTGACTTTGTAATATTTGTGTTAACTTGTATCATGGCCGACTTTGACATTATGTAATTTGGATTTCTATATATATATAATGTATTGTACAATATCATTGTGTAAGTGTATGTATTGTAATTTGAAAGTAGATGTGAAAAAGTTCAAGTTATGAATGTAGTAGATAAAGAGTGAATTGAAAAGGCCATAATAGTATAAGGAGTAGTAGAGACATATCTATCATAGAAAGGTGATCAATACACTAAGGAATCTCTATCAGCAAGCTCAGTTGCAAATTAGAGATCTACTGTTTCATCATAACAGGTGAACTAGTCAAAATCCTTTAACAAGGTACACCTAATAGTCTTTTATAAATCTCTTTATCGAGTGCATACTTCACTGTATGTTTGTAAATCCTCTCATAAGGTGGACCTACTGGTCCTATTTGGTCCTAATAGGGTAGATCATCATAAGTGATCAATGTAAGCCTTAACATGCCAACTTTATGATGTAGTACTAAAGTTTGTAGGTATCATCCCCACCCCAGTTTTACTTTCTATTTGGAAGGTTTTTGGGTCACCAAATCTTTGCGTTCAAGTGTTATGGATGCTTTTATGTTTTCAATTTCTCATGCATGCAATTAGATCAGATGTGATGAAGTAAGTGCTAATTGATTTATTGGATTAAGAATTGAAATTGTTAAAATTTTAGAAGTTACTGATTCACCCCTCCCCTCTCAGTAATTTAGCATAGTCTTGAATATTTCCAACAATTGGTGTCAGAGCATTGTGGTTCTCAAGAGAAAGTTTAATATGCTTAGCAAAGATCAAGGATATGGAGATATTCAAACTTGACAAAGCTATTGATAATGAAAAGTTGGATATGGAAATGGCCATTGCCCAACACAAGAAAGTTAAGGAGCAACTTTCCCAATCCCTGAAAAGAAGAAATGAACTTGCAAATCAAATGAATGATCATCTTTATATTGAAGAAAGAATTGAAGACTTTTACCCTTCAAGCAGCTTAGATGAAGCAAATGATGCAATCAAAGAACTCCTAGAGAAGAATGGTTCACTGAAAGAAGAAGTAAGAAAGCGAAAAAGAGAACAAGAAATTCAGTCAGTAAGGTTATGTGAAGTCTTGGAACAGAGAAACAAGATAAAAGAAGAGATGGATGGAAGGAACAATGAAATCCAGAACCAATCCCTTTAGCAAGAAGACCTTATTGATCAACTCTCCAATGCAAATGAGGAAATCATGAGCCTAAGATTTGAAAATGAAAGAATGAGGAATGATCTAAATTCTAAAAGGAAAATCAATGAAAGAATAAAAAATGATCTGAGATTTGAAAGACAAATCAATGAAAGATTGAGGAATGATCTAAACTCTGAGAAGAAAATCAATAAGAGAATGATGAAATCTCAAGTAGACATGGATCAACTGAATGAGCAAAACCTTTATAGGCAAAAAGGAAAAGTAGGAATTGGATACAAAGAAGAAGGTGAATCCTCCAAAAAAGGTGCTCAAAAGAATCAAAGACCTACTTGTAATCACTCTGGTAAGATAGGTCATACATCAAACAAATGTTGGAGCAATGGAAAAGAAAGATTCAATGAAAAATGCCACAATTGTAATCAACATGGTCATAAGGCTAATGAATGCAAAGAGAAACCAATATTTGAAGGAAACTGTCATAAATGTAAGAAACATGGATACAAGGCAAGGCATCATAATGCAAAACAAAGACTTTGAATCGTACAAAACAAATTATGAAAGCAATATTTGGTTGGGACTATAATACCTAGTGTAGATGTCATTACTGTGGAGAATTTGGACACGTTGGTATGAATTGTGTTAAACATTATATGAGGAAAAGAGATACTACTAAAAGATGTTTCATTTGTATATAACTTGGTCAGCTTGCCAAGAATTGTATGAATATTGGTAGAATTGAAGATGAAAAGAAGGCAAAGGCTGATAACATCTAAAAGCAGATGAGACAACAATGGATTCCTAAGTCTACTAAGGATACTAGTTTGAGCAATGATGATCAAGTCACTCAAGAATTGGGTGACTCTACCATTTCTAATTAAGTTCTCAAGGAAGAACTGGAACCAGGCTATCAATGAAAACATCTAAATCAGTTCCAATTGAAAGGTAACAAAGATCCAAATCTATAGACAAGATACAAAGGGAAAACTGAGAAAGATCAATATCAGTTATTACCAAGTCACCTTCTCTACTGAGTAAGGTCGGGTCATAGACTCTACCGAGCAAAGTCGGGAGTAACAAATACACTTATGGTTATCGAGTCATACAGATGTCATCGAGTAATCAATGTTATGTTGTGGATGATAGTCTATCAAATTATCTACCTCCATACCAAGCATTAATGGAAAATTTTTAACAAAAGGCATGGAATCAAATTCATTTCTTACCATGAATTTTCAAGTGCTATTGTGAAAAGCTATTTTCAGTGCGATCAAAGCGACTTAAGTAAATTTCCTACAAAAGCTTTTCAAAGTTCTCTCAAGCTACTGAGTGAAAATGACATCCAATAGTAGCAAGGTCAATAAATGGTCTAACATGTTGGCTCAAGGAGTTGAATGGAAAGCGTTAGATTTCAAGCTCACACCTGCGGTTGTTAAAACCCTAGACCCAAGTGGAGTTCAGTCCCAAATCCCTCCTAAGTTACTTCTTGTTAATGACATTCGTACTCATTTCAAATGTGCTATTCAAGAAATTGGTACTCTGGAGATGGATGATGCCCTAAGACAGCTATGTGTTGATGGAACCCTAAAACCCAAGCATCAACATCTAAAAGCAAAATGGTTGACACATATTCCCCATATGCCCCGAGAATTTCAAATTAAATGGATTAGGTTTATCCTTAGCTGGGTGCATAACATATAACTATGGTTAGAACAACCAATTTTGATAACAAAGAAGATGATTCATTGAATCACTAGCCTCCCCATGCTAGCCAAAGCCAAAAAAACTAAAACCCTAGGTCAGGCAGAGTTGGAGAAGAAAACCCTAGCTAAATGGGATAACAGAGGTATGAAAATCAATAGTGTTATAGATGCATAATTAAAATTTGGAATTCATGTTATTGTACATAAGATATATAGTTCAAGCTTAATAGTGTATCATGTGAAGCCATGGATTTGGCATATAAAGTAGTTAAGAACAACTTATCATATGATCTTGTTGACCTATTGTTGAGGTAGTTCAACAAAAATATGGAAAGTATTAGAACATCAAAGAACAACCCATGCAAATTTGTTTCATTGTTAACTTGCCTATTCTTTTATGTCTAGAAGTTCTTCCCTTCTAAAGGTATTGTAGTCTAGAGAAAAGATGTTCCTGTACTTTACCAAATAAATGAGTCTATTACAGAAATGGGTGAGAGTTATCGCAGCATCATGGACAATTACTTTGATGTATTCAAAGAGAAAATGAACAATAGGTTCAGGATTCCAAAGAATTTATTTGAAGACTACAAGGATGATATATGCTTCATGGTGAATAGTGACAAGGTATATATCCAAGAAGTTAAGCCTAGAGTTGTGTGGGTGAAACCTCTTGGCTATGAGCTAAATATTGATGAGATAAAGGATATCATTGAAGCCCTTATCAATGAACCTATTGATCCCAAGGCCCCTTATTTTGGAACTTATGATGAAGCCAAGGCAAGAATAGATCTAGAAATAAAGCTCTCGCATGTAGCTAACAAAGGGAAGAGAAGGATAGAAAAGCTAAAATCAAGTGCACCTCTCTTATTAACCAAGGGAAAAGGTGAGGATGTGGTAGAAGCATAGGGTGAGGAAGAATTTGAGAAAGATGATGAAGAACCTTTGAAGAAAAAGGGCAAGGTGATCATCACCAAGCCTACAAAATCATCCATTGCAGTCTTCACAAGGAGATCACAAAAGAAAGGAGGTGACATTATATTCAACAGACCTCCACCCACTTCCCAAGATAGGCTAAAGCAATTGGAAGAAGGAGTAGGGATAACAAAAATTAAATCTTTGAAATATAAGATTAGGGCAGAGGTAGAATAGAAGCAAGTTGAAGACTTGGTACTGAATAAAATGGGTAAGTGGAAGTACTCACCAGACCAGATAGCTTCTCAAGTTCCTAGAGAATTACTAGAGAATATAAAGTTAAGATAGGATTTTGCTATGCAAACAGTCAAAGACATATATGCACAAACCTTGAGGTAGTTACTACCGAGCATATCAAATGTTGAGGTGAAAGAGTCATTAAAGAAAAATGAAGAAAATTTGACTCTAAAGTTTAATACTTGTTTGGTTTTGATCAAGGACATAGAGCTTGTTGTTAGAAATGCTATAAACACTTGGAAAAATATTTATCATCTTCATAAACCAAGTGAATTTCTAGTTGAAGTAAAGCATGGAAGATAAGGAAGAAAATGTTGAAGAAGTGACTCATTTTGATAATGAAGAAGATTAAGAGGATCGAGAGGCTATTGAGGAAGAAAAGCAAGATGACGAGGAGACTGACCTAGTCAAGATAGATGCAGCAATCATTGCCTCACTTCTTCACTTCTTGAGCAAACCATTGACTACATCAAGTATGGAGACATCTTCAAAAAGTTTGGTTGTGACTACTACTGGTACATCAAATGTAAAATCACTCTTTGCCCCAACCAAACTTAGCATATCATTAATAGAAGTGACTTTTGCTTCATCCATCAAGCTGTAGACTCCTTATTCATCTACCGAGTTGAGTTCTTTAGTCTTCACTTCTTCAATTTTGACTTCTTCAATTTTGAGTATATTTTTGGTAAGCCCTCTAGTTTTGTCTACTTCAGTTTTGGATTCTACAATTTTGATTTCATAAATTTTGGATTCTTCAAGTATTCTTGTAAATATTCCATCAGTTAATACAGTATCGGCTTTTACTATAAGCCCAAGTATGTCTACTATTGTTTCCATTCTGGGTACAAAAGCAATAAGTGCAAGAACAATTGACCCTAAGGTTCATTCGAGTACAAATTTTTTTGTCGAAAGGAAGGGAGATAGTGGAAGACATATATCTAGATGAGGAAATAGTAATCCCCAAATGGGATGTTTACAATCTTTCTATAGACCAAATGCACACATTTGGTGAACTCCTCCAGAAAAAGGCTAAACAACAAAGATTAAGAGAGGAAAGAGACAAAGAGTATAAGATAATTGATGATGCCAAGAAAATCTTGACTAAGGCAATAGGAATTGAGGTTGATTCTTCTCAATTTAATTTGTGTCAGCTAGTAGAAGTAGTCCAAAAATTCAATGAGGACATTGATGGTCAAGATAAGCTAGTTGAAAAGGTTGAAAAGAAATTTAATAAAAAAGTGTTGGAGCACATTGCTCAGCAAATAGCCATTTATCAAGTTGAACTTTCTACAATTTTGGTCAGTCTTGAGGCATCCTATTCAAATGTGTCATCACTTTTTGATAAACTATGTGATGTCACTGAGTATATAAAGGAAATAAAGGACAAATTGTCCAAAATAGATATAGATCTAAAAGAAAATGCTCAATAGCTACAACTTGAACCTAGTTCAAGCTCTGCACATTTCAAGAAGATTAGATTTTCATTAGACATGCAAGCTGAATTGCTAAGAGAAGAAGCAAGGATCTAATCAACATTGATTGACATACAAAATATAATCCTTCCAATCATGGATGCTATGTAGAAACATATTGCAATTCAAAAACTTTGATCCATGATAACAACTTCTCTATTGCGGACCATATGATTGAACTATCAATAGAGGTGCAAATTGCAATTCATACATGCAAGGTCTTGCAAGAAAATTGGGATAAAATATTGGCAATCACTCTCAGGGTACATTCTAAATTCTTATCCCATTTTGGTGTTTCTATGTAAATATGTTAGAATAAATCTTTGACATTACTATCAAAAATGGGGAGAAATGTTATATGTATATGGGAGAAAAGTTATATTGAAGAAAAGAAAGACATGTACATAGAGAGACACATAGTATGGGGGAGAAATATGCTATGATGAAGAACCTGTATCAGTAAGACATGTTGTATATAGAAAAAGATGTATAGTAAACTCTACCAAACTAGTATCACATGGTGATGGATACAAGGTATTCAATTGTGGCTAATAAGTATTTTTGTCAATAATGCCAAAGGGGGAGATTGTTGACATATCAGTTAAGTTTGTTATTAGTGACACACACTTATTTGGATTCTATATAGCTACCGAGTCATTGAATAGTTTATAGTGTTTTCCATGTAATTTAGTAGCCACCAAGTTCTATAGTTGCTACCAAGTCCTTTGGACTAATCCCAATGGTTACCGAGTAGATTAAGTCAATGTGAAGTCCAGTAGTTTAAACCATGCATTTCAATATACATTGAGTTTATCAGTGGTTACCGAGCATTGCAGTGTCTAGCGAGTTTGTAGTTCATGTGATGCAAAGCCAATGTTAACCGACCTACTTTATGCTAACCAAGTGATTTGGTGTTTGTCGAGTTGCACAATATCTACCAAGTCACCAGTGTAGAACGAGTTCAAGACTACTTGAAAGTGATTAGTATGGATTGATCTTCTACGTCTACAGAGTGCATGACAATGCCAATCATTGATAGTGGATACTAAGTATCAGAACATCATCGAGTCAGTCTTCAGAACCTGAATATCTTCATGTGAGCTAACTTTGTAATATTTGTGTTAACTTGTATCATGGCCAACTTTGTTATTATGTAATTTGGATTGGTATATATGTAATGTATTGTACCATTTCATTGTGTAAGCATATCTATTATAATGTGAAAGTGGATGAAAAAAAGTTCAAGTTATGAATGCAACAGATAAAGAGAGAATTGAAAAGGCCATAATAGTATAAGTAGAAGCTTAGACATATCTATCAAAGAAATGTGATTAATACACTAAGGAATCTCTATCAACAAACTTAGTTGCAAATCAGAGATCTACTATTTCATCCTAAAAGGGGAACTAGTCAAAATCCTTTAACAAGGTAGACCTAATAATCTTTTATAAATCTCTTTACCAAGTTCATACTTCATTATATGTTTGTAAATCCTCTCATAAGGTGGACCTAGCAGTCCTATTTGCTCCTAATAGGGTAGATCATCATAAGTGATCAATGTAAGCCTTAACATGCCAACTTTATGTTGCACTGCTAAAGTTTGTGGGTATCATCCCCACTCCAGTTTTACTTTCTATTTGGAAAGTTTCTGGGTCACCAAATCTTTGTCTTCAAGTGTTATGGATGCTTTCATGTTTTTAGTTTCTTATGCATGAAATTAGATCAGATGTGATGAATTAAGTGCTAATTGATTTATTGGATTAAGAATTGAAATTGTTAAAGTTTTAGAAGTTACTGATTCACCCCTCCCCTCTCAGTAACTTAGCATGGGCTTGAATATTTCCAACAGATGTTGATGTTGCTACTTCTAATTGTTGGGCACTCCCTGAGCCAACCACTAACTCCAAGGACTTCTATGGTTTTGATGATAAAGAACCTCCTTCAGCTGGTACTGCTCTCGCCACATGAGGCTTTATGCTTTTCTTTAAACAATTTTTTTGATGAATAGTTATTAACCAATGAGGCCATAGTGGGGGACCCCATCTTATAGTGGTATTCAAATAATGCTTGAGGCCTTAACACCTCTCTAAATTTCTCTCATGTTGATATATGAAATGAATTATCATTCTCTTCGAATAATCGAGCACCCCTTATCTCTATTGATTCCTTATTTCTTCTAAACCCTTATCTCTTCATACCTCAAATTATGAAAAACCTTATGAATCCTTGTTAACCAAAAATGCATTCCTGCTAAGAAATTGAATTTAAATGCCAAATCCCACCCAATAGTCACTTCCAAATTTAAATATTAGATTCTAATGGAAATATGAAATAACTAAACAAAAACCTTATTGTATTTCCATATGAATCTAAGTTTATTTCTACAGGGCCACAACTTTCCCTATCGTCAAATCTTCCTAGATCTACGAATGTCATTTTGTCCCCTTATGAAGTTACAACAATTTTATGGAAGGCAACAAAGTGATGTTGTGATGCGTGGACCTAATGCCATGCCATTTCCTTGGTAGGCTGCAACAATAAAGAGCTGTCAGACCAACTGGATCTATGTCAGACAATCGAAAAAAAGAAATGTTCTCATTGGTCAGGTTTTGACACAAATTAGTACATTTTTTAGGGACCATTAGATGGATTATAATCATTTAGTTGTCATTTTTTTGCTAATGGAAGTTGCATGGAAGATATCCAAAGTGACATAGCAAGTGCTTGCCATGTGGAATATGAGGGACAACTTTAGATGGTGGGCCACAATTGTTGGAATACTTTAGAATAATTGAAAGGTGGGGGGGTGAATTAGTTATCCAAGGTCCAGATGTATAAATAAAATTTTTCTTAGCTTAGTGAACCCATAAAACAATTATCATCATGCATACATCCATAATATTATGCAATCACTTAAAACTTGTAAGTTACCATCAAATCAACTTGTGGAAATGTAAACATGAAACATAATAGATTCATCAACACACTTGACACAATGATTTATGTGGAAACCCAATTTTGGAAAAACCAACAATAACATGCTACTCATTTTCACTCTTTTGAAGTGATGCCCTATGAAAGACCAACCCTGTTAAAGGTTACAATACACACTATTAAATGTGACCATGTTAAAGGATTTCAATCACCCTATTAGGAGTGAGCCTTGTTAGAGGACTTTAGACCATTCACTTGGAATGTCACCTGGTTAAAGGATTTACAAATGACTGTTAGGTCAACCTTAATCCAAAGGATTTACCCTAGACTGATACAATTGTTAGAGAGTAACAGTAAGGCTTGATTTGATACAACTTACAACTTCATTTGTAAATTACATAACTCTATTCAGTCCTCCATTTTGGTTGGCCTTTATTCATTGAAGCTCTAATAACTTGTTCACCCTTCAAGCATTCATACCCTTAAGTCTTCCTGCTTAACATACCAATGTAGTCTCTTCTTTTAAGTCACTTGATGAAGCAAAACCCTCAACTCCTTGTCTTCCTTAGGTTATCACACATGACAAGCTTTTCTTTTGACCAATGATTCCTATAAATAGGAAATTAGGATCTTTTGTCGCTCATTCTCCATTATCTAATTTAGGGTTAGAATGGATTAGGTAGCATATAATGAATCTACCTCACATTCCATATCTCTTCTAGAAACTTCTCCTTGAATCCTCTTTATATTCCCCTAAAAATATTTTACCTTGAATTCTATGCCACCAGCTTATCAATCTTATCTTCCACCTAGTTCACACAACCCAAAAAAATAACTTGTCAGCTCAGATCCATCAGATTCATGATTTTTCAAATAATGTAGCCACTTGGCATTATCTAGCTTATTATGCTCGACACATACTACATTTCCTGACATCCTTTGTGAAATTACTTGGCACAAAATAAAGTTTATTATGCTTAGCATCAACTAAACTTTACTTAGCATCCATTGTTCTACTTGGCATGCACTAGAATAAACTTTTACTCAACTCCAACTGAATTTCTGCTTGGCTTACAATGACTTTTCTCAGCACCTACTATCCACTCGGTCCAGCTTTGCAAACAAACTTTGTATAACTTGTTCTTCTAAACTTTCTTAGTGTAACTAGCCTTTGTAACCTTAAGTATATTATCAATACATCATGTCATCACTATCTTAACTAATCCTTGTACTTCTTTACATAATCATAACTCAACCTTTTCTCTAGGTGCTATTGTTACATCTTTTGATCAAATCTTCTTCATCAATCAAATAAGTGATAGTACTTAAATCATATAAGTAGTTGTTTTACTAGAAAATAGAAACTTTGACATAAGTGAAAAAACAATGTTTGAAAGATACAATCTCCTTCTTCAACAATCTCTTTTCAATCTATTATCAACAATCTTCGTCTTTGCCATTGATGACAAACCAAATCGATCAACCAAATGGAAAACACCTTGTTCAATGAAATTGAATAGGTTAAAATAGTAAGACCAAAAAAATACCAAAAAGAAAATAATTCCTTGTATTGAAATCTCTCCCTTTATCAGAAACTTCCATCTTCTGAATAGGTTACAAAACTCTTTCTTATAATTCCCTCTTACTAGGTGGATATTAGGATTTCTCTTTCTTTTTCCTTCTGATCAATAACTATCTCACTCTTTCTTTTATTTCTCTTGATCAACAATTATCACCCTCTAAGATCCATTTTGTATCTCCCCCTCTGATCATTAAATCTCTCCAGGTTGTTGTTTCTCTTGATCAATAAAAATCTCCCTCTTTGACAACAATGCCAAAGACTTGTCATCTTAAAATATAGATACAAAATTTTTCAGTTTCTCCCTTTGTTACCTTACTTGTGACTAATTCAAAGTTCCAACACTTTGATTACTTTAGGGAATTCCCAAAGTAAGATCCATTGCATCAATGTGTAAAATATGAAATTTAACTTGTTTGATGTAGGACACTCCTCTTGTTACTTAGATAGCCTTTGATAGGGGAATCATGCCTAATTTACCTCTTAGATACTCATGATCATCCTTAGGTAATGCTTTTGTGAATATATCAACAAATTTCTCTTTTGTGTTAACATATTCCATCTTTACATCTTTATCTTGAATTAACTCTCTCAAATAATGATACTTGATGGCAATGTGCTTAGTCTTTGTGTGTATCATAGGATTCTTTGATATATTGATAGCACTTGTATTATCACAATAACGTATCACTAGTTCTGTGCTCTCTTCCTTCATACCTTTGAGTAGCTATTTGATCCATACAATGTACAATTTACAACAACAACAACATATTCAGCTTAAACAGTAGATTGTGAGCTACAATTCTGCTTCTTGCTAGTCCATTTAACCAACCTCTTGCCTTAAAAAAATGCTCCTCCATTAGTTCTCTTTTTTTCATCAATGTTTCTAGCCCAATCAACATCAATATAGACTCTTAATTCAAATTTCTCATTTTTCTTGTAGTATAGACCAAACTCTTCTATTCCTTTTAGATATCTCATTATTCTCTTTACAACCATCAAATGATTCTCCCTAGGATTAGGTCTACTATAGTTAATGAAATATTAGGTTTACTATGTACTAGATATTATAATTTTCCAATCATAGACTTGTACAATATTTGATGCACCTTACCTGACTTATCATTCTTTGACAATTTGTATCCTATCACCGTAGGTGTACTTACTGGTTTGGAATCCTCCAATTCAAAAGTTTTCAACATTTTATTGACATACTTTGACTGAGTGATGTATATACCATATTTCATCTAATATACTTGCAAACCCACAAAAAATTTGATCTCTCCAAAAATAGACATTTCAAATTCTTGCTTCATTTGATTTGTAAAATTCTTACATAAAACATCTTGACCTCCAAATATGATATCATCAACAAAACTTTCAAGTAACAAAATACCTTTGCCTTTCTCTATCTTCATGTACAAATTCTTATTATCATTAGTACTTTCAAATCCAATCTTCACAAGATAATTATGAAGTCTCTCATACCATGCTCTTGATGCTTGTTTCAAACCATATAGAGCTTTGTGTAATCTACATACCATGTTCTTATTGTTAACATTAACAAAACCTTCTAGCTATTCTATGTAAACTTCTTCCTCTAATATACCATTTAGGAATGCAGATTTAACATCCATTTAATAAACTTTGAAACCTTTGTATGCAGAATAAGCAATTAAAGTTCTTACTCCTTCCAATCTTGCAATAGGAAAAAATGTCTCTCCATAGCCAATTCCTTCTTCTTGTGCATATCCTTTGCAAACTAATCTTTCTTTGTTCCTTATGACTTTAACATTTTCATCTAGCTTGCTTCTAAATACCCACTTGGTACCAATCACAATTTTGTGTTCTGGTCTAGGAACTAGAGTCCATGTTTTATTTTTCTCAATTTGTTCAATCTCTTCTTCCATGGCCTTACTCCAATCTACATCTTCTAATGCATCTCTCACTAACTTAGGTTCCTTAATGCTGAGTAAACATGTGTCATTTCTCAATGTATTTCTTGTCATTGGTCTAACATCTTTATCTCCAATAATTTCTGCAGCAGGATGATGTCTTTTGAAATATTTAGACAATCTTGGTTTAGTTCTAGTTTCTTCAATTTATCTTTCAACCTTAGAATCATTGTGTACATCTCTATCAAGTAGTTCAACATCTCTTTCATGTACACTAAAATTAGAATCAAAATGTACATCAACTTCATTCTATAACTTGACATTTAAATGTAGCTCAATTCCTAAATGCAACTCAACATTCATAGTATGTGAATCGATAGTCATTGAAACTTGATGTTGGTTTGTAGCATCTTCTTCAATAGGCACACTTTCATAAAAGTATACAAATGATTTGTATTCTTCTGAGTCTTTCATATGTTTAGCCTCATATACTTTGCTAATGTTAGTATTTAAACACTTATAAGCTTTACTTCTTGTGGAATATCCTAAGAATATACCTTCTTCACCTTTTGCATCAAGTTTACCATTTTTTAAGTCCTTATAAATGTAACACTTGCTTCCAAATACCTTAAAATATTTCACATTAGGTGAGTATCCATACCATAGTTCAAAAGGTGTTGAATAAGTACCTTTCTTGTATTGTACATGGTTTAAGGTATAGAAAACTATACTTAAAAGTTCTCTCTAGCATTTCAAAGCAACATTCTTCTCCATCATGAGTGTTCTAGCATAGTCCATTATAGATATATTTCTCCTTTCAAAAATTCTATTTTGTGGAGGGGTTTTAGGGGCAGATGTCTATCTTTGATTCCTCTATCATTAAGGAACATCTCAAACTCATTTGATGTAAATTCTCCTCCTCTATCAAATCTCAAACACTTAAGACTTTACTTGTTTTCTTTACAACTCTAGCTAAGTACCACTTAAACATTTGGAAAGCTTTAGATTTCTATTTCAGAAGTCATCATCTTAGAATAGTCATCAAAAAAAAGTATAATGTACTTATCTCCTTTGTAGCTTTGCATCATAATTGGTCCACACAAGATAGTATGAACAATCTCTAATATTCCTTTAGAGGTATAAGTTTTACTCTTAAATTTTAACTTTTTCGTTTTGCCTAACTGACATTGTTTACAGATTATATTATCATGCTTCTTCAACTTAGGAAAACCTCTAACTTTTCTCATATTACTAATACTAACTAAGTTATCAAAATTAACATGACATAACCTCTTGTGCCATGGCCATACATCATCAAAATTTACAACAACACAAGTAGCATCCTCTATATCAAGATAGAATAGATTACTTCTAGTTTGATCACCCTTTCCAATCAATTTCCCATTTTTGTCATATATCTTAGCAATCTTGTTTTCAAACTCAACCTTACTTCTAAATTATTCAATTGTGACACACTCAAAAAATTATAGTTAAGTCCTTCAACATAGTAAGCATTGCCACATAAAATCTTATTTGTGAGTTTTATAGAACCTTTTCTTTTTATCAAACATGGTGCATCATTACCAAATCTTACAATATTTCCATAATAATAATTGAGGGTAATGGACTTACTTTTGTTTCCAGTCATGTGATGTGAATACCCACTATCAATGGTCCATCTATTATTCTTGTTCACACAAGTCACAAGTGTAGTTGCCTCATCGTCATCATATTTGTCCTTCAGTACAACATACACCACTTCATCATCATGTTCATCAGAATCATCCTTTGTTTCCTCTTTAGCAATATAGCATGACTTTTTGCCTTTGTCTTTGTAGTCCTTTGAACTTGCCTTTACCTTAGTGGAATCTTCTTGTTAGTAGTGCTTCAAGTTGTTCTACATCCTCCTCATCTACATCACTATCACTAGACACATACTTTTTCTTTTTCTTCTTCTTCTTCTCATCAGGTTCCTTCAATGACAATTTAGCTTTGAACGCAGATTCAATATTTTTAGGTTTGTAATTATCAAAGTTAGATAGCCCAAAAGTAGTGAGTCTACCTACCATACCTTCAAGTAATAGATCATTCCCTAGGATGCATCAGTTCTTGAATTGCAAAAACTCCAATAGCATATATAGGCAATAGTGTCCTTAAAAAATTTCTTAGTATAGTCTCATTGTCTATATTACTAGTAGCTTCTCTTATTACATCAACAACTTCTTTCATCCTTGCAACATATTAAGCAATATTTTCACCTACTTCCATTCTCATATCATCAAACTTACCTCTGAGACTTTCAGCTTTGGCTCTAAGAACATTTGCAACTGCTCCATAAATAGTGGTTAGGGTATCCCACATTTTCTTTGCACTATCAAGACTTTTAATATCATCAAATTTGGCATAAATTAGGGCAGAGCAAATCTCCAGTATTGTTTAGTTGTGTTCTTTCTTCTTTTTCATATCCTCACTAGTTGGGGCTCCAATAGGATCAACATGCCTGGTAGTAATGATAGATTGTGCATGATCTCTAAGTCCTCCAAGATGTAACTTCATCAAACCTTTTCATGCATTAAAATTATCTCTATTAAGCTTGGGTACTTCTTTTTTTGACATCTTGATCTTTGTGCTTCTAGTACCTTCAAACTAGTCCTCTTAAGCAGATGGCTCTGACACTAATTTTTGGAATACTTTAGAATAACTAGGAGGGTGAATTAGTTATCCAAGATCCAAATGTATAAATAAAACTTTTCATAGCTTAGTGAACCCATAAAACATTAATAATCATGATGCATCAATAAGATTATGCAATCACTTAAAATTTGTAGGTTACTGTCAAATCAACTTGCATAAATGTAAACAGGAAATATAATAGATTCATCAACACACTTGAAACAATGATTTATGTGGACAACCAATTTGGAAAAAACCACCAGTAATGTGCTACTCTTTTTCACTCTTCTAAAGTGATGTCCTATGAAAGGCCAAACCTGTTAAAGGTTACAATACACATTGTTAAATGTGACTCTATTAAAGGATTTCAATCACCTTGTTAGGAGTGAGCCTTGTTAGAGGACTTTAGACCATTCACTTGGAATGTCTCAAGGTTTAAGGATTTACAAATGACTATTAGGTCAACCTTAATCCAAAGGATTTACCCTAGACTGATACAATTGTTAGAGATTAATAGTAAGGATTGATCTGATACAACTTACAACTTTATTTGCAAATTACATATCTCTATTCAATCCTCCATTCTACTTGTATTTCATTGATTGGAGCTTTGATAGCTTGATTACTCTTCAAGCATTCATACCCTTAAGCCTTCTTGCTTAACGTGCCAATGCAATCTCTTCTCTTAGGTCATTTGATGAAGAAAAATTCTTGACTCCTTGTATTCCTTAGGTTATCACACATGACAAGCTTTTCTTTTGACCATCCATTCTTATAAATAGGAAATTAAGATTTTTTTCTGCTCATTCTCCATTGTCTAATTTAGGGTTAGAATGGATTAGGTAAGATACAATGAATCTACCTCACATTCCATATCTCTTCTAAAAACTTCTCCTTGAATCCTCTTTGAATTCACCTAAAAATGGTATGCCTTGAATTTTGTGCCACCAGATCATCAATCTTATCTTCCACATAGTTCACACAATCCAAGAAAACAAACTTGTTAGCTTAGATCCATTGAATTCACAATCTTTCAAATAATGCAGCTGCTCAACATCATCTGGCTTTTAATGCTTAACATACTATGTTGTTCGACAGCCTTTGTGAAATTACGCGGCATAAACTAAAGTTTACTAGTGCTTGACATCAACTAAAATTTACTCAGCATCCACTGTTATTCTTAGCATACACTAGAATAAAATTTTACTTGGGTCCAATTGATTTTCTACTCAGCTTCCACTAACTTTTCTCGACACCTACTATCCATTTGGTTAAGCTTTGTAGTCAAATTTGTGTAACTTGTTCTTCTAAAATTTCTTGGTGTAACCAGCCTTTATAACCTTAAGTAGATTATCAATACATCATGTCATTATTGTCTTAACATATCCTTGAACTTCTTTACATAATCATAACTCAACCTTTCCTCTAGGTGCTATTGTTACATCTTTTGATCAAATCCTCTTCATTAATCAAATAAGTGATAGTACTTAAATCATATAAGCCTTTGTCTTACTAGAAAATAGTAGGTTTGACATCAGTGACAAAACAATGATTGAAACAAGCAATATCCTTCTTTAACAGTGTCTTTTCAATCTATTATCAACAACAATACAATAAAGGACAAGTTAGGAAAGGTTGGCATACAAACACATTCCTATTGGCCAGAGATTTCAAGGGGCATAAGGAAGATTCAATGATGTTGTCTACCATAGATCTCTAGTAGATCTATGGATGTCACTTTGTCACTATGTGGAGTTGCACATTTTTTAACCAAGGCAACAAGGGGAGGAGGTGACGTGTGTCCAGGTTCTAATGTTATGATACATGATTATTGTCGTAAGATCGTAGGAAGGATTAAGCTACTGATGTTATGATATCTGACTATCATAACATCATAAAGGAAAATTGATTGATCTATGATTATATGCCTATTGCAAGCATGAATGTTGATGATATTCCTATGGGGGAGTATTATAGATATGTTACTAAATTATATGTTACATTTAGGACTAAGTTTATCATTGATGTCAACATAGCAGGTTTCTATGGTCTCTGATAGGAGAACAATGCAAAGATTAAGGTGGTATAAATGGCTAGTTGAGTATTCTAACTATTTGAGGTTATGGAAGATACTTCTGAGTATCTAGTATATGTAGTGAATGTCAAAAGAAGAAATGATAAGTCTAGAAGAAGTTGTGTAGGTTTTTGTGATGTTTGTTTTGAGATAGAGTTTACAAAGGCATATTCTGGTAAACTTGTTATATCTTTTAGTAGAGTTGTTATTCTAAGAATCAAGGTTGAGGATATGAAGAAGACATGTTGGTGATGACATGGCTAAGTTTTCTCATCATAATATTATGTTTTTAGAAAGTTATTCAAGTTGCAAGGCAGAATATTAATGTTATCACTAAATGTAATGTGTTCTTAATGTGGTTCTATAATGATTAATTGAGAAGATCTAACAACTGACTCAGGGAATCATTGTATAGACTCAATATAAAGGAAAGAAATTTTCCTTTATCTAGAAAGGATGAGATGATATGGTTGTGATTAATGATAAGCAACAATAAGAGTGAAATGCGAAGTTTAGCAAAGTAGTGTGGAAGTGAAGGAACGTTCATTGCCGAGGTTTTGTTGAGTGATCTGAGGCTTAGTATTTGGATATGAGGTTCATGACCTAGTCTATAAGATTAGATAGTGATTGGTTTAGTCGAGAGAAAAAAGGAAAGAAGAACATAACAAAAAATTACTTGTTTGAGCAGTGAGCTCTTCTTGTAGTTGAAATTGCATGTTTAGGTAGTGGGCTCTTCTTGCATACATTGTAATACAACTCCTAATAGGGTTAGAATCTCCTAATAGGGATTCAAAGTCTCCTAAAAGAGACTCCATGTACTAAATTTTGTAATATACTCCTAATAATCCTCTAATAAGGAATATTTATATTAGTACATCATCTTGTGTGCAACATTCCCACTGGGGTTTTCCCTCTGATCAAGGGTTTCTCTAGTTAACATATCTAGTGTAATTGTATATGTGCATCTTATTATGGTTTCTATTTACTTTGGTTGAATGGTTACATTTTCTTAAAGAAGATAACTGCACTATGTGTTGGATAACTAATTCAGCCCCCACCCCCTTGTTGGACTATTATTTCTAACAACTGCATGGTGTTGTCATGAGGTTATCCAGTCAGGGAATCGCAAGGCAAGGTAGATGCCCAATGTTATGAATTATGGTGTGTAGAAGGATTGTAAAGAAGGTAAATGGAGAGTCTAATGTTAAGATGAGTTGATGATCGTAAGATTATATAGGTTAGCTTCTGGGCTAAAGATGATATGAGGGTTTTTTCACCTTGTTTCACAATTGTAGGATCATAGGACTTCAAGTTGACCATAAGGATATTTTCACTTAAATAGGTTGGAAAATGAAGGGGTCTTCAACCAATAAAATCACATGAAGGGTACAGAAGGAATGTTGAATGGCTAACCTCTGTTCTGTCTGACTTGGTGTGCTGATATAGTAAAAATAACAATGGTGTAATAGAAAATTCAACTTGGTCAATCAATTAATTGATCATTTTAACCACCCCCCATGCCTATTAAATGCAAAAGTAGCACTCACTCATTTCTTGGTTATCTATCTACCCAATTATGCATTACTGGCCACCATTTTTGTCCTCTCACGGTTGTTCTTTTGACAAAATATTGGATTTTCCTGGAACTGGGTTTGTTCCAAGATTAGATTTTCTCGATCTTATGATTATTCTCTATAATATTAATGGTGGAAGTTGTGATTTTCTTCCCAATAGAAGTTTTTTAGAAGTTTCTCAGTTATGCTTCAACTATAAAAGCAAGTTTTGTAACTTTTCAAGGGGTTGATCTTTCTTTGATTTTGTAGTATTGCTTTCCATGCATAATAATATAATTTCTTGTGCCTTTGAGCCATTGTAATGATCTATTGTACCTCTTTTAGCCATTAACACATTGTGCAAGACTTCTTTGCCTCTAGTTAATGTTCTTTCCTATATTTTGCAATTTGCATGATTGTATCTACTTTTGGCATTTGAATGATATTGAGTGAAATTTCTTCCTATAGCATTCTTTTGTTGTCTGATCTACATGTTTTTGTCAAAATAAGAAAGGTATGAATATGTATTCTTTGAGGTTACAACTGGTTAACTATGCATTTATGGGAAGAGATAAGATCAAACACTCTATTTTGCTGTATCACCTCCTTAGAATAGATTAGGGAGTTTTCTTTTATGCATTCTTTCTCCCTTTTCCTCTCTGAGAGTAGTTAGGTGCATCCTGATAGTAAAGGAAGCCAACCTTCTCTAGAGACTCAACCTCATAGTTCAAGTCTCACCACTTGGAGGTTGTTTCCATGTTTCACAAGGTTATCTTTATGTAAAAACTTTGGACAAGGGTGCAAAATTTTGTGACAACACTCCCCTCACTACTAACAATATGGAAGCCTCCAATCTATGCACCTAAGCATGGCCAATGCTTGCATGTACATGTTGGACTCATTGTGTAAGACATACATTCCTCCATAGTTTGTGTTGGCCTTTGGGTTAGGTGAGGAGAATGTAGCCTTGACATGGACAAGTTTCAAACTTATAATGCCAAATCAACATAATGTCACAACAATTGTTGTGTTGTGGGGACATCCTCTAATATTTAATGTATTTAATTGTAATATATAATTTTATATGGCTAGAGCTCCTACTTTTGCCACCTTCAATGGTGGAAGTCCTATTTTGTTAGCCTAGAGACATGACATACTAGTGGCTGCACTTAAAAGTATACCTGAATTCATTGGTGAAACTCCCATCTCTTTCTTAGAACATATCCAACAAGTTGCAAATGTCTGCAGTATCCATCATATTAAAGAAGATGATGTGGTCATTAGACTCCTAGCTTTATCTTTAAAAGGGAAAGCCCTCCAATGGTATAGAGGTCTATCACATGGTTCTATAATAGGTTGGGATGGGTTAGGAGCAAAACTATGTAAACATTTTGAGGACAAAAGTGACTATTTGTCACTTTTAGAACAATTAATTGCTATAAAAAGAGCTCCCCAATGAATTTCTAACTAATTTTAACTATAGATTTCAAAAGACATGGGATAGAATACCTACTTTAGTGAAGCATACCCCTGGTAATGCCTTCTTACTGTACCTTAGAGGTTTTAACAGTGATATTGACACAACAATCCAAACCATGGGAGGAGGTACCTTAGTTGATGCTTATGAAATAGAAATAAGGGTTGAAAACATATTGATACAAGGAGGAAAGTTAGCTCCAAGTCCTCCTATGCCTTTCCTCCCTTACATCCCAAATCACCAACCAACCATGGCCCCTATTCCTACAACTTCCACATCACAACCCCTTGCTTTAGCCCCTTAAGCTTCCACAGCTTCAAATGAAATGGATTAAACTAAGGAGATGATGTAGTCTATGATTTTGAACATAAATAAAAGATTGTAGGGTCAAGAGAAGAAGTTGGAAGATAACTTCTCTATAATACAAAAAGTGAGAAACAAAGTGGTGACTTTGTAGAGACAGAAAGCTAAGGGTAATAAGGCTCCTCAACTACAGTATCAAACTTAAATAATGGTAGGCCTCCAAATCATAATAATGGGAATACTTCTTTTGATAATAGTAGGTAGAACAATCATTCCTCTAGTTCAAGTGTAACTCATAATAGGGCCATAGTCCCTCAAAAGAATATGGTTCAAGACAAAGATTTTTGCCTCTCTTGCAATTAATTGTATTCCTATTGTATGTGTTAGAATGTTGAATATTATTTGGCTCTGACCACTTAGGAGCCTACAATAGGACAATCATATAATGAGAACCAATCTAAAGATGTATCACATATGCAAAGATAGGGTGATTGCTCCTTCATGAATCATTAGGTGGAGGAACATTGTAATGTGAAATAGGACTCCATTACTCACAACACTAGGAGAAAAATGTTAGATTATGGTGACTAATCAGGAAAGTACTATACATACTTCATAAAGTGGGCTGACATGTAATTATTAATTATAACCCTAAATTGGTTAAAATACTTTTATAAAAGGGCTTAGGGTCAGGGATTGTTTCATAAGGGTGTGATGCAAAATTGGTTCTTGCGACGGTATTGAGTTGTAAGGGATTACAGATTTTAATCAGGTTGTAATCACTGGATCATAAAAATATTGGACTTTCTATTTGGTGGACATAGCCCAAAGATTGGGTGAACCACGTTAAATCTTGGTGCCTTGTGTTCTTTTCTGTGTGATCTATTGTTTTCTATTATTGGTTATATTTGCATGTAATTGTTATTTCTATCCATGGTTTAATCCTAACAAGTGGTATTAGAGCCTAGTTTTTTTTTCAGTTATCCTTTGTGGAAAAGTTTCATGGTTGAGTGGGAGTCTCACAGTTGAGTGGGAGCAATGGCAGATGAGGGTAAGCTAAGGGTTGATAGGTTTAATGGGCAGAACTTCTAGTTATGGAAGATGCAAATGGAAGACTATCTGTATCAGAAGGATTTATGGAAGCCATTGGAAGGAAAAGCCAAGAATTAGGGATCTATGTCAAATGATGCATGGGATCTTTTAGATAGAAAGGAATTTGGGAGCATTTGATTATGCCTGCACCATCGATGGCATTTAATATTACAAAAGCAAAGACAAGAGAAGAATTGATGAAAACCCTAGTGACACTATATGAAAAGCCCTCCACTTCAAACAAGGTATTTCTCATGGAGCATTTATTTAATATAAAAATTTTAGAAGGTGGATCTGTTATAGATCATTTAAATGAGTTTAATACTACTACTAGTCAGTTATCTTCTGTGGGTATCAATTTTGAAGAAGAGATTAGGGCTTTCTTGATTTTGTGTTCTTTTCTTGAAAGTTGGAATGGCTTGGTAATGGCTGTGAGTACTTTTGTTCCTAGATCTAGTACCCTAGAATATGATGATGTGATTGGTGTTATTTTGAGTGAGGAAACTCATAGGAAAACTTCAGGTGGATCTACATCAGGAAGTGCTTTGAATGCACAAAGCAGGGGTATAATGACTGAGAGAGGAAGTAATTCTAGAAATCATGGGAAATCAAGAGGAAAGTCAAAGGGGAGGAGGTCTCAATCGAGAGGACCAAACAACTAGTGGTACTATGGGCAACCGGGGAACAAAAAGAAAGATTGCTAGAATTGAAAGAAAAATGAAGGAGATAAATCAGATGGAGATGAGGAGGCAAATGTGGTAAGTAAAAAATTTGAAGAGGATGCATTGCTTCTATTTTTAGAAAGTGTTGATGATTCATGGGTTTTAGATTTTGGTGCTTCATTTCATTCTATAGCTCATAGACGTTACTTCATTGATTATGTCTAAGAGAATTTTGGGCTTGTTTATTTGGGGGATAATGAACCCTATTAGATTGTTGGAAAGGGAAAAATTAAGATTAAGTTGCAGAATGGGAATCATTGGCTACTACATGAGGTAAGACATGTTCAAGGCTGAGTAGAAATTTAATTTTGGTAGGGAAACTTAGTGATGAGGGATGTGTAGTTACTTTTAATGATAAAAATTGGAAGGTTTCAAAAGGTTCCCTTATAGTAGCAAAAGGTGTGAAAGTAGGCACCTTGTATCTTTGTACATGTCATATTGTTCCTTCTACTTTAATTTTTTCAGAGAAAAATGAATGTTCAAGAACAATTGCTGCAGTTGAGTAGGGAGAACAAATAGTTGTTTTAGATTTTGATACAACACTGTGGTACAATAGACTTGGGCACATGAGTGAGAAAGGTATGAAAGTACTTCATTCAAAGAAAGTTTTACCAGGTTTGAAATGTGTTAATATGGATTTCTGTGAAAGTTGTGTATGAAAAACAAAAGAGAGTGAGTTTTGCAAAGATTGGGAAGAAAAATAAAAGGGAGAAATTAGAGCTTGTGCATACTGATGTATGGGGATCGGCTCAGGTATCTTCCCTTGGTGACTCTCATTACTATGTTACATTTATTGATGACACAACTAGAAAAGTATGAGTTTATTTCCTTAGATAGAAATCTGATGTATTTCAAACTTTTAAGAAACGAAAATGCTTGGTTGAAAATGAGACTGGTAAAAAATTAAAATGTCTCAAATCTGATAATGGTGGTGAGTATTGCAGTCATGAATTTGAAGATTATGTCTCCACTAATGGTATTCGTAGATAGAAAACTGTTCCACGGACTCCACAGGAAAATGGAGTGGCTGAATGCATTAATATGACTATAATGGAATGTGCAAGGAGCATGAGGTTACATGCTAGGTTTCCCTTACACATGTGGGTGAAGGCTATCAATACTGCTATATATTTGATTAATAGAGGCCCCTCTACTCCTTTGGGCTATGGTATTCTAGAGGAGGCATGGACTAGTAAGAAGGTGAGTTATTCTTTTCTCAAAACCTTTGGTTGTGAAACATTTTCTCACATAGATTCTAAAAATAGAACCAAGCTAGAAGCTAAGTCAAAGAAATGTGTATTTGTTGGATATGGAATTAATGAGTTTGGTTATAGGCTTTGAGATTTTGAAAATCATAAAATTGTAAGAAGCAGAGATGTCATATTCAATGAGAAAGTGTTGTACAAAGATCTGTTGCAGCAACATGAGAAGAAAGAAGATGATTATGTAGTGCTGGATGATACTCTAAAAGCTGATGTTCCAGCCATTCCTCATAATGTGCAACAACTGCAACAACACATACCACATACACCGGTGAATGTTAGATGGTCAACAAGGAAAATTAGAGCTCCAAAAAGATTCTCTCCCTCTTTGTATTCTTTTTTACTTACTGATGCTGGTGAACTTGAAAGTTATGATGAAGCTATGCAGGTGGATAATAAGATTTAGTGGGATTCTGCAATGAAAGATGAAATGGACTCTTTGCTAAAGAATAAGACACGAGATTTGTGCAAGTTTTCATGTAGGTAAAAAGTTTTTATAGAATAAGTGGGTTTGTAGGTTAAAAGAAGAGGATGGAGGTAAGAAAAGATTTAAAGCTAGGTTAGTTGTAAAAGTATTTGCACAAAAAAAGGGAATTGATTTTGATGAGATATTTTCTCCTATTGTTAAAATGACTTCTATTCGTACTATTTTAAGTCTAGTGGTCACTGAAGATTTTCATTTAGAGCAGCTAGATGTTAAAACAACCTTCCTTCATGATGATTTGGATGAAGAGATATATATGGCTTAGCCACAGGGATTTGCAGTCAAAGGTAAGGAGAACTTAGTGTACAAATTGAAGAAAAGTAAATATGGCTTGAAGCAAGCACCTCGGCAATGGTATCTAAAATTTGATAGTTTTATGCATAAGCATGGTTACAATAGGTGTCATTCAGATCATTGTGTCTACTTTAAGAGGTTGGATGATGATAGCTACATTATTTTATGTTTATATGTTGATGATATGCTTGTAGCTGGGTCTAACATGGATCACATTAAGGGGCTAGAAAGCCAATTAGCACATGCATTTGCTATGAAAGATTTTGGGGTAGCAAAACAAATCCTTGGTATGAAGATTTACAGAGATAGGAAAAATAGAACATTGATGCTATCTCAGGCTGATTATGTTGAGAAGGTGGTGCAACGTTTCTCTATGGAAAATGCTAAAGCTGTCAACACACCTTTACCTAGTCATTTGAAGTTGACTAAGGAGATGTGTCCCAAGATGCAGGAAGAGGAGGATAAGATTTCCAAGGTACCCTATGATTCAGCTATAGGAAGCTTGATGTATGCTATGGTATGTACTAGGCCAGATATTGCACATGCAGTGAGAGTTGTTAGCAGGTATATGAGTCATCTAGGAATTGAGTATTGGAATGTAGTCAAATGGATTCTTAGATATTTGAGAGGAACATCCAATAAGTATTTACACTTTGGGGGCTCTACTACTAATTTACAGGGCTATGTTGACTCAACTTTGGCAGGGGATATTGATACCAAGAAGAGTACTATAGGTTATGTCTTTACTGTTGGTGGGGCAGCCGTGAGTTGGGTTTCTAAGTTACAAAAGGTTAATGCTTTATCCACTACAAAGGTAGAGTATGTAGCTGCTACATAGTTAGCCAAGGAGATGATATGGCTTCAATTCTTCTTGTGAGAATTGGGACATCATCAAAAGGATAATTATTTGTTCATAGATAGTCAGAGTGACATTCATCTTACAAAGAATTGAGCTTTGCATTCAAAGACCAAACACATACAGTTGTTGTACCATTTCATTCGATCAATTTTGGAGGATGGATAGTTAAAGCTGGAGAAGATACATACCAATGACAATCCAACAGATATGTTGAAAAAGGTAGTAACAAGGGAGAAGCTAAACTCCTCTTCAACTTCGGTTGGTCTTCTAGATTAAATATGAATAAAAGAATAGTAGAGTCCAGGGTGGTTTGATCTAGTGGCAGCCCCATGTGGTAGCAATCTTGCTACAGGATTAGTCTCCAAGTGGGAGATTATTTTTTAGTGTGGAGTCTGATCAGTCTCCAAGTGGGAGATTGTTAGATTGTGGTGAATGATTGGGAAAGTACTGTACATGTAATTAATAAGTATAACCCTAAAGTGGTTAAAATACTTGTATAAAAGGGCTTAGGGTTAGGGATTATTTCATAAGGGTATGATGCAAAATTGGTTCTTGCAGTGGTATTGAGCTGTAAGGGATTACGGATTGTAATCAGGTTGTAATCACTAGATCATAAAAATATTGGATTTGATGTTTGGTGGATGTAGCCCAAAGATTGGGTGAACCATGTTAAATCTTGGTGCCTTGTGTTCTTTTTTGTGTGATCTATTTTTTTCTGTTATTGGTTATATTTGCATGTAATTGTTATTTCTATCTGTGGTTTAATCCTACCAAAAAAGAAGAGCTATTGAAGATGCTACCCCTCCTCCTCCTAATCAAGGTTCAATATCAAATGCAATACCTTATATACAAGCATCAAATGATCAGTCAAATGCTCCTCAACAATAAAGACATAATAATAGCAGAGGAGACGTGAATAGCCCCCAAGATATTCCATCTCAACCTCCTACACATATAGTTCCCAAGGCTTCTACTAGAGTACCTAATGCCTCATTTAGTGTAGTAGACCAAATGAAGAAGATAAATGTGAGTATTTCCATGTGGGATGTCTTTGCTACTATACCTATGTAGAAGAGGTTGTTGCAACAAGAATATGAGAGCATTAACCCAAAGGATCAACCACTTAGCATGGAGAATGCCATGAGCCTAGTACAACCATCAAGGGAGGTAGAAATGAGTAAAAACGTTAGACCCCCTCCATTTTATGTTTCTCTAATTATAGAGAATAAAATAGTTCACAATTAGATGATTGATTTAGGGCTAGTAGCTCAATGATGCCTAAGTGTGTTGCTGATGCTTTAGAAATGAAATATAAGCCTATTGTTAAGGATGTATTATAGTTGAATGGTAGTATTGTCAAGACTGTAGGGATCCTTAGGGATTTGAAATGGCCATACATGCATGCCTTGGTTGTACCATAACTCAAGATATTATAGTTGTTGAGGTCAAGCCACACTTTTCGATTTGTCTTTCAAGAGACTTCACTACCCAAATAGGTGGTTACATATCTTTTGATTGGTCATATATGTTTTTAAGAAAAGGATATGGGACCAATGCTTTAATTAGAGAAGAGCCTTTGGCCCTCCATCATATTGATCCCTACATCTCTAATCTTAGAGATAGATGAGAATGACACAATAAATGAGTTTGTCACTTCTCTAACAGAGATACCTATTTCCCTCTTAGATGAATGGGCTAATGCATATTAGTTTGATCCTATATTAGAAACCCTTGAGATAGGTGTTGGTACATATTTTATATTAGAAAAGGATGCTCTTGTCCCTAACCTTATGAAGACCAAAGAAAATGTGAGTGGGATATGGAGTATCTACTTTGATGGATCAAGAAATAAGAATTTATCAAGGGCTAGTGTTATGTTGATTTCTCCCACACTAGTAAGGTACTACTTCTCCTTTACGCTCTAGTTCAATTGTACCAATAATGTTGCCGAGTATGAATCCTTGATTCAAGATCTCCTAGTTGCTCAAAAAAAAAGAATCTAAGCATTAAGTGTATATGGAGATAGTGAGTTGGTGGTTAACCAAGTGAAGAATCAGAATTATTGAAATCTGATTGAAAAGATCATTTGAAAAGAGTATTGTTAAGAAGGAGATTGTTGAAGAAGACTATGTGTTTCAATCAATTTTTTTTCACTAATGCCAAACCTAATATTTTCTAGTAAGATAATTGCTTATATGTTTCAAGTACTATCACTTAGTTGATTAATGAAGAGGATTTGATTAATAAGATGTAACAAAAGCACCTAGAGGAAAGGTCAAGTTATGATTATATAATGAAGTACAAGGATCACTTAAGATAGTGATAACATGATGTATTGATGATCTATGTAAGGTTACAAAATGGTTGTCTACACTTAGAAATTTTACAAGAATATGTTAAACAAAGTTTATCTACCAAGCTTGATTGAGTGGATAGTAGGTGTCAAGCAAAGGTAGTACACATTGAGAAGAAAGTCAATTGGAGATGAGTGAAAGAAAAATCTAGTGGATGCTGAGAAAGATAGTAGATGTCAAGTGAATTTTAGTTCATGCCAAGCACTAGTAAAATTTAGTAGATGCCGAGTGATTTTATAGTTGATGCCAAGTCATGCAGTATGTGTCGAGCATGATAAGAGTGATAATGCTGATTTGCTACATTATGAAAAAGATCAAAGATTTGTAAAATAAAAGCCAAAACATTTGTTTTCTTGAAACTTGTGAACTAGGAGAAAGATAAGATTGATGAGCTAGTGGCACATAATTTTATGTAAACTATTTGTGAGGTGAATTCAAATAGATTCTAAGAGAAGTTTCTAGAGAAGACAAGATATAGGGTAGATACATTATATCCTACCTAATCCATCCAAACCCCTACTTTAGATGATAGATAATGAGCGAGAAAATATTCTAATTTCCTTTATATAGGAATGTTTGGTCATGAAGAAAAAGAGTTGGAGAGATTGGTGTCATGTGTGAAAACCTAAGGAGGAGAAGGAATTACGGGTTTTGCTTCATCAAGTGACCCATGAGAATTGTCTGCAATGGCATACTAAGCAAAAAGGCTTAAGGAAATGAATGCTTGAAGGGTGAACAAGTTGTTAGAGATGCAAAGAATGAAAGCCAAGTAGAATTGAGGACTAAACAGAGATCTATAATCTGCAAGTGAAGTTGTAAGTTGTATCAGATCAAAACTCTACTATTACTCTCTAACAATTGTATCAGTCTAGGGTAATTCCTTTAGATTAAGGTTGACTTAACAATCATTGAAAAATTCTTTAATAGGGTGCAATTCCAAGTGAATGACCTAAAGTCCTCTAATGAGGCTCACTTTTAATAGGGTGATTGAAATCCCTTAACCAGGTCACATTTAACAGTGTGTATTGTAACTTTTAACAAGGTTGGCTCTTCACAGGGCATCACTTTAGAAGAGTGAAAAATGAGTAGCATGTTACTAGTGGTTTTTTCCAAATTGGGTTTCCATGTTAAATCATTGTGTCAAATGTGTTGTGTTTCATGCTTTATATTTTTGAAAGTTGATATGATAGTAACATATAAGTTTTAGTAGATACACATGAATGCATGGACGGGTACAAATGTTTTATGGGTTCACCACATTGTGAAAAAAGTTTTATTTTATACATCTAGACCTTGAATAACTGATTCATCCCCCACCCTCCCTCTTAGTTATTCTAAAATAATTCCAACAATTAGTATCAGAGCCATCTGCTTAAGAGGACTAGTTTTAAGGTACTAGAAGCACAAAGATCAAGATATCTAAAAGGGAAGTACCCAAGCTCAACAAAGATAACCTTTTTTCATGACCAAGTTTGATGAAGCTACACCTTGGAGGACTTAGAGATCATGCACAATCTTCCATTGCAGTGGAGCATATTGATCTAGAAGGAGCCCTAACTGCTAAAGATATGAAGCAAAAGAAAGAACACAATTAGGCAATGTTGGAGATCACCTCTTCCCTAAGCTATGCCAGATTTGATGATATCAAAGGATGTGAAATTGCACAGAAGATGTGGGATGCCTTAACAACCATCTATGGAGGAGACAAAAATGTTAAAAGAGCCAAGTCTAAGAGCCTCAAATGTAAGTTTGATGACATGAGAATGCAAGAAGGTTAGAATATTATGTTGGAAATCTAATTGAAAATATCATTGTTGAAGATCAAAGAGGGAGATTGTTGAAAAGAAGGAAGTTGGTTACTAAATAATTTTTCAATCATTATTTTTTCATTGATGTCAAAGATGTTATTTGTAGGAATGAAAATTGCTTATAAGATCCAAGTACTATCACTTAGTTGACTGATGAAGAGGATTTAATCAACAAGATATAACAAAAGTACCTAAGGGAAATGTTGAGTTATGTTTTTGTAATGAAGTGTAAGGATCAGTTAAGACAATGGTGAAATGATGTATTGATAGTATACTTGAAGTCACAAATGTTGGTCACACTTAGAAAATTTAGAAGTATAAGTTGAAAAAAAGTTAATTGCAAAGCTTAATTAAGTTCATTAGTGAGTGCCGAGCAAGGTAGTTGGAGCTAAGTAGATTTTTTAGTTGGAGCTAAGCAAATGCAAAATCTAGTATGTGTCGAGTGAACTTTAGGTGCCAAGTAAAGTTCAAGTGCTAAGTGATATAGAAGGAGCTGAGTAAACAAAAAACTTAGTGGATGTCGAGTGAATCCATAGTAGGTGTCGAACATCTGTACTATGTAGTTAATGCCGAGTAACACAATATGTGCTAAGCACCAAAATTTCAATATTGCCGAGTTGCTGCATTATTCGAAAAGTCAAAGATTCACCATATCTGAGCTAAAAAGGTTGTTACCTTGAATTTTGTGAACCAAATGGAGGATAAAGATGATGAGCTAGAGGCACAAAAATTTAGATAAACCATTTTTGAGTTAATTCAAGAGGATTTTTCTAGATGTTTCTAGAAGGAACAAGATATGGGTTAGATTCAATGAATCCTACCTAATCCATTTGAACTAAAATTAAAGAAGGGAAGAATCAAGTGGGAAAGAGGATTCCAATCTTCTATTTAAGGAGTCACAAACCAAGAAGCAAGAGTTTCTAGTGTGCTAAATTGTGAAGTGGTTGAAGGGTGTCAAAGGGAAGGCATCAATGAGAAGGAAGAATAGAGCACAGAGACTCTACTTTGATAAGTGGTCAGAGAGAAATGATTGCATTGGTACATTGAGCATGAAGACTCAAGGAGATAGAGCTTGAGAGGAGGACAAGCTGTCAAAGCTATATAGATTTAAATCCAAGAAAATTATGAAGAGCTAAATAATGATCTAAAATCTACAAGATAAGTTGTGAATTGTAATCAAATCAAAACCCCTTATTGTTACTCTCTAGCAATTTTATTAGTTAGGGTAAAATCCTATGGACTTAGGTTGGTTTAATAGCCATTTGTAAATCCTTTAATAGGATGAAATTACAAATGAATGTTCTAAAGTCCTCTAACTAGGCCCACTTGTAACAGGGTGGTTAAATCCTTTAACCAGGTCACATTTAACAGTGTGTTGTAGCCTTTAACAGGGCAGGCCTTTCATAGGGAATCACTTCAGAAGAGTGAGAATTGAGTAGCATGTTACTGGTATTTTTTTCAAATTGGGGTTCCACATAAATCACTATGTTATGTGTTGATTCTTTATGCTTTATGCTTGCATGTTGATTTACAGTAACTTGCTAAGTAGGATAGTTTAAAGCTTGAATGAATGAATAGTTTGATGGGCACACTTTACTTGATGAAATAATTTTAACTAGACATTTGGACCTTGAATAACTGATTCACCCCCTATCTTAGTTATTCTAAAACATTTCTAACAATTGATATCAGAGCCATCTGCTGATTTAGTTTAAAGGTATTAGAAGTAGGAAGATCACTATGTCCAAGAGAGAAGTTCCCAAGCTCAATAGAGATAACTTCACTACATGGAAAATCCTAATGAAGTTGCATCTTGGATTAATAGATGATTATGAAAAAAATTCAATTGGAGTAGAACACATAGATCCAGTTGGACCCCTTTCTATAGATGATTTGAACAAAAGGAAGGAGCACAATCAGGCAATGTTGGAAATTACCTCTACACGCAACTATGCTGAATTTGATGACATCAAGGGATGCGACTCTATGTTCAAGATGTGTAAAGCCCTATTGGATATCTATGGAGGAGATCAAAATGTTCAAAGATAAAAAAGAGAAAGCCTTAGAGGAAAGTTTGATGACATGAAAATGGAGGAAGGTGAGAATGCTGCTCAATATGCCTCTAGAATGAAAGAAGTAGTAAGTGCAATAAGAAGTTTAGGTGGTCAATTGGAAGATGATACTCTCAACAACAAATACTTAAGAACCCTACTCTGCATCTATGCTATTAGAGTTTTAGCCATCCAGGAATTAAGATGTGTACCAAGAAACACATTGACCTTTGAAGGTATAGTAAGAAGACTTACTACATTTGAATTGTCCAACTTTGATAACTATAGACCCGAGAATCTTGAATCTTCTTTCAAGGCTAAGTTGACATTGAAAGACATTGAGGAGGTGAAACCAAAGAAGAAGACTAGGAGAGGTAAATGTGCATCTAGTGACAACAACATAGATGAGGAAGATGTGGAACAATTAGAAGCATTACTAGCTAGAAGATTTCATAGAGGCAAAGGTAAATTCAAAGGTAAGATGCCTATCATTTGTTTTAATTGTAATGAAGTAGGACATATTGCTGCAAGGTGTACATAGAAGAAGAACCACAAAGAAGAAAACAAGTACAAGAACAAAAGAGAAGATGGTAGCAGAGATTACAAGGACAAAGTTAAAAAATGCTACATTGTTGAAGAGGATTGATATGAGAATGATGATGAAGTTGTCTATGTAGCCATGAATGATGAATCAAATGAAGATGAGGTAGCAACACTAGTAACCTATGTGAATGTTTTATTTTTCACACTAGTAATCTATTTTCATGTTTCATTTCTCAAATTGAAGAAAGTTGGTTATGGCATAAGAGGTTGTGTCATGTAAACTTTGACAAGTTAATAAAGATCAGTAAATTTAGAAAAGTAAGAGGTATTCCTGACATAAAGAAACCTAAGGTTGGTCTATGCAAGAATTGTCAAATAGGTAAAATGGGAAAGACTAGTTTTAAAAGCAAGAACTATCAGACTGAAGAAGTTCTAAAAATTGTTCATACTAATTTGCATGGACCTATTGCCATTGAAAGGTATACTGGTGAAAAATTCTTCATTCTATTTGTTGATGATTATTCAAGAATGATGACTATCATGTACCTTAGAGAGAAATCAGAAGCATTTGAAAAATTCAAATGGTATTTGGCTAGAGTAGAAAAGGAAACAAGAAAAAGACTAAAATGCTTAAGGTATGACAAAGGTGGTGAATTCATTTCACATGAGTTCAATAACTTTTGCATTGAAAAAGGAATCAAAAGACAGGTTTTAGCACCTGGAACTCTTGAACAAAATGGAATAGCAGAAAGAAGGAACAGATCTATAATGGATTGTGCAAGAACCTTAATGATTGAGAAAGGCATTGCTATCAAATACTGGAAGGAAGCTATCAGTGCTGTAGTTCATACCTTGAACCGAGTACACCTAAAAAAGGACTCATTCAAAACACCCTATGAATTATGGTATGGCTACAAACCCAATGTAAGTTATCTAAAGGTATTTGGAAGAAAATGTTACATTTTGAAAGAATCTAGAAAAGGTAAATTTGATGTAAAAGGTGATGAAGGAATATTTTTGGGATACTCTTGAAAAAGAAAAGTTTATAAATGTTTGAACTTATCTACTCACAAAGTCATAGAAAGTGCACATGTGAAAGTTGATGAGTTTGCAGAAAGAACAGAAGAAGAAAGCAAGAAGGAACTTGAAGACTACAAAAGATTTGTTTACATTGAACCTGATACAATACCAAGTATACCTATCAATCAAGAATCTTCAACTCCTAAGTCTTCATTGATTGAGTCACAAGATGTTATCGAGTCAACATCTACTGAGTTTCAAGAACCTGAGTTGCAAACATAAGTTACCAAGTTAGCATCTACCGAGCTCGAGCAACCTAAATCAGAATAAGAAGTTGAGATATAGAAGGATAACAATGCGAGTCATTCAAAAGGAAAGAATCTTGTGTTAGCCAAATATGTCAAAAAGCATCATGCACCAAATTAGATCATTGGTAATAAATCAGAAGGAACAATGATAAGAAGTAAGTTGAAAGGCACTTTTTTACTTGCTAATTTTGAACCTAGAAATATCAAAGATGCACTAGACAATGAAAGTTGGATTGAAGCTATGAATGAAGAAATATAACAGATAGAGAAAAAAAAAACATGGACTCTTGTACCTAGACCCAAAGACAAGAATGTGATTGGAACAAAGTGGGTATTCAGAAACAAACTAAATGAAGATGGTAAGGTATCAAGGAACAAAGCTAGACTAGTGTGCAAAGGATACTCTCAAGAAGAAGGTGTAGACTATGGAGAAACTTTTGCTCCAGTTGCAAGATTGGAAGGTGTCAGAACCTAACTTGCATATGCTGCATTCAAATGATACAAATTTTATTAGATGGATGTCAAGTCAGCATTTCTCAATGGCATATTGGAGGAAGAGGTTTACATTGAGAAGCCTGAAGGTTTTGTTGATCTGGAGAAAAAGGACATGGTCTACAAATTGTAGAAAGCATTATATGGTCTGAAATAAGCCCCTAGAGCATGGTATGAAAGATTGCATAACTATCTTATTCAGATTGGTTTTCAAAGAACTAATGACAACAATAGTTTGTACATTAAGGAAGGACTAGATAATAAGATTATTTTGGTAGAAATATTTGTAGATGATACTTTGTTCACAGGAAATGATGATCTTTGCAAAGAATTTTCAGAACAAATGAACAAGGAATTTGAAATGCCAATGTTTGGTGAGATAAAATTCTTTGTTGGTCTTCAAATTCAATAGAATAAGAATGAAATCTATATCACTCAATCTAAATGCATGAAGGAGATACTGAAAAAGTTTGGTATGGAAGATTGCAAACCAGTTGGGACTCCTATGTGTGCTAGATTAAAGCTCACCAAAGATGATGAATCAAAAGAAGTGGATCAGACATTGTATAGATCTATGATTGGAAAGTTGCAATATGTAGTGCACACAAGACTAGACATTGCCCTTGCAGTAGGAATTGTAGCAAGATTCTCAGAAAAACCAAAAGAAAATCACATGATGGCAATCAAAAGGATCATGAGATACTTGAAAGGAACTGAAGAATATGGATTATGGTATAAACTTGGAGGAAAATTAGATTTAAAGGTGTTTACTGATGCAAATTGGGCAGAAAATATTGATGATAGAAAAAGCACAAGTGGAGGAGCTTTCTTTCTTGGAAAAAGGTTGGTTTCTTGGACAAGCAAAAAGTAGAATTGTACATCTCAATCCACAACAGAAGCTAAATATGTTGCAGCAACAGTAAATTGCTCAAACATTGTGTGGTTTAAACAATTATTAAAAGGTATGAAGCAAGAAATCATAGAACCAGTTGTTATGTTTTGTGATAACACAAGTGCAATTAACATCTCCAAGAATCCAATGATGCATTCAAAAACCAAACATATTGCCATAAAGTATCACTTTGTTAGAGAATTGGTGCAAGAAAAGAAAATAAGATTGGAATATGTGCATACAAAGGAACAAATTGTTGACATATTCACAAAGCCTTTACCTAAGGATGCATTCTTGTATCTAAGAGGTAAGTTAGGGGTCATTCCCCTATCTGAAAGCTCACTAAAATATAGTTTTAGCGATGCATCAATAGGAACAAAATTGAAGATCTATCTGTTGATGTAGCAAACCAATGAAGACATTGCATATGAATCAGTACATCAAGTACAATGTTATTAAGTTGTTTTGTCTTGGCATGTGTTGTCAAAGAGGGAGAATATATTTTGTCATATCTTTCTAAAATTTTCAAATAATAAGAATTTTTGTAAGGGAGAGATTATATGTAAGAGGGAGTTTTGTCATTAGAAAGACTTGTTTTCAAATTTCATTCTGCTATGACATGTTGTGTTTCCATCAATGCCAAAGAGGGAGATTGTTGGATACAATTGTTCAATTGTGTGTCGTCTTTGATATCACACAAATGTCATATCAGTCATCAGATAGTGCCTACTAAGCTTAGAAGGTCAGTAAGGCAATAAAATAGTGTCTACCAAGCTCAGAAGGTCAGCAAGACAATAAACAGTGTCTACCGAGCTCAGAAGGTCAGCAAGGCAATAGACAATGTTAGGAACCTGTGTGTTCCTTCTGTTTATTTTGTTAGAGTAGAGTTGTTGGACGCATATGCTTTGTAAGTCGTCCCGTGAGTTTATTTTATTATCCCACATGCATAGGTAGTATTACTTTTCTAGATCGTACCCAGTATATAAGAATAGGTTGAGGCCCTTGATGGGCACGGACGAATTTATTGTATTGAGCTTGCTCAAAGGAGGTTACCCCCTCGAAGTGGCCTGCGATCAGTAGATTTATTCTGAGTTCTGCTATCACTTTGTATTCTGTTATTTCGAGCATTCTCACGATATTGCTATAAGGAGGTTCTTCTCATCTGGTATCAGAGCACTCTCTTGGGCTCGCTGGGTGGAAATTACATCAAATTTTTTTTCTGTCGTGGCCTTCAGGTTCCTCTCACTTCTAATATCTCTTGTTATTGCAATAACTCTTTTCAGTTGTTCTGTCTGTGAGTGAATTTTTCTAAGTCGACTGTTCAGAAAAAAAAAAAGAAAAAATTAAAAAAAAAAAAAAAGAGTAAAAATTTTTCTGTTTTTTAGTCATAGCTTCCTTGTTTGCTTTCTGTTTCTGCTCATACTTCCGCAGAACGTCTGCAATATCATTTCGCATACTTCCTTCCTTGGCGACCCAACCCCAAATTTTACATATCAAAGCCCTAAATCCCTCATTTATCTAATTTTAGGGTTTGCCCTATCTTTTTCACCTCTCATCCAATCGCCACCAAACTGAGCCACAAGATTCAATTCCTCATTTTGCTCCCTTATCCCTCTTGGACTGTTCGCCTCATTTCGCCTCCCTACCCTTGAAACCCTCATTTTTCTTTTTCCCTTGTCCCCAGATAGTCTCCCACCACCCGTCGAACACCCATTTCCTATATGAGTTTTACCCAAATCCAAGTTTGCCGTAACTAAAAAAGTTTTTGTTTCTCATCTTCTACCCATTTCAAAAAAAAAAAAAAAAAAAAAAAAAAAAAAAAAAAAAAAAAAAAAACCTTGTTTTATGGTTGTTACGCGTACAGGAGCAAAAATCATGGAAGAGGAAATTGCATCCCTCAAAACCAGACTTCAAGATCTGGATGACAAAATTCTGGGTCTTAACTTTCAGCAGTCAGCCATGAGCCGAAACCATTCAGGAGATACTGGGTCCTCTTCTGGCAATTTCCGTGGACCAAAGCTTGATTTTCCACGGTTCGATGGTTCTGATCCGACTGGATGGATCTATAGGGCAGAGCAGTATTTTAGCTTGCATAATACTTTGGATAACCACAAAGTCTCCCTTGCATCTTTTCATTTGGAACATGAAGCTCTTCAATGGTTCCGTTGGTACATCAAGGCTAATGTAGGCCCAACGTGGAGCGAATTGTGCACCCTCATTTTGGAGCGCTTTGGCCCTAGTTCCTTTGATGATTTCACAGGAGCACTCACTAAACTGCGTCAAACAGGCACTGTAAGAGAATACCAGACAGAGTTTGAAAAATTAGCTAATCACACAGAGGGCTTGTCTGATGAATTCTTCTGTAGTTGTTTTGTCAGTGGTCTGAAGGATGCACTTCGCTCAGAAGTCAAAATGTTTCGACCTCCTACAATGATGGAAGCCCTTGGGTTGGCTAAGTTAGCGGAAGACAAGATTAGTGCTCTACAACGCTCCAGATCTAATTTTGTTCCATTCAGAAATACAGGTTCTCCCAACCCTCCAGTCATACCAGCTCCCAGAACTACTCCGATCAAGCACTTGTCTGAAACAGAGATGCGAGTTAGGCGAGACAAAGGACTTTGTTATAATTGTGATGAGAAATGGTCTCGGGGCCATAGATGTGTTCAGCAAAAGCTCTATCTCTTGGATGTGGATTCTCCACCAGAACTGGAAGAATATGTAGATGCTCAGGAAACAGTGGATGCTGAGGTTGAGCCTCACCAGCCTGAACCTCCTTCCCCAGAAGCTCCACCAGAGATATCTGTCCATGCTTTGGCAGGAGTCACTACTCCACAAACCATGCGGGTCCAGGGTTTCTTCAAGAAGATCCCTCTTACTATACTCATTGATTCTGGTAGCACTCATAACTTCATTGATCCACGAATAGCCAAACAGGCTGATTGCTTTATCCATCCCTGCTCTAGCTTTGAAGTCATGATTGCCAATGGGGGCACTTTACCTTGTAAAGGGAAATGTCGCAATGTGCGTCTCTCTATTGGAGATTATAACATGCGCTCTGACATGTTTGCCTTACCCTTAGGTGGCTGTGATGTGGTTTTGGGTGCCCAATGGTTACGCACTCTTGGCCCCATTCTCTGGGATTTTGCTGAACTTTGGATGCAGTTTTCAGCCGAGGGGCACCAACACACTTTGAAAGGCTTACAACCAGGGTCTCTCAGCATCATCAGTTCCCACCGTATGGAAAAACTTCTTAAGAAGAATTCACATGGTGTCATCGCTCAGCTCCATTCCATTCAGATGCAGCCATCAGCAGTCTCTAGCACTCCTGCCGATCTCCAACACATTTTGGACAAGTATTCTGGTATATTTGCTGAACCTGTGGGATTACCTCCTTCTCGTCCAGAGGACCACCGTATTCAGCTCCTTCCTGGCAGTGTTCCGCCCAACATCAGGCCCTACCGCTACCCATTTCATCAGAAGACCGAAATCGAGATACTTGTCCGTGACTTACTGAAGCAAGGTATTATTCGCCCTAGTACCAGTTCCTTTTCTTCTCCAATTCTGCTTGTTCGCAAAAAAGATGGGTTATGGCGACTCTGCATTGATTTCCGAGCACTTAATCATCTCACTATAAAGGACAAGTTTCCCATTCCAGTTGTTGATGAACTTCTTGATGAACTTCATGGGGCTCATTTTTTCTCCAAGTTAGATCTTCGTTCTGGGTATCATCAAATTCGGGTTAATGAGGAGGATATACCTAAAACTGCCTTCCGCACACATGATGGTCACTATGAATTTTTAGTCATGCCCTTTGGCCTCACGAATGCTCCTTCAACATTTCAGGCAGTGATGAATAACATATTTCGACCATACCTCCGGAAATTCATTCTGGTCTTCTTTGATGATATCCTCATATATAGCAAAACTTGGGCTGAGCATCTCCATCATCTGGAGCTTGTCTTGCAACTTCTCTCTGATCATCAACTCTGTGCAAAACTATCTAAATGTGTGTTTGGCCAGGAGGAAGTGGAGTATCTCGGGCATATTTTTGCACACCATGGAGTGCGGGTGGATCCTACAAAAATAGATGCCATGAAAACTTGGCCGCATCCTAAAACTCTCAAGAGCCTTCGGGGTTTTTTGGGGTTGACTGGCTACTACCGCAAGTTTGTCAAAGATTACGAGAAAATTGCAGCACCATTGACAGCTCTATTAAAAAAGGATGCCTTCTCCTGGACCCCTGTTGCTGAGACTGCATTTGAACAACTGAAACAGGCTATGTGCAGTACACCTGTTCTCGCGATGCCAGATTTTTCCAAACCCTTCACTATTGAGAGTGATGCTTGCGGCAATGGTTTGGGTGCTGTTCTCCTGCAAGATGACCATCCTATTGCGTTCACTAGCAAAGCCCTCTCTGGTAAGAATCTAGCCCTCTCTACTTATGAAAAAGAAATGATGGCTATTTTGCATGCTGTAGAGAAGTGGCGGCCATACCTCTTAGGGAGTCATTTTTGCATCAGAACCGATCACCAAAGTCTGAAATACTTCCTGGAACAACGGGTATCCTCTCCTACACAACAGAAATGGGTCAGCAAACTCATGGGGTATGATTATGAGATCACCTACAAGAAGGGTAAGGAGAATATTGTGGCAGATGCTCTTTCTCGCACATTTGATAATCAAGCTTCCCTTTCCGCTATTTCTATGCCCATTCTCAATTGGTTAGCGTCTGTTCAGCAGGGCTATGACAGTGACTCTTCTTTATCTCAAATCATTCACCAGCTAGCCAATAATCCTTCTGCTATACCACATTACTCTTGGGATGGTGCTTCTCTTCGATACAAGGGTCGGCTAGTGCTTCCTCAGAACCCAGCTCTACATCAGGCTATTTTTTATGAACTCCATGCTTCTCCTTCAGCAGGGCACTCAGGC